>CM034148.1:242048253-242320588 GCA_019776745.2 Taxus chinensis
CCGCCCCCTCCCCCCCCCTCTCCGCCCCCCCCCTCCACCACTATTTTGTGTGTGTGTGTGTGAGAGAGAGAGAGAGAGAGAGAGAGAGAGAGGAGGGGAGCGGGAACGAACCCCCCCAACCCCCATTATTTTATAAATAAAATAAAATAAAATGGGCGGAATGGGGGTTGCTCCCCCCCCCCTCCACCCTGTTGGTACCAAAATTTAATCTCCTTCAAAGGCTGAGCAACATCATGCGTTTGACAGGACACTCAGAGGCAGATAGATGATTATATATGTCGTTTTGTAGCTGGGTGTAGACACTAAAATTAGGTCACACTCCCTTTTTTTCCCTTGGCAAATAAACACCTTCATCACATTCACCTAGCCATGGCCCCCTTCACCCCACTATTATTAATTTAATTAATCTAATTAAATTAATCCATTATCCTCACCATATTTATTATTTAAATATCTTAATGTAAAAAATATCCACAGATAACACCTCACCTAGCACCTCATCTAGCCAATTCACCTAAGACCTATTCTTAGTAAGTTGCCATGACTAACTAAGTCTTACCCAAACCCTAAAAATCAATGCCTACATTCCCTTTAACCACATTCCCGCATGCTTACAAAAATCTCCTAGTCTAATCCACCAGTTAACGACATGACATCGGGGAAAATCAAGAGGATCTCCCTAGTTTAGTAAACCTAGGAAATCTTGCCTTGACCGACACCGGTTACCCCTAATTGTTGCCGGTTAAGCCATAACTACCATCAGTTACCATTTTAACCCCCAAAACAACCTTATTTTCAAGGTTGACAAAGATTGGAAGAGGTATGCGAACATTAACACATCCTTGAGAGATATCACAACATCTCAGAATGAATTCCAGTGAGAAAATACATGCAAGGAAGGAGATCAAGCATTTTATCTTGCACAGCCACCCCAACAATGATCTGACCTAACCAAGCAAAAAGGAATGCACATGCAGCCCATGCAGAAGCTCTCCTATGATTGGTGATCACCTACAGTCTTCAACTTCACCAGCCCAGCATATCATCCCATTCACTAACAAGAACCAGGACCAAATCCAAGTAATTAAAACGTTATAATCTGGGGAATTTCATTCACCATTATATTATCACCTATTGTTTACTAGCCACAATTCACCTGCTCCACACACTCACCCCATTTCGTCATATATCATTCGGGGTAACTCCCCTCTTTCATTTCCTCCTTCTCAATATACCAGACCTGGCAGCAACCATATACTAGAATGCCACCTCCATCATATGCCCAACACCAACCACCCTTCCCCATAAGAGGAGCCCATGCATCACACCACACCAATGACTTAATTAAGTTAATGATGGACAAGATACAGACATTGGAGACATAATTTTCCGGCTCTCACAACACTCTCACCTATGACGAGATTTGCAACGAGCCCATCCACCCATCCATTCCTATTCTTCCCTACCCCGCACATTGGGAGATGCCTAAATTAAATCATTTCAATAATAAGGAAGACCTGCAACAGCATTTGCGGTCCTTCAAACATAGGTGCTACTTGATCGCTCACAATGACGCTTTGCCATTGAGAACTTTTCCCATGTCTCTAACTGGACTTGCATTAGATTGGTATAGTGGGTTACCTAGACACTCTATATTCTCATTTTATCAGGTAGCCCAAGCCTTCTTGGATCACTTCTCCATTAATATCATCAATAAGGTTACCATGACCGACCTATACTCCACTCGTCAATATGAGGATGAATCTATCGCAGATTTTGTCGCTCACTGGCGTAGCCTGATAAATCAAATCACCTTCCAACTACCACAAATAAAACTCATCGAAATCTTTACGCAAGCTTGTGCTAGACATATCTCACCTACCCTGTAGGCTCAAACCTTTTGAACATTCGACGAAGCATTCACCATGGCACAAAATTTAGAGATTCAAGCCATTGAAGAGAAGAAAATCCAATTACGCAATAATAATCCAGGATTCAAGTCGAATGATACCTCTTCTTCTTCCAAGCCACAAAACAAGTATTAAAAGGCCAAGGGCACTGCTAACGCAGTGGTACTCAAATCCAGCCCACCTCATCCATCAAATCAGGCTACCCCTTCATTTAATCTCTCACTCGTCTAGACTTTTCAATTCAGATGAGAACATCGGAAATACACCCCAATTGGGGAGCCTTACTCTTCTATCTTAGAAAATCTTATCAAAGCTGGAGCCATCACCCTTCCACCTATAAAACCACACTTTTTTTGACCCTGCTCACCCATGCCCACATGGTACAAAGAACATGACTTTTGCAACTATCATCGAGTAAAGGGTCATAGTGACGGTAACTATATTACTTTCAAAAACATTGTTCAAGAAATAGTTGAGAGAGGCGACTTGACCTTGGATAATCCTAATGCACCCGCCAACCAAAACCTGCATATCTTTAAGAAACCATTTCCCAATCATGCCCCTTCGTCTGATCAAACTGGTGAGGCCTCAACTCATAACACCCATACCCGCGAGGTCCACGCTATTTTTAGTGATGCACCTGTTGCTTCCCAATTACCCCATATCACTTCCATAGAGGAGATTCTAGCCTGAAATCCTCCTTCCACATCAGAACCAACCTCCTCACCCACAAAGGAACACCTTTCACCTCCTCCCTCACCTATGGAGGAGTCTTCTGCTAACATCGAGACCTTTTCACCTTTGGCTTCTCCACCTAGGGAACAGATACCCACAGTACTTCTTTAGTTAGTGGAATATACTTATTTACCTCTTCAAACCACAGAGGAGCTCTCATCATCTCCTCCACCTATCACAGACCCGGTTGAGATACCTTTACCTCTTGGTGAGCATTCTCCATTAGCTACCCAAGATCCTGCAGACCTACTTTCGGATCTCTTACCCACAGAAGCGGAAGCTAGTCAATTCCCCGTCCCTAAATCACATTTTACGGGAATTGCCATTAGGTCCTCATCAACTCCACCTACAGACGTGTCATTCTCAAATTTTTCCAACCACTTAGATTATGTTGATAGGGCCTTTTTATGGGGGCATCTTCTGCTTCCGGCCTCAACACAGATGCAGATGCAACTTGCTGATATCTCCACTATCTACCTAAAAATATTTCGACCAATCGAAATTAACACAACCACCTCTATCAAAAATTCTTCCACGACATCCATCATAACTCAACACACACCCTTACCCATAACCAAACATACATCAAAATCCAAACCCACACCTACATCATCTTCCTCGCCTAAACCTATAACTACCTTAGGGGTCACCCCAACCACTAGCCTTACTCATCCGCCTATCAAACTGGATTTAGCTACATCCTCCAAGGTTAACACCAAACCCATAAAACTCATACCCCAGCTACGCCAATCACACCTATACCTATCCCATCCGTCTTAGGATCTCAACTTCCCGGTATGGTTAAGAATCCTATACCTGTCAATACACTAAAAACACAACAACCCACCCATCCCTCACAAATGTCTAACCTACCCAGGCACCCGACACAGCTTACACCCACACCTGCGGCATCTTTACCACCCATACCTCTTATACCCTCCACAACTGCTTCACTACCCACTACACTTCAGTCTTTGTCCGTCACACCCCTTGCATGACTCACATCATTTACCTTCACAGCACGTCTGTTATCCCCTTGGGTAACTCGCCCTCTTCCCCCATTTTCTTTTCCTTCCAGATCCCATGCACCCATCTCACCTTTACCCAAGAAGGTGCAACCTAAAGACAAAACCCCACTACCTCCCAATAAGCTAGTCAAAACAACAATGTACCCTCTTTCCAGTTCATCTAACATACACCTACCTAGACAAACACGATCGAAACCCAAGACCATGCCAGCACCTAAAACCATAGCTTGACCTACTCCCCCTCCTACAAGGACTATTCCTCAACAATCAACCACACCTACACCCAAACCCACGTTCACTTCCCATTGCAACCCACTAGTAGGGTTTGTTAGGAAATATTTAATTAGTGCTTCATTAGTAAACAATAATTACTTGAAGTAATTATTATGTTGTAAGTATGTGTTAGTAAATTGTTATTAGTTGTTATATAAAACAACAATAACAATTATATTTGGTTAGTGTGTTAGAAACAACTCACGTAAGTTAGTGAGTTGTTATAGCTACTTCCTATTATTTAGGAAGTATATTTCCTATATATTTGTATGTTCCCGAATAGTGAAATATCAAGAAGAAATATATGATTTGTGTGTTTATTCTTGTGTGTATTTGCCCCTGCTTCTTCATTTGGTACCAGAGTGTTGCATTCCTTCAATGGAGAAATAATTGTCTGCAGGGGCGGCTTTGTTTTGTTGTCCCAAATTATGTGAAAGAGTGTTAAAAATAATAATAATTCCAAATAGTCATTTTGGATCTGCTAGGAGTTGAGCTAAAGAGAATATCATCCAGAAGATAAATGGAGCTGGATACATTATGAAGCTGCATGTTTTACAGGGACAGTTCTATTATCTATTTCCCCTGTAGATGTGCATCAAAATGGAAGCCTTGAAGATTACTCTCAGCTGCCCATAGCTATGTGAAAGACGTCTATGGTTGGCCAACACTATTCCTGAAAGATTTATTTTAAGGGCTCATATTGTTTTCAGTTATAAGTAGATCGATGCTCCTCGTACATATTCTCCCTAGCAGAATGCTGCACCTTTGAGAGTATAATCTAGTTGATTCGTAGCTGTGAAAAGATATGTCAATTGTGGCTGTGTATTTGCAGTCAACATATGATCCCTGATCCATGAAATCACTTCTCTACGTCCTCCTAAGGCAAATTAGTGCAAGGGTTTGGTGTTTTACATCAACTTCGTTGCTCTTAAGTTTTATTGAAGTCTCAGCGCATCTGTCCCAGGTCTGATCTATTCTCAGGCTGTTACCTGTGCGCAAAAGCTACTTTTATATTTTCCAGTCGTTCAACATTGGATCCGTGTATTTGGTGTAATTTGAAGTTGTATCTGAGCTTTCACTGCATTAATTCCATCATCCGCATGGATAAGATAGAATCTTGATCAAAATCCGTGGGGATCATTTACCTTGCCATCTACATATTTGAATAGACAACAATATTAAAGAAAGGGACGTGTAAACATTTTACACCTGGTGAACAAGAGATATCACCAGCTGACAAGGAAACGGTTAGAGAAAATTTCATTCAATTCGTAGTTGGCGTTCCTCTTTTACTGACTGTGCAGTTTGTTGAATGCCTCAAACATAACCTGCAAGATCAACAAGTGTATGCGGCTTTATATGTACTGAAGATTCTTTCAAAAAAAGTATGAGTTCAAGTATGAGGATGAGCAAATTATGGTTTATCTAATCATTGAATATTTTGTAGCGGTTCACCCCCGTCTCACCGTATTTCTCCACATCTCTCCTCCTTGATATGTTACATTTATTCCGTCATACAAGCATTACCACATCGACTGTCCATAGACCAGGTCAATATTTCAATTCCATTTTCTTTAGCACCGTTCATGATTCTAGTATGACTTTATTTCCCATAGGTTGTTTAGCTTGTGTCTGAATGCATTTAGTTTCTTTATTGTAAATGGTATGTGTTTGGCATTTAGTAAAAATTGTCCAATAATAAATTGTCTAACTCTTATTGTTATTATCAAAATGCATTGTGTCTAGTGTCAAAATATTGTAAATATAGTCATTTTCAAGTCAAATTAGATTGTTGAGTCTTTCTATGTTAATAGGCAAGTTCTTATCATGAGTCCAAGTCAAAATTTTATCATGGGTCAATACTATTGTAAAAAGTGTCATCTTCCAAAGTTCAAAAAATAAAAAAAAATTTGCCCGCATTTCAATTTTGGACGCATTTTCGCTTGTACGCGACGTCCAAATTATTGAAGGTATTTTTTGAGCTTCATGATCACATCCAGCTGATTTAAGCACCCATATACTGGAGGATGGAGGCAATCGGAGGTTGGAGGTCATTCAACGACCTCTTGTCAGTTGCCAACGACGAGGCCGCATATCAGCTTTGGTGACATGTGTGTGTGCAGTTTGATTTTAGTGCTTCCAGTGTGGTGTGCCTCAGTTTCCAGTGATCTTGTTTTCAATAAGTGGATTTTTCACATTGAGGGGGGGAACATGATCCAATGTTCCATTTCCAGTATGTCAGCTTTTTCTATGTATGTACGAGCAACAGATTTCAGTATAATTTCCTATGTTATTCCCTGCAGTGAGATAGTGATGAGAGTTGTTGATACTACTGCATCATCATGATATCGTGGTTGTTAGTTATCCAGAAAAACTATCCAGAGGTTGTTGGTACTTTCCTCAAAAACCATTTGTTGTGTGGTTTTTGGTTAACCACTTGGAAAACCATCCAGAGGTTGTTGGTATTGTCCTTGAAACCATCCAGATCATGAGCATGCTACGTAGCGGCACGTTGCAGTACAAAGTAGGTTTTCCCCATGTTCGCACTAAGGGGGGGAATGTTAGGAAATATTTAATTAGTGCTCCATTAGTAAACAATAATTACGTGAAGTAATTATTATGTTGTAAGTATGTGTTAGTAAATTGTTATTAGTTGTTATATAAAACAACAATAACAATTATATTTGGTTAGTGTGTTAGAAACAACTCACGTAAGTTAGTGAGTTGTTATAGCTACTTCCTATTATTTAGGAAGTATATTTCCTATATATTTGCCATACTGCCCGCTCAATAACCACGACCTTCACCCCCATAGCTCCTAAAGCCACCTCCAAGATTTTAAATTAACATGGTTCGCATCATAGAACTTGCCAAACTGCCACCCAAATGTCGATGTGCCCAGCTCATCTCACAAGGTTTTTTTCCACCATTTGGATTTTACCCATCATGCCGCTATACCTTTCATGGATCACCTACTTCACCTAACTCCTTGCCTCAGATCAACATTATCCACGTTGCTACCCATGCTCAGAAAGAAAAGGGTAAGGAAAAGGAAACCGACCAATCAACCAATCCTATACCCAACATACCATCCGCACCTATGCCTAGAATCACTATCCGCGGTCCCACATATCTTGTTTCTAACAGGGTCACACACCACTCGATGCTCAAACAATTACACCAATCTCCCCTCAAAATGTCCCTATACGACCTCATGAAAACCTCAGAATCCCATCATCAAGCTCTCATGGAGGTTCTTCAATCTATTGAGGTTTTACATAATGACCTTACTCCCATATCCTCCATTATCACACCCCATCATGTAGCCTCTCTCACCAAATTGCAACCTTTATCCACACCTCACCCTACTCACCAAGTACCCTCCCTTACATTCTTAGAGGAAGAGATCGCACCACACAAAACCAACGACCCAAACCGAGCTCTCTTTATCTCTATCCACATAGATGATATATGTGTACGATGTGTAATGATCGATGGGGGCACTAGCATTAACATCATTTCATCCCACACATTCACTCAAATGTGCATACCTGACAATTGCATGCACAAACATCTTGTAATGTTCTGTTCATTCATTGACACTATCACCTCCACACTAGGCACCGTCATCCTCCATGTTTGCATGGGTCCCTACACTATTCTTCACCTACACCTCCACTTACCAGTATAGCCATTGCTTCAACCACACATACCTCCTCCATTCTTACCATTGACCCAACCTCCATGGTTGACTCATCAGCTTCCCATTCCATTAACTCTACCTCTGCATCGACCTCCAACACTTCATCCATTCCAGCTACCTACATACCAACCACCGATCCCTTGGAAGGTGTTTTTCAATGCCTCACTCTAGGGAAGTACCGCCTATACAGTGTCAACACATTCCTAACCCCACAAGAATATGGAAGTCTTCACCAACACCCTTGCTATGATCACCACATAGGAGAACGCCTCCTCTATGGTCCTCCTCATCTCCATACTAGTCTCACCTATGGGGGACTTAATACTACCACTTACACACCTGAACGACCGTCACAAACTTACCCCTTTTCCACTGACTTCCAATCACTTACCAATCACCATTTCGCCCACACCTTCTTGCATTGATGCACATGGAAGGGTTTTTGTTTTGGATTTTACGAGAAGGGCCGCCATACCATTAATCCATGTACCACTCACAAACATAACGACCATAGTGGTATCAGCTTTTCTGAACCACCTACCAAATAGACCCACATTGAGCTCATCGAGGAAATCATCCCTTCTCCACCTTCTTCACCCGCTCCACCTTCATCACCACCCTCAACGATGGAGTCGATGGATCCTAAATCTATCCCTCCTAACTTTTTTTTTTCATAA
This sequence comes from Taxus chinensis, assembly GCA_019776745.2. Taxonomy (NCBI): domain Eukaryota; kingdom Viridiplantae; phylum Streptophyta; class Pinopsida; order Cupressales; family Taxaceae; genus Taxus; species Taxus chinensis. The sequence continues at coordinate 242,056,580 of CM034148.1, forward strand.
ACACTATTTCCTTGGGGCCTTTGACTTATCAACGTGAGGGTGAGGCCCCTTCCACTCTTCCCTTCTGGTACCCTAAAATGATCAATGATGACACACCTTCAATTAACTTCGTTCAGTGTCAAGATGATGAATCTATACTCACCTACCTTGGTACAGATGATTTATGTATTCATCAGTCATTACCCTCTGAGACATAAACCATGTTGAATGAATCAACTATCGAGATCAACATTCATACTTAGGATGACCCACACATCCTAAAGATTGGTTAATCTTTAGATGTTGATGAACATGAAGCTATCACTTCTTTCCTCAAAGATCATAACCACACTTTTGCTTGGTCTTACACAGACATGCTCGGTATTGACCCCACCATAGTGGTCCATAATATCGTAACCATTCCCGATGCCAAACCCATCAAACAAAAGCTGAGGAAAATGCACCCTCGCATTGCTCTTCTCGTCAAAGACAAACTTTAGCTCCTTTTTCTGTTTCCTTCATCTTACCCATTGATTATCCTCATTGGATTTCTAACATTATCCCTGTCACTAAGGCGACAGGGGGACTCCACATTTGCATGGACTTCCGTGACCTCAACTTAGCCTGCCTGAAAGATGACTTTCCCTTACCCGGTATTAATCAACTGGTTGACCTTACTGCTGGTCATGAGATGCTATCACTTATGGATGGCTTCTTGGGTTATAACCAAATCTTGCTTGCCCCAGAAGATCAACACAAGACCTTGTTCATCACCCCTTGGGGGACCTTCTACTATTGAGTCATGCCTTTTGGCCTTAAAAACACTGGTGCCACATATCAGTGGGCTATGACTTACATCTTCCATGACATTATGCATCACATATTGGAAGATTATGTGGATGATCTCTTGGCCAAATCTAAATGTCGTTCCGAACACCTTGTCGTCCTTAAAACCATCTTTGAACGCCTCATTAAATATTGTGTTCGCCTTTAGCCTAAGAAGTGCATCTTTGTGGTTCTCTCGGGAAATCTTCTGGGATTTATCATTTCCTTATGTGGTATATAAGTTGACCCTGCTAAAGTCAAGGTCATTCTGTAAATGCCTCCGCCTATGAACCTTCGACAACTTCATAGCCTACAAGGTAAGTTGCAGTCTATTCACCATTTCATTTCACAATTATCTGATCAGTGCCAACCATTTCATTAGTTTCTTAAGAAGGATATCTCCTTTAAATGGGATGATGACAACCACAAAGCTTTTGAGGCCCTAAAATAGTACCTTCTCCAACCACCCGTACTCATTCCACCTAAAGACGATCAACCTTTCTACCTATACATTTCCACTACCGATCACTCCTTGGGAGCCATGCTCACTCATCACGATGAACAACACAAGGAGCAGGTGGTTTATTACATAAGACATACTCTTTTCAACTATGAAACCAGATACACCCACCCCAAAAAACTTTGCTTAGCCTTAGTTTTCATTGCCACCAAACTCCGCCATTACCTACTCAACCACAAAACCTATGTGGTGACCAACACTGACCCCTTACACTTCATGTATGCCAAACCTTATCAAAATCAGCATGTCGCATGATGGCTTATGCTCTTGGCTGACCTCGACCTCAAATTCATTCATCAAAATTCCATCAAGGGCCAAGCTATCACTGACCAACTGGCTGACGCACCTATTTATGGGGATCAACCCTCTAATTTTGACTTTCTAGATGAGTCAATTGCTACCCTTTCCCTAGATGAACCCCTTTATTAAATGACACTCTTCTTCGACAGTTCTGTTATATCATTTTTTAGTTTATGCCAAAAAATCAGATAACCCTAAGAAATTTTTGAGCTGGTTTTCTAAAAATTACCTTTCAGAGAGATAATCGGGTTTTCAGGTTTCACAAGCAAGACAACATGTGTTTTGGGTGCTTCATGTCGTGTGTTCCCTGAAACCCGAAACCCGCATCAAGTAAGGTAAGTCAGGTTCGCAAACCTTCTGAGCATCAGAACATGCCTTTGTCAAAACATGCCTCATGTCGCATGTCTTCCGATCCCCAAAGCCTGATTTACCCCTTTGTTTCGGGTTTCTGGGGCAATCAAACATCATGCTTCATGTCAATTGTTTCCCACAACCAAAAACTCGAATTACTCTAAAAACCTTTGTGTCGGGTTTCTGGATATCCCAAGCATGCTGGCATGGCATTTATGCTGAGTTGTCAGGTAGTTGGCACGTGTCGAATGAAGTGTATTAAATGTGAATTTTCTTATATATATTTGAATTTCCACGTCATTTTTACCAGATGTACTTTTTACCTCATGGATTTTTGCGCATGCATCTTCGACCCTGAAACCCATCTCACCTCTGTGCCCGATTGCATTGCTCATTTTTTATCATTCCTTGTCCTGGTTGAAGGTATTTTTCTTCATTCTTTGTTTGTGGTTTTTGTGGATTAATTGTGTGAGGAATTCTTAGAAGTTTCTTATCAGGGTTGTTTTGGGGTTTTTATCTTTTCCATTTTAGGGGTTGTTTTCTAAATCAGGTTTATGTTTTAGGGTTTACCCTTTTGGAATTATCACTTTGTGTTATTCCCCGGAATGTTGTTATAATTAAAAATATGTTTGGGATATAAATGGTGAAGGAAACCCGCATATTTCAATTCAACAATTGCCATATTCCCTCTTCTCGGGTTTCGTAGGGTGCTTTGCAGTGTTGAAAACCACAGTATATCAGAAAATCTCAGAGTGACGGGTTTTCCGACCTCTCTGGCATCCTCTTCAGTGTGTCGGGTTTTCTAAACTCCCCGGCATCCTCCTCAGTGTGTCAGGTTTTCCGAACTCCCCGACATCCTCCTCAGTGTGTCAGGTTTTTCCACCTTTCTGGCATCTCCAGTGTGTCGGGTTTTTCGCAGTGATCAACATCTTCTGATCTCCGACACTCTCATCCTTTGAAATTCCTCATGTCAGTCTCTGGTCCATTACAAGATAAGACTGAAAAGTCAAGGAGGATGACATACAAATTCAGGAAGGTGGAGTATCCCTCCTACATTGACTGTAATTTTGACATCCGAGATATAGAGCTCAGAAACGTGGATATGGAGGATTTCTGGAATATGGTCAAGAGCTCTTCTCAAACTCCATAGATGAAATCAATAGTCGACAGTGGCCTACCTCTTGCAGCAGGCTTCCCTATGTCCACTCAGTGGCCTGAGTTCATCTTGGCATGTGCTTCAAATTATGACCCTGCTTCTAGTTCTGTGAAAAACCAGGTGGGAGAAGTTGTAATCAAATTGGACGGAGGTTACTTCGATGACCTTCTCAAGCTGCCTAATTTTGAGGAATATGGAGATATGGATCTCAAGTTAGCCTAAAAATCTTGGGATAATGATCAAGAGGATTGCATCAAGCACGTGAATAAGAAGTTTCTAATCAAAGCCAAACCGGTTGTTTCCAGGTTCCCAAGACTTGTTCCCAGAAGTGATTTCATTCAGGAAATCAACAATATCATTACTCTGTTGAGTCGGGTTTTTGGTTTCCCTGAATCAAATGTTTTCCAAGGATGGATGTACTAGTTCATGATCACTATTAAGAAGAATCAATAGGGAATTGATTGGGGTACTCTTATCAGTAACGAGATAGATTCTCAAATGACAACAGTCCTGTCTACGGGAAAGTTTTACATGTCCTCGTATGTCACCTATGCAGCGGCCGGTATGAGGAACTATCTCAGGTTGGACACCAAGGGGAACAAGATAGTGTAACATGTTTATAAGAATTTCCCTTAGCTGACAAGAAAAAGGTCTGAAGACTAATTCAGAAGGGTAAAAGATGCCTTATTTTATGAGAACATCTACAGGTTAAGTCCCCAATTGAGGAAAATGAGAGTATCCAATGAAGCATGGGTTGAAGTTTCAAAATGGAGTTTTGTCTTCTTGCAATTTAAGAAGTTCAAATATCTTCGAGTAGTCATGTACCTAGGGGATCCTTTCCTTTGCCCAGATATCTAGGGGACAAACTAATCTTGATGGAGTTGGTCAGGCGATTGTTGGATTTTCACAAGTTCCAATAGAGTAAACACAAGGCCGCTGTATCTTTCCCAATTTCTATTGGAAGGTATACTTGTTCAACGGTGGTGAAAGCCAAGAACTTTGTCCATGAGATTCAAGATAAATTGAAGAAGCACATGAAGCCCCGAGACGGGTTTGATATTCGAGGAGTCCTCAGGGCGTATGGAACTCTCTACCCACATGTGCCAAGCATAGAAGACGTTTTGATTGATTTACGTGATGAGGTTGATGTCTGAAGAAAAGATCATAGTAGATTAACACTTGCTAAGATTTAAACACTTGAGCTCGCTAACTTACCAAAAGGTACTAGCAATAATGAAAGTGTTCTGGACCCTTCCTATGATGGACTGAATGAAGATCAATATGTTTTCCCACCTATTGATTGGTCTATCAGTGAAAAAGCCTCCATTACAGATAGGTCAGCCCTGATTCTTACACGCACCAAAGCATGGCTCGCCTCTTGGGGAATGAGTTTTAAAGATGATAATTTTTCAAAGTTGGTTGCTTTAGAGGCGGGGACCTCCAAAAAGGGAAAAGACAAAAGATCTTCTAAGGGGCCTATAAAGGTCAAGTTTTTCAAGAAGAGAAAAGAAAGAGAAATATCTTCAATTGTTTCTCCAGTTGAAATGGTGAATGTGCCAGAATCACCAACACCACCAGAAATAGGAGAAATTTCTTTGGAAGGAGAAGGAAGCCAGCCTCTGGTTTCACCATTTGTTGACTTCCCAACTGAAGAGACCTTATCTCTTGCATCCCAGGCCTTGGAGTCTGGATCTGCGCTCCCTCCCTCACAACCACTTCTACCTCCTCATTCCCCATTGACTTCTTCAATCATGGCCAACATTTTCTTTGGAATCTCACCCCTCTCTGCTAGTACCAAAGTAATCACCAACATGGCCCCTCCTATGCTTCTTTTTATTGAATCTGCTGCCACATTGGTAACTATCCCCACTTCTCCATTAGGTCCCTCTCTTCCTGAAAGTATGATACCAACTTCTACAATAGTGGCAACTCCCTTTGATATGCCTCAATGGCTACTCAAGAAAAATCCGAGGAAGAGGAAGGTGATTGTACCCATACCAGCCTTTGATTTTAGCTCACTCAAGGCTTCTACTACTAAATCAGCCAAGAAACCCAAAATAGTTTCAATGGTTTTGGTGGACGCTTCAGGGCATAAGTTTGCAGAGATCGCCACTCCTACGACTGACAAAACCGAAGAGGACATAATAGCCTCTAACTATCAGATAACCAGAGTGGCTCTAGGAGAGGTGACAACAGAAGGAGAACAACAAGATGCACGGGATGCCACAAACGTGTTGTGCCAGAAATTGAAGGAAACAAAAGACAACAGAGATGAGCTTAAAAGAAACATGGAGTAGTTGACTGAGGTATTGCTTAAGCTCTCAAAACCCCTTGAATCCATACCATCTTCCTCTGTCCCTGTCGGATTTGATTTCTCATCAGTGCCTACAATTGAGAAGATTAATAAAAAAGGAAGGGTGGTCGATGAATGGATCCAAAGGCTGCTCCAACAGGGGAAGGAAGTGATTCAAGATGTCGTGGAAGTCTATCAATCTTTGGGGAATATTCAGAGTGATGGAAAAAATATGGACGATGATTTCTCCCAAGAAATTGGACATCTTGATTTGACTTTCGAAGCTCTCCAGGTGTTAAAGCAAATGCCATCACGCCTCTTGGTAGAAGAAGGCATCATCCCACATGCGGATAAGCATTTCCAGCTGACCAAAACCATCAGATTCAAGGTAAATATTCTCAATGAATCCTATGGTAAATTGAGAGAATCAAGGGATCAATTGATTGATGGCAAAAGCGACCTGGAAGAAGAATTGCTGAAAATTTGTGCAAAAGTGTCAGTTGGAAATTCAGGCATCCTATCAGCTGATGATCTTTTCAAACAAGTCCAAGAGTCTGTTTAGCATGAACCAACTCACGGATTTGGTATTCAAATCATTGACATGTTTGTAAAGATTGAACATTCTTTGGAGGCCTTGAGAAGACTCAGAAAAAGATTGAGGAAACTTCCTGGTAGTGCCAGTGAAACTCATGAAACCTGCGAAGTTTTGAGTGATCATTCCACTGCGCCTAACGAAAACAAAATGCAAGGCATAATATGAAAGTTCCAAGAATTTCGGAACAGACGGGCTCAGTTGGAGGAAGGGAAAGATGAGGAAGAAAAAGATGACTATTCAGACTAAGTCTTGATGTTTCATGTCATTTCAATCTTGAAGTTGACATGTCTTTTTTATTTCTTTTTCGTCACATAGGAAGCAAATTTTGACTTGGTCTCCTGCGGGAGAGTCAAGCAAAATAGGACTCTCGTTAAAAGACTATTTTCTAGGATTCATCCTATTTTCTCTCTACTCTTTTCTATTATAAATTAGGGATGTGTGTAAATTCCAAAGGGTCGAGATTTTTGAAATATTGGGAGCTATTGGGAAGAAGAAAAACTTTGTGTTTTCTTTTAATCATTTTGAGGAATAGGATTCGATACTATTTTTCAAACTTTGTGTTGTGAGATATATCTTTCTTAAGATATTGTTCTTATGTTCATAATCTTAAGCTATTCTTTGTTTAGCATGTTGGTGTTTCTAATCATTTCAGGCATTATATTTATGATCTAAAGCTCGTATGATTATTTCGTGCTCTGTGTTTACTCGAAAGAAAATACATTTCTCTCATTTCATTTCCATTGTGATTCTTCTATTGTAATAATTTCTGACCCTGTCCATTTAGAAAAACAACATCTTCCCAACGTATGGATATGGATTTCGGGATTCTATCCCAAACCCAATGGTTAGATTAGTGTGAATACTGTATATATCATTTCTACTGTGTTTTAGATTAGTAATAACTAGGCAGCCTCACCTGTCTTTGAGGAGGGATTTAATCCCATGTACTGTGGTTGAAACTCATATTTTGGATTGACAAAATATCCAACCAACAGGTTCCAAGTGTCAGTATGGGGGTGGGGCTGGTATTATCCTCATTTTAATTGATGGTGAGCCCATACCTCTGTCTTTCAAACTTGATTTTGAATGTACAAACAATATTACTGAATATGAAGCACTCGTATTACGTCTCCATGTCGCTTATGCCCTAGATGTCAAATCAATCAACATCTTTGGAGATTCCCAATTGGTCATAAACTAATTTAATGGTATATACCAATGTCGTAATGAGATAATTCAAAAGTATAAACATCATGTAGACGTACTTTTGACCACCTTTGACCGTTACACCCTTCAAACCGTCCCACATTCAACCAACAAATTTGTTGATACCATGGCCTGCTTAGCTTCCCAGATACCCGCTTCACCCGCTGATTCTAAAATATTTGTTACTGTACAATGACTCCCATCACCTTCTTATCTACCTCACAATGTTTACTCCATCAGAACCGTTGCCCCTGACCTGAGTGACATTTGTTATAAACAACAATCTGACTACCTTTTTCTCTCCATCTTACCTCCTGAACTCACTCGTAACGGAAAATGTGCCTTCCTTAAAAAGGTCTCTTCTTACGTCATCCTAGGGGGGATTCTCTATAAGTGCAACTTTGATGGTATTCTCTTACGATGCCTCACTAGTTCTGAAATTCCTTATACCATTAAGGAGGTTCATGATGGAATATGTGGAGGTCACTTTAGTGGCCTCCTATTGCTAATTGTATTCTTCACCTAGGCTATTACTGGCCGACCCTTAATCATGATTGTTGCGACTATGTAAAGCATTGTGTAAAGTGCCAACAACATGCTAACCATCATCACACACCTAGTCACGCCTTACAGGTCGCTCGTGACCTTTGGCTATTCTCTCAATGGGGTTTGGATCTTTTCAGAGAGTTGAATCCCCATTCTTCCCAGTGCCATCAATGGATCATCACTGCTACTGAATAGTATACAAAATGGGTGGAAGCTATACCACTCATCTCCACAAAATCCAAGAAAATATGTGAGTTCATTAACCACCACATCATTTGTCGCTTTGGTGTTCCTCATCACCTCATCACTGAAAATGGAAAACAATTCAAAAACAAAACATTGCAAAAACTTTACGACGCCTTCGGCATTCAGCCTAGTTTCTCATCACCTTATTACCCACAAACCAACGGCCAAGCTGAATCCACTAACAAAACCCTCAAAAAATTTCTTATGAAAGTGGTTGATGATACTGGGAAGGATTGGCATATGCACATTCTTTTTTCCTTATGGGCATACCGCACTAGTATTTACACTTCCACTACTACCACACCATTTTCTCTGGTCTACGGTACAAAGGAAAATCTACCTCTTGAAGTCCAAATTCCCTCACTACGCATTTCTCTCTATGACATGCGCAATGATGATGATTTTTGTCACGACCGTTTAGCATAGGTAGAGTTATTAGACGAACGTCATCTTAACACTCTTGATCACCTTCAAGTTTACCAAAAATGTATCAAACGTGCCTATGAAAAACGTGTCCATGTACGAACCTACCAAGTCTATGACCTTGTCTTGAAAGAAAATCAACATTTAACTAAAGTAGAAAAAAATAAACGAGGAAAATTTGCTCCTAATTGGCTTGGACCATACATCGTGACTCATACCTATGGATCAGGTGCTTATCATTTATATTTACTCGATGGTAAACCCGAACTTGAGCCCCTTAACGCCTTGCATCTTCTACCATTCTATTGTTGGCTTGTAGTCCTACCTCACCTTTTGTCTCTTTTCATGCTTGTCCCTTGAGTGCTATTCACTTCATATACCTCACCAATGATTAAACCAGACTCATGTGAGTACACATCACTTGTTATCTTCTCTTGAATATGTGTACCACGATATTGCACATACCATGATTCTAATGGATACTTTTCATCTACCTTTAGATGAGATCCCATGGTCGTTTCACCTCACTTTTTGAAAAAGATTCCTATTCTTCACCTTGGTCTTGTCTATGACTTCAGATCCCTCACATGAGATATAACTCCTTGATTCAAACTTCCACTCCAAAGATGACTCCCTCAAAAGGATATCTTCCTCTTGACAATTGTTGTTATAAATAGACTGCTCCCTCAAAGGACAATTGTGTAAGGCTCTTTCCAAAAAAAAAATACAAAAGAGAGAGAGAGAATACAAAGCTTCCCGCATCGATCAGCTTCACGAAGACCTCAAGGAGTTCAAATTTTATTCATCCCTTCTAGACTTTTTGCATCGATCAGTCTATCTCAACTATAAGGCAAAACAACAAACTTTTTAGTCATGAACTTGCCCATTGTGACCTCGGATCTCTTGCCTGAAGTGCATCTTACCTCATACCATATAAAAATTAACTACCTTTCACCCTTCTTACCATTCTAATTCCCATTTCCTATTGCCTCACAGGACTTCTTGGAATTTAGACATTTGGTGATCATGTGACTACTATTCACTGTAGAACAATCATTCATGCAATGTCTTTAGGGTCTAATGTTCATCACCTCATCCAAGGTATGATCTACTTGGTATGAACCTAACCAATAAGGGGGATTTATTGCCCCCCTCTTATCTTCTGACTGTCTTTGTTTACGTTTTGATTACCTTATACAGGACTTGGTCCTCGACGCTTACCTTGGGGCTATCTCCTTCTTTTGCCAAAATCGACATCACCTATATCACTTTACCTATAACCCACCCAAAACCTAACGGACCTACACACCCACACCATGCCTAAAACCTACTAACTCATTTTCATACCTCCTCATATTCTTCCCTAGCCCATGGGAGAACTACATCGGCTTGAGTTCCCTTTTCCACCAGGCCTATGTAGGCAACACTTCTGAGGGCATGGGGCCCTTTGAGGTTAGCTCGGACATTCTCTACCTTAAGAAATTCATCTTCCATGTTCCTCACCTTACATCACACCTCACTTAGTTTCCCTTTTATACCCACAATTGGAAATTAAACCACATACATAACAAGTTGTTTCATTTTTTAATCCTCATCACAGCATACAGTTATTACGCCTACCATTTCTCTATCATCACTATGCATAGATTCTACCACATCTCACATATGACCCATATTATCATTCATTGCATATAATACTGAATCACAACTTCACCTACTTTCAACTCAACCATGTCTAAACCAACCTAACTCCACCATGCCTAACAAACCTGACTCGATCCATGCCTAAACCAACCTAACTCCACCATGCCTAACAAACCTGACTCGATCCACGCCTAAACCAACCTAACTCCACCATGCCTAACAAACTTGACTCGATCCATGCCTATACCAACCTGACTCTATCATGCCTAACTCACCTAATTTCCATCCATATCAAAACAATAAATCAAAGTCTCATCAATGCACCACTAAATCGAATATCTCATCAATACATCAACAAATCACAAAATATCATGTATCTCATCATATAAATAAATGGGTATCTCAATACAATATACATGGCTATCTCATCATGTCCATCATCTCAAAAATCATCGGCACGCAGGCTGATACACAATACAAAATGTCATTGGCACGCAGGTCGGTCTCATATATATAATAAAAAAATGAATCAATACAAAATCTCTTTGGCACGCAGGCCGGTATATGCTCGAAATATACAAAACCACTCATACATCCTCACTATCTTCGACATGCAGGATGGTATGTGATCAAAAAATATAACTATCTCTCGGCACGTAGGCCGGTATATATCATAAAAATATGACTATCGTACATCAAAAACCAAGCATCACATATCAGTCATCTAGGCGGATGTCCTCCATCTCTGTATCACCTGTACCCTCTGGTTGGGTCCTTACTAGTGCCCCACCTAGAGCTGGTCTCTGCACGTTGGTGGTCTCTCCCTGATCTGGCCTCGGAGCTCGTTGGCCCCCTATGCGCTCCACAATGTGAGTGCGGGATCTCGTCCTCTCACTCAACACATGTTGTGCCCGGTACTCCCTTGTAAGATAGGAAGTTTATCTCGACCGCCATCAGTTGGTGCCTGGTAGTATTTAGCCTCACCTAGGGCAACCTGGTAACCTTTCTACAGGCACAGTTCTGTGGTGTTCCAATACATCTTGGCCCCTATACCTATCCTATGTGAGACCCTACCCCTATGCCTACCTGTGAACTGGGGACCCAAGTCCCGGTGCCTGTGGTGGTGCTCCTACCCCTGTGCCTATATCTTGGGCATGTAAGGCCCCAATCTATGCCTGGGCTGTGGCCAACTGGCCCTATAAACCTGTCACCTGAGCCTATAAGGCTACCACCTAACCATCCCCCTCCTCTCCATCTCCATCTCCTCCACCAACCATTTGGGCCTGCAGACTAGTTACCTGTATGTGTAGCTCTGTTACCTTTTCCTCAAAACCCTCCAGCTGTGTCTGTAGTATACCCAACAAGGTAATCAACATAGCCACCTACCCCTGTAGGGTGTCTCTCTGCACTGTAATGGTGGCTAAATCCAACTGCCCCAAGTTTGGGTGGTATTGCTCGCAACTACACCACCCACCACTATCTATAACCTGTTTGTGACCCCGGGTATCATCTATCTGTCGGTCCACTACCTGCTCCTCCTGCCTTTTGGGCACTGTAGGCTGTTGGTAGAGGTAGGGAGCTCTCCACGTCATCTCTATGGTACTATGGGAAAGGCGGAGGTATGTCCTATACAACCCTGAACTATTGTCAGACTCTGTCTACTAGGATCATCTCATACTCCACGACACGGCGACCCTGTATCCATCTCTCTAGTTGGAGCTCAGCTAGCTCCTCGTGCATATGCTTATATGCGGGGAATCCCACATATGGCCTCCATATAATGTCCAATCTGAACAACCCCTCCAGTAACTGTTGGAAATGGGCCACATCATCTGTGGGCCTCTCAGATCTCTGCTCTCTAATCACCGTCACCAATCTCTTGTATCCCACTCATACATAGCCTGGTGGGAATGCATCTACTTGGGGCATCCTTATAGTCCACATATAAACTATGTGCTCATACACCCAACAGTGCAGTAAAAATGTACAACACAGGCTAAACCTTCGTAACCACCCTTATGCCCACAACTCCCTGTACAGCTACAACAAGAATGTTGGTGCCCAGGAAAATTGGGTCTCATCTACCATCATGTCATGGAGTACCCCCATTAATGATTAAGGAAAGCATCTACACTCTGTATTTGGCAGTGCGAAGCAGCACACTGCCTCCATCAAAAGAACCACTAACCTTGTCTCCTTCCAGATGGGCTACGTACATCTCCCCATATCAGATGCTGGCATTATGAAATGTCAGCTCGACCATCCCCTCACCAAACACCATTAGCATCAGCTCCTCTAAGGCCTCAAAGGAGGATAGAGTATATTTGTGCACCTAATATGGGGTAACCAAAGAATCCATAACACGTCCTCTAGGGTGATAGTAATCTCACCCATTGGCAGGTAAAACATGTTGGTCATGGAATCCCATCTATCGATGAGTGCAACCATCAAGCTAGGCTATTGGACTACGTGTTGATAGTGTCAGACGCCACTAAGGCCCACCGTCTCTACATGGTACATCTCCTCACGGGTCATTGCGCCCTGCACAGTCACAAGTAAGGGTGGAACCCTATCCCAGATGCACAGCTGATCTCTCCCCTACATCCAATACAAAAAAAACATCAATCTATAGTTAGCATATCCATATTCACCAATTATCCCTTTCCCACACCCTATTTTCACCTTACTTGTCTCAACCACTTAACCCATATTATTTTTGGACCCTTATTCCCCAAAGCCCAACCGATGTCGGTTCCCTTTAACTGACCCCGATCACCCCTTAACTGGAATTGGTCACTTGTTTGGCGACTGATACCGGTTCCACCTTACCGACGCTGTCTAAACTTGACCGACGCCAGTCATTGTCGTCAGAAAAAACCCACCGATTTCCCAAAACCCCCCCTTTCTAAAAAAAACCTCCCCTTTGCCCCCTTTTAGCCACCTACAATGACCTGAACTACCCTTGGACCTCCACCCACCCCCCTATCCCATTTATTACCCTCCCAGTCCTCTTTTTATCCACTATTCCCCCATTCCCAAATTCAATTTTTAAACAACCCACAAAAACAAAAAAACAAAAAAAAACAAACCATAACTACAAAAATAAGAAACTAATCCTCTAATCTATCAAATCAAATACACCTAGAGTAGGGTGCTTACCTCGTCACATTGTCGTTGTCTCAGTGGTACCTCTGTCCATTGTACCGATGGCCCGCTCGATCCCTCTCTGGCCTCTGCCATCACCAAATCGTTACCCGCAACCTCTAGCCAATCAAATCTCTCGAACTGATCCTGTGGACCCACTTCTCACCACCCAATCACTTGTAGATCACACCAGCAACTCACTGATCCATTCTGTTCGAACATTTTTCTCCCTTTTCTCTCTTTTTTTTCGTTTTCCCACTTGGCTAAATGAAAAATGAACAAAAAAATATGTGGATTTTTTTTGTTTTTATAACAAACCTGACCTAACCGACATCAGTTACCCTTGACTGGCATCAGTCTTGTGCTCTACCAAACCATGGTAGGTTGACCTATACCGACGTTGGTTATCCTTGACTGGCATCAGTCACCCTCACTTGGACATTTCCCTAATTTTTACCCTTTCACCCTACCCAATCTCCTTTTTTACCTCACCCACCCTTCACCCTGATCATTTACCCCACCTCACCTTTACCCCAACCATTTTCCTCATCTTCCTAACCCACCATTTAGTGCCTAAATCTCATTCTCCTTTGGGGACTCATTATTTTACCCCTACCTTGGCCTTACCCATGCCGTGACCTAGATAATTGGCGCTGGACCATCTCTAGTGACCTTTGACCCCATGTGTTTACTATACCTTGCAGCACTGTTACCTGTGTTGATTGACATAATGACCTTACCTAGCCTATTGCCGTGACTATTTATTCTAACCCTACCTTTGGTGTACCAGAACATACCTAAATGTTCTTGCACCTAACCTTCATTATGTTTCCTAACCATATCCTATCCCTTGGATACCATAATCACTTCAACCTCATTTGGATAAGCCTATTGACCTTAGATGATGTAGAGTTTTGCCTTCTTTTCAAACCTGGGTAGCGTGCTGTAGTTTATACGATGTGCGTGCATTTAACTGTTGTTACCTTTGACCCTGACCCATTACCTAGATTGCCCCGAGTATACCTTTTACCCTTTTTTTTCTTCGTGCCCACTTGATTTTTCCTCATATTCACCTTTTTATCAAACCACTCACCGATTCTACCTCGTCAGGTTCTTGGTTTGAGGGGGATCACCTTCACCCACACATGGGGGCAACCACATCTTATGTTTGTTAGCGTCACTTACCAATACAAACTACGCAACAAAAAGGGGAAAAATGTAGACACTAAAATTAGGTCACACTTCCCTTTTGTCCCTTGACAAATAAACACCTTCATCGCATTCACCTAGCCATGGCCCCATTCACCCCACTAATATTAATTTAATTAATATAATTTAACTAATCCATTATCATCACCATATTTATTATTTAAATATCTTAATTTAAAAAATATACACACATACACCTCACCCAGACACCTCATCTAGCCAATTCACCCTAAGACCTATTCTTAGTAAGTTGCCTATGACTAACTAAGTCTTACCCAAACCCTAAAAATCAATGCCTTCATTCCCTCTAACCACATTCTCACATGCCTTACAAGAAGCTCCCAGTCTAATCCGCCAGATTAACAACACGGGATCGGGGAAAATCAGGATGATCTCCCTAGTTTAGTAAACCTAGGAAATCCTACCTTGACCGGAACGTCAGTTACCCCTAACCGTTGCCGGTTAAGCCAGAACCACTCGTTGGTTACCCTTTTAACCCCCAAAAAAAACCTTATTTTCAAGGGCTGGAAAAGATTGGAAGAGGTGAGAGCGAACATTAACACATCCCTAAGAGATATCACATCCTCTGAGAAAAAACTCCAGCAAGAACACGCATGTAAGGAAGGAGATCAAGCATTTTTATCTTGCACAGCCACCCCAACAATGATCTGACCTAACCAAGCAAAAAGGAATGCACATGCAGCCCATGCAGAAGCTCTCCTATGATTGGTGATCACCTACAGTCTTCAACCTCTCACCAGCACCTCCATCCCTCACTCACAAGCATCCAGGACCAAAATCCAAGTAAGTAAAATGTTATACCTCTCTGGTTCATTTCATTTCGCCATTATATTATCACCTATTGTTTACCTAGTCACACATTGACCTCCTCTAAAACTCACCCCTCCATATACCCATCAAAACCTCGCCAAATTCCTACGTAAATCACCCCATACCTCATACTAATCAATCCAGAGTCCTTTGTGCAATCACAAAGGAGACCTAAAACTCATTCTGTATAATTCCCAGTTTTCCAAAGTAACCGGCACCTGATTCACCTAACCGCTGTCAGTCACCCTTAACCGGCATCGGTCTCTGTATTTACCAATACAACAAGAACAGTGACCTATCCACCTAATTCCATATCACCCTCATTCACTTGTGACCCACCTGAGACCTCTATCAGACCTGCAGAGACCCAGAATCAGTTACTTGACCTTCGGATCCTACTCTAACCTAGCCTGTTAGATCAGATCTTTCTTATTGTGTTTTAAGTGAGATACCTAAATCATTTCAAATTACAATAGGATTTACTTTATTTACCACATTAAATTGTTTAAAACAATGGAATGACAACCGTCTAAGAAGTATCACACTTCTGGGATCTAGCATACGCTAGGTAGTTCACTGCACATATTGCTTAACTCCTTTTGGTGGTCTTACTTTCCATTAAAGGTAGTTCCTCCTAGCCAAAAGGAAGCTCTCACGATCAGCTGTGGATTCGGAAGTCATACGCGTGCAACAACCCATCAACCAGCATTTCAATAGGTATTCCTCCTACGCCCATTACCCTATCTATTTTTTCAATATTTCAAAGAAACATGTAAGAATCGGGTGAAACACCGGTAATAAACAATCTATTTGACCTTTTAACACTCAAGATTTGAGAGGAGTGGGTAGCACCTTAAAAGGATGTGATCTGATCCTAACTATTTTAGGTTGTGCCTTTTAACCAAGGTAAGAGAACCTATTTTGTAACCTCTATTATTGAAGAATACTGGTAAATCCTTCTTTTGCACAAATTTTATAGAGAAGACCTTGGGAAAATATGATCAACACACCAAATCTGACTCTCACGAGTTGTCACTTCCAGATTATGGAGATATTTTCACAACAAGGCAAAGGCTACTAAAGACACTTGGAAACCTGATTGTTTCTGCATGTTTTGGTAACAGAGAGTATGCATTTGTATACACACAGGACAAATAGGGGTAGTACGGGTATGATTGGTTGTTTTTAAATAATTTTTTTGGTGGGAGGTGAGGTAGGATGAACTTGACTCACCATATCCTTGAGGAATCTTACAAAATGGAAGGTTAAACCAATCAGAATGCCACAAAACAACTAAAATGTTTCTTTAACCAGAATATGTGCTTCAATGGAGGCCCAGCTTAGCACTTTTTCACACAATCCTTGAGATTCTATCATGAAGGCTCGAGTTAGAAAACCCAACAAAGCATCAATATCTAAGCCAAATCACGCCTAAGGTACACCCAGAGGATTATAGACAATCTCTATCAACATATGAAAGAAAAGTGATTTTAAATCATTTATTCCACTCCCAGATGAAAGCTCTTCTAAGAAATGAAATTACAGATGCCACTAAATTGTCACAAGGATTGAGACATGTGTGATTGAATTAGATTTTAATACAAGATTTCAAAAAATGACTCGCATACATTCAAATATGAAACATGCACATTTTTCTCAAGACAACACAAAATAACTCGAATTTGATTTGATCTATCAGCAGGGGAAAGTTTCTAGAACAATCTCAGAGCTTGTCAATGGTTGTACACTCGCAACCACCTTAACACGATCAGATTCAATACACAAGAGATATACAAGCTTCTCAAACAGCTTCTCAAAAAAGATGGGCTCTGTCAAGATTTTTTCTATTTATAAAACTCAGTCCCGACCCCCAACACTCCAACCATTTGCACGATAAATTTTTTCCATTTATAACATTTACAACAGACCCCTTTTCCCCCCAAAAATCTAGACATTGAGTGCTACCAGTGCTTGTCATGATCACAATCACGATTCCCAGAATCAGATCTGCAAAAAGTCACCAGGTGCTCAGGGGGCTGATCTCTTTGAATACCTCCCGCATTCAACTCCTTCCTCTAGAAAATCACACTTTCCTCCATTCACCAACCACTTCTGCCCCTAATCTGTCAAATCTGGCTCCTTGCGTGTTTGGGAGAAGAAAAATAGAAAATCAAATCGATCCTGATATTCAGACCATTTAAATGGCAAAAGATGTCTCCAGATATTCCCCACCAAATTTAGATATCAAAATTAACTCACCTCTCTGTTTGGCGTGTAGAAAATAACAAGAAATCATGAAGACTCACACTTCTAGGAGATCTTTTCAGTAGAAATGGGGGGAAAATCAGATTTAGACACACAGTTGTCATTGATCTTTACTTTGAATTTGGGTTGTCCACGTGGAAGATTCAAAAATGGGCTCGGGGGCTTCCTTTTGACTTTTTACGACCCTTTGAAAAAATGTAAAAATTTCACATTTTGCTCCGCACCTCCGCTTCTGAAAAATGAGCCTGACACGTGTCCTAAGGTGGGTCCCAAAGGAACCGCGGACAATTTTTTCCATTTGACCCTCTTTTTGGAAAAAGGAAAATTTTCCAAGTTTCCCCCGTAGCTCCGTCCTTCCACTTCTAGTTTCCAATGTGGGTCCCAGCGGAACCCCCCTTCCTTTTATACTTTTAACTCCTTTCTCCCTAAAATTTTTTTTTCCAAATTTTCCCCGAGAGTCCACACCTCTGCCGTTGACTGGAGCAAGCTTTGACCTTTTTTCCATCGGGCCCACAGGTTATTTTGATGATTTTAGTCATTTGAATACAAGAGGAAAAAATTCTAAGTTGCCCCTGATGGTCCTCCTCCCCACCACTTTTGACTTTTCAAACTACCACGTGTCACAATGGCGCACCTTGAGATGGTCCCCAAAATTTGAGACCTTGAAAGAGCATGGGCTCACCACGTGTCCTGGCCCGACAAAATTTGTTTGAAGGCTTGAAGCTTAGCGAAGGGTGCCATGTGTCAGAATCCGCGGCAGTCTCCTTTGGCCATTGAAAATTCCAAGAAAAATGTAAAGTGAGCGGAGGCCTCCAAGTGTCCTCCTGGTGATTCTTTAAAATGAAACCTAAGAGCCAGGTCCCAAACTTGCGCGGTTCCTCAATGTGTCCTAGACCTCCTAAAAATGTTTTTGAAAAAAGACTAAGTATGGGAAGACCTGGAGGATTCCTCCACGTGTCTTTGTCTTGCCAAACTGTATCCAACTACATAAAATTTATCTAAGTCCGGGCGAAGTAGTGGAATCCTCCACATGTCCTCCCGGTGCTACTCCAGGGCCAAGCCAAAACGCAAACCTTCAAATGAGCGTTGTTCCTCCACGTGGACAAGTTTTAAGTTGAGGCTATTCATAAGTTTATTTGAAGTACCCAGCCAAGCCGCATCCAACCAAAAGAAGCCATGTTTCTTGTTGATGCAATTATGTAAATTTGACAGGGAGAAACGCCTATCAAACCGTAAAATATAGAAAAATGGCCATTTGAGCCCGAAAATGAAAATTTCTCCAAGGAGAAAGAACTCAGGAATGTTACAAGGCTCAAATACGTTCCTCAGAGACACACCCATTCATTTTTCTTCAAGTAATTAGGGCAGAAACGACAAGGATGACAAATCCCTACTGTGGAGAACGAAAACAATGGGGGAGCCCGAGATTTTGAGTGAACAGAGAATAGGAGACCCACATTATAGACCCTTATGTGATCTTCGACCCAGGAACTGATTAAAAATGGCAATAGAGACTAACCAGGCACAACACGGGGAAGGAGAAATTGACAGAGGTCATAAATCAATATATTTTCAAAGGAAAAATGGGGTGAGACTATTTTGAGCACCAACACGCCCTCCCCCATAAACAAAAATAAAATAGGGGTAAAACTCCAAAACATAGCCGCAACCATATTCTTTATACAGTGCCCATTATTGGGCCGAAATAAAAGAAATAAGGGTAAAACAAATACCCATTACCAGGAACTTGGTAAAATCGTTAAAAAAATGTAAATTATATACTTCAAACCCTAGAAGGGGAAAGTCAAAATCAACCAAAAGATTTTATGGGAAGAAATTTCCCCATTTTAGATCTTGATCCCAAGAAAAAATTTCCTTAGCCTCCAAATGCTCCATGGCCTCCATTCTCTCAAACCTGTAGATCTACATGAACAAATAAAAAGAAATTAGGGCAACAAAAAAATAAAAGAGAAATCATAAGAAGGAATTAAGGCTTTTATTCAAACCTAAATCTAAGGGCTCCCATTAATCTAATCTAAGGGTGAAAAGTTGACCCTACACTTTTAAGTTATTAGAATTTTGGTGGGAATGGATGTGAAAAGGGGAGGTATGTGTATTTAATTGATGGGGTCACCTAGGGTATCCTAACTAGTGGATTATGTTGTGTTGTGACCCTACCATTATGGGCCAATAATTAAATAAATGACATTTTGAATATAGGCTAATTAAATAAATATTGGGCATGTGTTTTAAAATACATTATTTAAAGGGGGTTAAGATAATTAAAATTCAAATATATAGTTAAATAAATATATGTGGGTATGGGCACTATTACTTAGTGAAATAAAATTGATTTCAACTTAAGAAATGATTTTTAGTTAAAAAAATCTTTAAAAACAAAATTAAGTGGACAAAAACAAACGAGATTAATAGCGAATTTGGAATTAATTTAATAGATTCAATATGGATTAGAGGAAGGAATTTTAAACCCATGATAAAATTTAGAAAATAAATTTAAACTATTTAGAGGAGTATTATATTAAATGACCAAGCAATTTTAAACGCAATAAATGTATTTTTTTTAAAAAAATCATAAATTTTTCCTAAGTAATTGGTGGAGTTTTGACATAATTTAGTGCATCGAAATGTTGGCATTACACTATGGTATCTGATCCATGGGTTCAATACTTGTACCCTGAGGCAAACATGGAACACAATAGCAAACTTAATGAAACCTAAACCTAAGACACTTGATATTGTTGATAAATTAAAACGTAGGAACTTAGTAAACTAAGACAAACCTAAGTAATGATGGTGTAACTCCCATTCTGGTCTATGTAGGAGGTGCGGACCAGACGAGGGGTTCTTGCACATTAAGTTAGAGGAACCACCCCAAGAGCATGCATTCACTATCATATTACCACAGATCCTACATACCATATAGGAGGTCAATGGAGCCATACACGGAGGTTCACTTGAGGGACGACCTAGCCAACATGATAGGGAGCCATCGTAGGAGAGTCAAGACACTCCATGGCATAGTGAGGAGCATAGGGCAGAGAACTCCCATGTGGAGCCAGCTAGATAGGACTCACCATAGAGAGAGCAGGGAGATAGGGTTGCGAGACATAAGGAGAGATCTAGGAGCCCTAGGTAGAGAGATGGCCATAAGGAGAGACCCAGGGGCAGAGAGACGTTAGTGGCTGCTCACATTTGTCAGATACTGAAGCTTCATCCACCTCATTTTTCCAAAGACACAAGAGGTTTTCAGGATGAAAATTGGCTAGTTAGCTTGAGTGGATGCTTTAAATTATGTCAGTGTACTAGTAACATGAAGGATCGGGTTGTTATACATATTCAGATGCACGGGGTAGGAGTATAGTAGAGGATAAAAGAGAAGAAGCTCCACATGGATTCAAATATTGTTACTTGGGAACTATTTGAGGAGTGATTCCAAAGAAGATATATTTCTAGGTAGTTGATTCAGCAGTGGATTGATGAGTTCCACAATCTGCAATAGGAAAGTATAACAGTGGCAAAGTATGAGATCAGATTTTTAGACTTGCTTCAATACATGAACTATATGAAGGATGAGCAATTCAGGGTTCAGAAGTTCATCGTTGATCTGAATTTAGATCTTGGAGGGATGATACATATGCATTGTCCACAAACTCTAGCTGAGGTCATTGAGAAGGCCTATATTGTGGAGGAGAAAAGGGGGAAGACACAGTAAGCAGGAGACAGAGTGAGGAGCCACATATAGTATATGCAGGATTGTCAATCGAAGGGGATAACCCCTCCTCCTCTTGGTGGACACGAATCTATACAGACCTCCTTTCAACCACATTAGTAGTCACAACAGCAGCAACATACCCACCCACCATTCTGACCTCCATAAAGATATGATGTAAATAGAGGGAAGAGCATGGGGCCTCCAGCTAGAGGACCCATCAGGATACAGGCACCACCTAGAGCTCAGATAGATGAAGCTCATCTAAAGTGGCCATAGTAGTCTATAGAAGGATCATCGGGTTCTATAATGTAAACCACTAGAGCACCTGAAGGATTTTCTTCCTATTAGAGGAGACCTAACAGTTGTTATGGATACGACGTGCAGGGTCACCATTGGAGAGATTGTCCACATAACCCTGTTAATAAGGGTAAGGGCCCTATATCTGAGGTGAAAGTTGGAGATATGGCACGAAGTCACAAGATATATGCACCAGTCAAGAACTACTAGGTAGAGAACCATGGCACGGTGATCAAGACCACATGTAGCATTGTTGTTATTCTTATCTCTATCATATTTGATTTAGGATCTTCCAATTATTTTGTATCTCCATCTCTAGTAGAGTGATGTAGGCTGGTGGCAATTAGGCAGGGTCGTAGTTGGGATGTAGAGATGACATCTAGGGTCAAGCTCATAGTGGACTCCTTAGTCAAGGAGTGTGAAGTATACCTAGTACCCTTCACCACAACCTTGGATCTTTACATCCTCCCCTTGGGATCTTATGGGATTATTTTGGGTATGGATTGGCTTTCAGCACACAAAGATATGGTGGATTACTACAGTAAGGTGATCTCTTGTGTAGATTATTTGAGAGTTGATATAGTAATTGTTGGGGTTAGGATGCCTATATCCATCCACACTATATACATTATGAAAATGAAGCGGTTTCCACGTAAGGGATGTCAGTTATATGCCATTAAAATTAGTGATAGATCAAAGGATGAGACTAGTGGGCCTTCACTTGATGGCCATCTCATTTTTCGTGAGTACTCAAATTTTTTCCCCAATGAGTTACCTGACCTACCTCCCCCACGTGAGATAGGTTTCCATATAGACTTGGTTCCTATAGTAGAGACTATCTCACGAGCACCTTACAGGATGACTACCCCTAAGATTTGTGAGCTCAAGTTATAGCTGGAGGGCCTCCTTGAGAAGGGCTTAATATGTCCTAGTGTATCTCTTTGGGGTGCACCGGTGATTTTTCATGAAGAAGAAGGCTAGATCCCTGAGATTATGCATTGATTACAGGTAGTTGAACAAAGTAACAATCAAGAATTGTTACCCCCTTCCACGCATTGATGATTTGTTTGATCAGATTAAGGGTGCTACTATGTTTTTGAAAATAAATCTTAAATCAAGGTATCATCAAATGAGGATTGCAGAGGTGGATATCCATAAGATAGCCTTTCGCACTAGATACATCCACTATGAGTTCACAATTGTGCCATTTGGACTAACAAATTCCCCCACAATGTTTATGAGTTTGATGAATAGGGTATTTAGGACATTCATGGACCACTTCGTGCTCATATTTTTGGATGAAATTTTGATATAATCATGCATGTGTGAGGAGCATAAGGAGCACCTTCGATGGGTTCTACAATGTCTTCATGAGTAACAACTATATGGGAACCTAAAGAAGTGTGCATTCTTTCAAACAGAGGTTCAGTAATTAGGTCACATTATCTCTGGGTAAGGTATTGCATTCGATCCTTCTAACATTAGGGTTATCATTGATTGGTCGGCACCAACCAATGTGACCGAGGTACGTAGTTTTATGGGATTAGCATGATATTACATGAGGTTTTTATAGGACTTTTCACACATTACTCATCTCGTCACTTCCTTGCAGTGGAAAGGGAAGAAGTTTGTATGGTCCGATAAATGTGAGCAAACCTTCACGACTCTGGCGGATTGCCTTACTACAGCACCTATCTAGCAGTACCATATTCTCAGAGGGACTTCTTTGTAAGTACAGATGCTTTATTGGTAGGGTCAGGAGGAGTACTGATGCATGATGGCTGAGTTGTCGCATTTGAGTCTCACAAACTCAAGGATTATGAGCTCATTTACCCGACTCGTGACCTTGAGCTTGCAGCAATGGTACACACTTTAGTTTGATGGTGTCACTTTCTGTTGGGAAGGAGGTTCACACTAAGGACAGATCATTTAAGCCTACAATACCTCTTCACACATCCCAATCTCAACTCTCGTCAACAACATTGGATGGAGTGTTTTTGCGAGTATGACATGGAGATTGATCATGTGAATGGGGAAGGAGAATGTGGTAGCAGATGCCTTGAGTCGACGGAGACACCTTTTCATGGCTACATTAGTGGGTGCAGGATTACAGAGCAGGATCTTATAGCAGCTTCCTCACGACAAGTTTTATCTTTCGGCTAGAGTATAGATTGAGTAACATAGACCCCTTAAGGGGAATTTTGATGGACTATCATTAGAGTCGTATAGGCTTCTTATATACAGGGGTAGGATATATATTCTTAGAAAGGGTGGTTTACGACAGGACATTCTTGCATAGGCTCATCGTTCACCTTATTCAGCCCATCTAGGTGTGAAGAAGATGTATGCTACACTGATACATTTATTTCATTGGAAAGGCCTTCAAAAGGATATAGCTTGGTATGTGTCTCGGTGTTTGGAGTTCCAAAAGGTGAAGGTCAAGAATCACCATCCAGTTGGCCTTCTTTATCCTCATGTTATACTGGAGTGGAAACTGGACACCATTTCCATGGACTTCATTATTGGGATACCTATGTCGAGATATCACTATGACATGATCATGCTCATGGTAGATAAATTCACAAAATTGGCTCATTTTACTTCATTTAAGACAACCCACATAACCAGTCCATTTGCACGTGTTTATCTGGACGAGATAGTGAGGTTACATGGGATTCCATGAAAGATCATCTGTGACCACGATCCTTTATACAATTCACACTTTTGGACCACCGTGTAATTTGCACTTGGGACGAAGATCAATTTTAGTACATCTTATCACCCTGATACAAATGGTCAGACTAAGCAAGTGAACTTGGTACTTGAAAATATACTTAGGATGTATGTTATGGATCATCAGTCACAATGGGAGGAGTATTTGTATCCGGTAGAGTTTGCATACAACAACAACTTACGCAGTTACATCGGCATGACACCTTTCCATACTTAGTATGGAAGAGAGTGCATGACTCCCTTAAGTTGGGACACATTAGAGGATAGAGTTACTATTGGTCTAGCTATGTTACAGGATATGGAGCACCAAGTCACTTTGATCATGCAGATACTTTAACAGGCATAAGATAGGTAGAAATAGTATGTTGATCAAAGGAGAACAAACCGTAGTTTTTAGGTTGGCACGAAGGTGTTTCTTAGACTCTTACCTCATAAAAGCCCCATCCATTACGAAAAATGCTCTAAGATAGATATGAGATTCGTGGGTCCATTTGAGATCTTGGATCGGATCAGTCCCTTAGCCTACCGCTTAGAATTTCTACCCAGCTTGTTTCGCATCCATGATGTTTTCCATGTTTCTGTTTGACGGAGATATATACCAAATCCATCTCATGTCTTGGATTGGACCACTTTGCAAATGCAAGAGCATGGAAAGGTGAATGTGGAACCTGTGCGCATTCTAGAGTGTGGGATCCTGGGACTTCAAGGGTGTGAGATTGATTTGCTATACGTCCAGTGGGATCAATATGACGAGTCATCAGCTACATAGGAGGATGCTACACCACTACAAGCATAATTTCCAAATCTATTCCAGTGAATTCCATGAGAAATTCAACTATAAGGGGAGGGGGATGTAGTGCCCACTACTCTTTGACACTTATTATGCTATGATCATGTTATTAGCTGCTTAGTGACATGGACATTATTATTATATTTTGGATAACATGTTGTTAGACACTATGGAATTGTGATTATTATTGTGTTTTGGATTTTATTATAGATTGTATGGCTATATAATAGACTTTGATAGATACTACTATATATGATGATGATTAGTGATATTTTGTTATATGTTGACATCTTTGACTCTTGACAGTGGTGATTGTGTTAGACGTTTTGGACTAACCTTGTGTGTGTACATTGATGTTATGGTGTATTAATCATGTGATGATATTAGTGATCAGTAATATGTTTTCGAATGCATCTAAGTATGTATAAATTGCAGTGAGTATGTGAATTGAATGGTTATCGTAAAATGTGATTGTGATTATTGATAATTGTAAATAATTTATTAGAGTAGAATTGCTTAACCATGATAGCAATGCAGCTAGATTGTATGATGATGACTATATAATGGATGATATGTGTGTTTTTGATCCATTGACATATTGATGTGGCCTTGAGGCTGAATGAGGTATTGTATTGGTTGTTTACAGGAAACAAAATCACAATAAACAAGAAGGGACTAGGGGACTAACTGTGGAAGATTATTGAGTGTTTAGAACATGGTCACCTTGGCAGTTGTTTGTGGTATGTGTTATTTTCGTATTACTTGTTAGGTTTGTTACAATGTCTCCATGGGGGAGAAACCTCACAAGTGACCATGGGTGTGAATGTTGTAATTGTCCTTTTATTTTATTATCTTAGTTGTGTATGTGATTTTATTGAATTGTAATGTCTTCTCATTTTATTGTGTTTTAGTAGTGTGCTCTTGATTTAGTTAATTAACTACGTGGATAATGTTAATTAGGAGATGTGACAAATGAGGTAATGAATGTGGTAGATATTCCTTGTTCTCTCTATAATTTTAGATGGATTTAATTTGATTTTGATTTGTGTACTCATCCCTGTTAACTTTTATGTTAACTTAACAGGAAGGTGGTTTCAAAAAAATTCAAAATATTTAGCTTTTTATGAAATATTCTTGCTTGAGTTTTTCGGGACATATTTCGGGGTTTTCTGTCATTTGTAAGAAGGAAATTTCCTTGAAGTTCCGAAGTCTGAAAATAAAAAGTTATGAAATTTCAGAACTTCAAGCTTTCGGGTTTCTGAGTTTTCCTTGGCATTTTCATTTGTTTTTGCTTTATGTTTCCCAACTCTGAAATTCTGAAGTTCTGAAATTTCAAAACGTCAGCTTTTCGGGTTTTGGGGTTTCACTTTGCACCTGGGGTTATTTCTGTTCCCAAGTTCTGAATTTCGAATATTATCAAAGTTCCAAAATTTCAAAACTTTGGTCTTTCAGGTTTTGGACTTCAGGTTTTGCATCATAACGGTTGCGCTTGCATTTCAGATTTCAGACTTTTCAAAGAACATTTATTTCCCAACTACCCCATACGTGTCGGCTTCTAGGAATTAATTTTAGGGTTACCTATATAAACTTGGATTTTCACCCATCATTTTCACATGTTTTTTTCTCTGACACCTCGATTTTTACCACACCATATCATAATTTTAAGGTATTTTTTCAAGGTAATTCTTTGGGTTTATTTAATATTTTTGGTTTAGATTGATCATGGTTTTTGTTTTTTGTTGTCTTTTCTTTCCATTTTTTCTATTTTTGATTAAACATTGAAGCCATTGTCATTCATTGTTCATTTTTATTCTTTTCAACCATGTCGTTTGGTTTTTTATTCAATCTTGCGAGCTTTAAATTATGTAGGCATCGAGTCTTTTCAAACCCAAGGTTTTACAAAAGATATTATACCTAGGTTTTTTTTAAGACCTCCTTTCGAATCTATGGACCCGTTGCTTTCAGAGTTAGGATGATTTCAAAGGTTTTGGGCTTCAAATTTTCAGAGTTAGATTACTTTCTGAGGTTTTTATTTAAGACTTTCGGAGGTTTTTATTTCAAACTTTTGGAACTGTTTGTTTTCAGATTTCGAAACTGTTGTTATTTCAAAATTTTTATGGTTTCAAGCTTCACCTTTTCGAAGCTTGATTGTTTTTTAGAGGTTTTGTTTTTGGAACTTCAGACTTTGGTGTTTCCAAGTATTTTAATATTTTTCCATAAAATTTCCAAGGATCAATAGGGTTCTGAACCCCGAATTCATGTCAACTTCTTCATCAAAAGGAAAAGGGAAAATGAAGTATACATTCTTAGGGGTTTCTCCTCACATATGCCTTTCTTCAGATTTAGCAACCATTAGAGACACTAATCTTGGATAGTTGGATATGCCAGAATTCTGGGAAAGGCTAAAGGCCCTTAATAAGAAATCATGGATGTAAAGCATATTTGATAATGGGTTTGCTCTGGCTATTGGTTTTCCTTCATCCATGCATTTCCATGAGTTTGTCTTGGTTGAGGAATCTCACTTTGATAAGGGTTGTAAGTTAGTAAATTATGATACTGGAAAGTTTGTGATTAGGTTGGACACTGATTTTTTTGAAGACTTATTCAAATTTATAGATGTTGAGAAATATGCAACAATTTCCCCAGAGGCTGCAGTTGAACACTGGGATGAGGAATCTAAACTATGCAAAAAGATCATGATGAAGAGTTATTTGTCCAAGAATGTTACTAAGCTTCCCAAAACATTGTTCCACTCAGACTTCATCCAGGAAGTTAATGACCTTATTGTTCTTTTGAGTAGAGTTTCATGTCTCGCTTTGGCAAAATAATTTCAAGAGTTGATGCTCCTTTACATTTCTGCTATTAAGAAGAATAATGAGTTCATACGATGGGGAAAATATATCAGTAACTTAATTTGTTTTCAATTGGGAAATGTTTTGACCTTGAAAAAATTCTTCATGACTTCTTACCTCATCTATGTGGCAGCTACCATATGAGAATTTAATGGGTTGAATACAAAAGGTGTTATAAGCATTTCACAAATTTATGAGTTTTATCCTCAACTCACAATGGAGGAAGGAAGTAAACATTTTTGAAGAATAAATGATGTTTTTTTTGTTTTTCTTTGATATTGTTTTGATAAGAATTTGTACAATCACAAATTTTTTGATGAAGCTTTCAAAGAGGTAAGGGAATGGGTATCCATATATCTTCAATTCCCAACATTCACATACATCAAGGTTCCAAGTTTTTTAGGTGCTCCTAATAAATTACCAAGATGCCTGACTGACAAATGGGTCTTGATAGAACTTATTCATCAGTTATTGGATTATCATAAGATTCAAAATAAATGACACAAAGCAGGGTTCCAGTTTCCTATTTCAATTGGAAGATACACTTGTACTAGTATTTACAAGGCAAAGAATGTGGATGGAGAGATGCCTAAAGTTACCTTGCGAACTTTCCATCCCAGAACTAACTTTGATTACTGGGGTAAGTTTAGCGAGACAGGATTAGCCAGTTCTCACGTTCCTTAGTTGGAAGACATTTGGATTCACTATCGGGATGAGGTTATCATTAGACAAAGAGAATATGAAAGGTTGAATTTAGATGAGGTTAAACAATTCTCTATCGCAGATATTCCGGAAGAAGTGAAGGATGACGACGAAGTGTTGGATCCAATTTACATGAGCAATAATGTTGCTAATCAACCTTTACCATGGATTGATTGGTACCAAGAGGAATGTTGTAATACTAAGTAAAAGGCGGAGGCCATTTTGTAAAAGACCTATGATTGGTTGACTACCTTTGGGAATATCACCCAGAGGATTAGATCAACCTATAATAATAGAATCCCAGCCAACACTAAGTATCCCTACACCTTCAAAAGGTAAGAGGTCTACTCAGAATGCCATTATCACTCCAAGGAAGATCTCATTCGTTGTTGGAAGTTCCTCTCTTGAAAAAGTCCCTACTACCAAGATTGTGTCCTCTACAATACAAGTATCTGAAGTTGTTGAAGTTAGTGCTTCTCCATTTGTATCTCAAGGTTTTCCATCCTCTCCTTCACCACCATTATCACCATCCTTAGCTATGATTCCTCCATAATTATCTACCACCCCTCCGCTCATCTCTATTTCCCCATCTCCATCTGTGGCCCAATTTTTTTTGTCCCTTCATGTTCTCTCAGTTGGAGAAATGATTGGGTCTCCACTTTCTCAGTAACTTCCATTTCCTTCCATTTCCATTGTCAACCCCATTTCATTTTCTTCCGAGGATATTCTAACTCCTACACCATTTATCATTACCACCTCAATTTCATTTTCGACTGTTCTCACCAATTTTATTTTTTTATCTTGTGCTTCAAGTTCAACTATAACCATGCCACTTTTGTCTACATCTGTTATACCTGAATGGATATATCGTCAGACCCCCAAGCAAAAGAAGAGGGTACCCCTCGTAGATGTGATTTATCTAAGCATGTTGGAACCCACTCTGAAGAGGCAGGCC
Organism: Taxus chinensis; assembly: GCA_019776745.2. Taxonomy (NCBI): domain Eukaryota; kingdom Viridiplantae; phylum Streptophyta; class Pinopsida; order Cupressales; family Taxaceae; genus Taxus; species Taxus chinensis. The sequence goes on from CM034148.1 coordinate 242,086,175, forward strand.
AAACAGCCAAAAATCATCTCTAACTTATTAGTAAGCTAGTCAAGAGAAAGATTCATGGAGATAGCTACCCCTGCTGAAGGGAAAACCAAAGAAACCATTATTGCAGTGGATTATTAGATCTATAGGTTTTCATTGGGAAAAACAACACATGAAGGGGCAAAATAGGATATGCAAGTGGCTCTGGAAATTTATTGGAAAAATATTACAAGGATAAGGCTTCGAAGGATGAGTTAAAAACAAAGGTTGAAGCTCAGTTCTTTGGAGGAAAGTCACACAACCCACTCCACTACCATGATCCTTCAACTTCAACTGCTCTGATATTTATCTTCCATCTTGGATGATATTTCATATCATGAAATTGAGAAGATAGGTCAGAAGGGAAGATCAGTGGATGGATGGATAGAGTGCATGCTCTAGGAGACTAACCCCTTAATCAAAACATAGTTGTGGAAATGTATAATTATTTACAGAGAGAAATAGCTTATATTCAAAGGCTAGATGAAATCCTCTCTGAAGATAGTAATAATTTGAACCTTAATTTGACTACTTGGGAGGAAATTTGATATATGGACCGAGATCTACTTCTCCGAGAGGGTGTAATTGATTATGTCTTTAAGTTGTTTGAGTTTGAAATGGCTGTGGAATTCAAATCTCAGGTGTTGTAGGATTTAATCAAGAAATTGGATGACAAACGTGTTGAAATAATGGATGGACTAAATGACATTTCAGAATAATTTGATAACATCAACTGTAAATTCTTCAATGAGAATATTGATGCTCTTCCGGTTGACCAGATTAAAGCAAATTTCAAAGGTTTAGTTAAGGACGATGATGAGGTAACTAAGACTTTCAATATTAATTCAATTTACAAGCTAGTTTCATGCCAAAATTTCATAAGCCAGCTGAAGAAGGTTGTGAACAAGTTGAAAAGGCTTCCAACCAAGGTTGTGAGAGAGGTTGACACAACAGATGTGGTGAATCATTATGTATGTGGGCCAGAAGAAGAAGAGATACAAGAAATTATCAAACATTTCATTGATTACAATCACTGTATGGTTATGTGGGAAAAGGATCAAGAGGAACCTGAACAAGAAATAGATGTTGCAGGTCCAAGCTAAGCTTGGTAGCCATTGTTGGAACTGCTCTAAATCTCTGAGTCAGTCAAAGTTGTAAGGTTGACTTGGTCAAAATTGTGCAACAACTTTGCTATTTTTCTGGGAGCCTATTCCCTTGAACTTAATTGCACTCTATTTTTAGTAATTAGTTAGTTGAAGGTTCAGCTGTAAAGGCTCAACCTCTTGAACTTATAAATAGATGCATTAAGTCTTATTATTAGTTTTGAGATCATTTAGGAAGTTACTCTTCAAGCTTGGAAGATTCTTTCAAATACTTTGAGCCTTTTAGTTATATTCAGAACAATATTTTTGTCATGAAATATCTGATTTATTGTGTCAATTATTGATCAATTCATAGCTTGTGAATGTTTAGTTCCTTGGTGTGACTAGTTAAGTTACCTTTATCCCAGTTATCTTATTTCAACCTATGTGGACAATGATATAGTTACTTTGAATCTCAGTTGTGGAAAGTTATCTCCTTTCTGTTATCAAGTTGCTTTATTACTCACAATCATAGATGGAGAAATATTGTACGACATGTGCATGATATATATTGTTATGATATGTTGATTGTGCATTTAAGTAGGTCTATCCGCTAAATATACTTGGTGCATCACCTTATTTTTATTTTGTTTAGCTCTAACATTAAACCCCATGAACTGAGTAGAATAGAGTTATTTTCAAGTGCTTTAGCCTTGCACATTGATCTTAAATCAAGTGATCCAAGTCTCAAAGGAATTTGGCCTTCTCCGAAGGTTCATCCCAAGGTGACAAGGTCCCACACCTTAGGGATGTTCCAATGTTGCATGGTATCACTTAGAGATTAAATGGATGCGTGATCCGTGTGACAACAACCCCCAATTTCAAATCTCGGAATTGGGCTTTGAGCCCATTTTCGGAGGCTTTTGGTAAAAGTTATACTTGTCCCATACTCCTTAAATCTCCCACCAACTCAACCTATGATATGAGGGGTTAAATTTAGCCCTCATTATATTTTTTAAGGAAAATGGGCAATTAATTCCACCTTATTACTTACTCCCTTAATTGTGTCCTTAAAAGTATGGAGTGGAGGTTTGTGTGTAAGAATGAAAATTTTCATACCCTCACCTTACTCATTTATGGAGTCTTGGAGTATGTGTTTGACTTGTGAGGTGGATTGGAGGGAAATGATGTGGCATACTACATGGAACCACCTCACCATCCTCTCCACCATTTTCTATTTATTGGAATTTCTTGGTCGTTTTGGGGGTTACTGACTTGGAATTTTTTGAAAGCTTGCTTGGATTGGCTTAGACTTGGAAAGAAGCTTAAGGTTTGTTTCTCAAAGATTGAAAGAGCTTTCAATGGTAAGGTAGGACCTTATACCTTGCATTTTAGTTTCTTGTTTTGTGTATTGTGTTGCTAGTTTTATGAATGCATGTGATTGTGTAAGGGATTTGGTAGATATTTGCCTTAAGTATGGTGTTGGGAGAGGGAAATGAATCCATTTTTATAGAGGTAAAAGGCAATATATGAGGATTTTGTGGAGGGAGTGTGGGAAGGGTGTTCCACCTATGTGGAGTTAAAAAGAAAATATATTATTTTACATTCTTGAAATGGAGAGATAAATATTTTTGTGTGTGTATTTGATTTTTGTTTGTGCACTTGGAGGCTTTGGGTGGACCCCTATCCCACTTAGGAGGCACAAGGAGATTGCTACCATATTCTCTTCTACTTTGGCTTAGCTCTTAAGCCTGGTGTTTTGGAAAGTTGTATATTTTTATCATTAGTGTTTTGTGTTTGTATGTGTTACAAGTTTTATTGGCATGTATATGTTGTTGATGCTTTGTGTGTGGGTTGTCATGGTTGTAGACATTATTTATTTTCCCATAATTGGGGCTCGGGGGCCAATGAGAAGGTTGTTTTCACCTTCTCATTGGACTAAGGTTGGGAGGTGAGTGTTTCCTATCCTCTCTTCCTTGTTATTGTAATGAAAATAGAGAAAAGCTAATGGAGTTGCAAGTTGTTCTCATGGAGGAAGTAGTTGTTGTGTATTTGAAACAAAAGGAAAGAGAAAGTTGTTGTAAAATTTATCATGTTGTCTTCACCTTTGAGTGGAGGGATTTTATACTTGTATTTTAAAGTTGAGTTTCTTGTAAATGAAGTATTCAAAAACTTGTTATGAGTTAACAAGCCATGGAATGTGTATGATTTACAGTTGCACCTCATTGAAGTTGAATCTCCTTTGCATTATATTGAGTTTTGAATGTACAACTTAAATCAAGTTTGCATTTTATTAAAATATTAAATGGTTCTCTTTGAAATAGGAATGCAAATAGTTGAAAGAAGGAAATTGTAAGTTACATTTTATTGGAAATGTAACTCATTTAAATCTGTAAATTAATTTAAAAGTTGCATTCCATTTTCACTTTGAAATTGTTATACATGAAATAGAAATACAACGAGATATGTGTTTGTCTTCTTTTGAAATGGGCTTTTCATTCCTTACATTTACAAAAGGAGAATACATTTAGGTGTTGTGTACATTCATTCCTCGAGTAAAATGGTAAAATTTTATTATAGTTTATATACATTAAACAACGGTAAAAAATAAAATTATACAATTAGTCCCTACTTATCAAAGAAAGAAATGTACTTTCCTTTCACTTGTACATCTCTCTTTTTAAAATAATATGCCTGATATATATGTAAATATGTGTGTGTTACATACATGTGTGTGTGTGTGTGTGTGTGTGTGTGTGTGTGTATACATATATATATATATATATAATATATATATATATATATATATATATGTATACACACACCACCACACACACACACACACCACATGTATGTATATATACATGTATATACATATATACATATACATATACATATACATGTATATACATATATACATGATACATATATACATATATATATACATACATACATACATATATATGTATATATGTCTATGTATACTATATAAATATATATATATATATATATATTATATATATACATATACTATATACATATACATATATATACATATATGTATATATATGTATATATATAAGATTACATATATTTACATATATAAATATAATATGTGTGCGTGTGCATGTATAAATAAAATATTAAAAAAAAAAAATTAAAATATATAGGTTTTGTTGTTTTCTTTTATTATAACAAATATAATAAATAAGTAAATTGGGATTAGATGGGGGTGGGGTGGACGCGGACTGACACACACTCACACATGTATATGTGTGTGTGTGTGTATTAGTTTATATAAATAAAATATTAAGAAAAAAAATGAAATAAAAATAAAATATGAATCGGTAGGTTTTCTTGTTTTGTTTTATTATAAAACCAATTTTATATTTTAAATAAATAAATAAATTGGGATTAGATGGGGTAGGGTGCGGATTAACACGCTTCTCCCCCCCACCGCCCCCCTCCCCACATTGTTGTTTATATATATATATATATATATATATATGATTGGGAGGGGGTAGGGGGGCAGCCGTCATCCCTTGCCCTCCCCTATACCCCCCCTCCCGCGCTCCCCTACCTCGACATTGTATGTTTATGTATATGTATGTATGTATGTGTATGTATGTCTGTGTGTGGTGTGTGTGTGTGTGTGGGGAAGGGGGGATGGGGGGGGGGGTGGGGGGGAACACCCTGAGGGGCAACCCCCCGACTATTTTATAAAAAAAATTAAACAAAACAGGGGTAAAACCTCAAAACATAGCCGCGGCCATATTCTTCACGCACTGTCCATTATTGGGCCGAACCTGTGCAGTATGTAAGTTTTTAAAAACTGTGTGTGTGTGTGTGTGTGTGTGTGTGTGTGTGTGTGTGTGTGTGTGTGTGTGTGTGTGTGTGTGTGTGTGTGTGTGTGTGTGTGTGTGTGTGTGTGTGTTCACCTACAAATCATATTTTCCAGGTATTTAATACAAAATAAAAGAAATAAGGTTAAAACAAATACCCATTACTAGGAACCTAATACAATCTTTTTTTAAAATGTAAATTATATACTTCAAACCCTGGAAGGGAAAAGTGAGAGTCAAGCAAAAGATTATATGGGAAGAAATTTCCCCATTTTAGATCTTGATCCCAAGAAAAATCTCCTTAGCCTCCAAATGCTCCATGGCCTCCATCCTCTCAAACCTGTAAATCCACATGAACAAATGAAAAGAAATTAGGGCAACAAAATAATTAAAGAGAAATCATAAGGGCTTTTAGTCAAACCTAGATCTAAGGGCTCCCATTTAATTAATCTAAGGGTGGAGAGTTGACCCTACACTTTTAAGTTGTTGGCATTTTGGTGAGAATGGGTGTGAAAAGGGGAGGTATGGGTATTTAATTAATGGGGTCACCTAGGGTATCTTAACTAGTGGATTATGTTGTGTTGTGACCCTACCATTATGGGCCAATAATACAATAAATGACATTTTTAATATAAGCTAATTAAATAAATATTGTGCATGTGTTTTAAAATACATTATTTAAAGGGGGTTGAGATAATTAAAAGTCAAATATGTAGTTAAATAAATATATGTGGGCATGGGCAGTATTACTTAGTGAAATAAAATTAATTTCAACTTAGGAAATGATTTTTAATTAAAAAAATTTTAAAAACTTTAAGTTGACAAAAACAAACAAGATTTATAGCGAATTTAGAATTAATTAAATATATTCAATATGGAGTAGAGGAAGGAATTTTAAACCCATAATAAAATTTGGAAAATAAATTTAAACTATTTAGAGGAGTATTGTATTAAACAGCCAAGTAATTTTAAACGCGATAAATGTATTTAAACAAAAACAGATTTTCGTAAATCTTTCCTAAGTAATTAGTGTAGTTTTGACATAGTTTAGTGTGTCGAAATGTGGGCGTTATAGGCACGTTGCTCCTTCATCTTCACACTTTACATTCCATTCCATCACACTCATACATTGTATTTTTATATCTTGGTTGAATTAACTCTTGCTAGCTTATTCTATTTACATGTTACACTTTGTTTTCCATGTTAAGCGGATTCTTAATATGTCATTATCTTTGTATATACACATACGTGTTTACTCGGTCTTTTTTGTAAATGCAGATCTCTTACAGGTTCTTACACGCTGCAATGATGCTTGGCATTATACTTCTTACCAGTCCCACTGAGGCTCTTGGGAACATCTAGTTTCACTAGTATCACATATTATACAAGTTTTATTGCTACATTTTCATACTTCTCACTATAGCTACTTTAGCTTTCATTAATTTATACACGTTGGTGGTCTACTAATTATCTTTCAAACATATTAGTGGGTGCTTCATGTGTAGCATTTACTTTGCAAGATTATAATATTATATGTTTGCCATGGTTGTCTAATACATTTTTCTTGCTATTATTTTCCATTCTATGATATTATTTGTAGGTTATGCCCTATGTATTATATGATCATTGTATTGTTTTTGTTGCTTCGACCCTGATTGTCTTGTGACATTGTGAGTGATGTCCCATGTATGAAACCCGCTTTTAGCGGTCCATCTTTCTTACTACTTTCTTGTTATAGTGTCTTCTCTTGTATGCTAGCTTTTACTACCAACACATAGTTCTAGCATACTTTATTTACATGTTCCTTGGTTTCTACCATGCACATCCCCTACCCCCTGAAGGGATCCACTTCATATCAACATCATGTCCTCTCCTTTGGGTTGCATTCTCCTACAATTGTCGCATATACCCCAAACAAGGGGGCATACATTGAGTGAAAAAATCACCCCTACAGTAGCACAAATTTTCGGAAAAATGTAGTACATTAAAACATTAGCACAAGTTACAGTCACAAAAATGGCTTAAAATAAAACTTGGGTCAGAATCACAAAGCAGACACCAGCACCCAGAACCAAACATTAGTGCTTGGGTGTTTGTGTCCTCCCCTGGGCGCTAATTTCTTAGGGGTAGATACATTCATTTTCTTAGTAAAACACAATTTATAGCGGTTTACACAACAATTCCATAGTTACAAGAACAAACCTTAAGTTACAAAATGCATGTTATCTTGTACAATTCGTACAATCAGAACCAATTTGGAATAATCAGGACAACATGAACAAATAAGGACGCACCGTATGTAGTGGTTCTTATTAGGTAGAGTCGCAAAAGGAGAGTAAAACTAGACCTTTCTCCCCAACACTTACTTTTAGTGTGAGATCACCCATAAAACTTGCACTTGATGTGAGATCTCTCAAAAAACTCACTCTTGGCATGAGATTTCCCAAAAACCTCACCTTCAGCATTCGGATCATCAAATTCAAACAACATGATAATTTTATATCCTATGCTCTCTTACATATTAGGTACACACTTTTACATACTTATGTGTACTTTACTCAAATTTTTCATATACATGACTTTGACTACTCTATCACTTTTATTTTGCATATGCGCCCTTAGTTTGCAACAAAGAAATACTTATTTCACCAAACACAGGTTCTAGAAACACATATTTATGCATACGCTTCATCCCTAGGGTCACATCCCTTTTCCAGTCTCAACACTTCACTTTGCAAACACTCCACACTTCACTTGTCCACTTGACACGCTATCGCCTACACACTACAAAATCATAAGGTACACGTATTTTATGTACTTTATGTTACCGAGTACTCACTCAACAACATAAAGTGGGAAAACATTTAGACACAAAATCATGCACCTCAGTACATTTATAGGTCCCAAAAACATGTTAGTATTTACATGATTCGTAATCAAGAAAACAAGTGGTTGACAACTATCTTTGGCCTATTTTCTTTATCTCTTGTTTTTCTCTTTTGTCTTACACACCCTACAACCCTGATAGAGTTTGAATGATTTATCTTTTATGACCACAAACACCATTTCCATTTTAGAACACCAGCGCTCATGTGTTTCAGTCAATGTTGGGCGCTCATAACCCTTTATTATCTTTACTCGCTCTTTTTGGGTCTCTTTTATCTTTTGGGAATATTTTTCACTTATGGTTCGGCCTTCTAGTTGTCAATTATGAAATTCAAACAAGGGAATCATATAAATACATAGTTACATTTTCAAATTGAGGGACCAAGCAGTAAGAATTATTACAATCACCCAAGATTACATTCAAAAGGCACCAGAAGCACTCCAAAGAATCCATCTACTATCCATTTAAGGGACAATGGTTGCATACACAACATAGTAAGGGGAAGTTTATTCTATTTCATCAACAAATTTGCATTAATTAGAAAATCTAGCCCACTATCTAATGCATATTTCATAAGGGCTTCCTAGGGAACAATTTCTACACACACTCACAAGAACTACATGGAGTCTGAGATGTAGTGCATTGCTTGGTCATAATTTCACTCTCAAGGTGACTACTGGGGTCAGTCTGACTCCCCAGTTTGTATTTTCCTTTTTAGGTTTGATGTGGTTTGTCGGTTTATGCAGGTGAACTTCTATTTTGCAAGTTACGGGTACCTCGACAATCTAGGAGAAAATATCAAGAGAGAAATAGGGAACAAATGTGACACAACAGAAATAAAGTCTTGAGCTTCTGCACAGTCATAGGTTCCCTAATCTAGTCGTCAGTGCCTAGGCACCCCTATCCAAACTTGTTCGTGAGTTCTGTAATTTACAATGACCAGTGACGACCTTGTTTGTAGTTTTTTCAACACTCGCACCTACTTAGATCACTTCATGTCCATTCATAAATCAACTAAGTCCTATATTATCTCTTCCTTAGTTAGGGTTTCATACTTTATATCTTATCTTTCCTATGTCATTAATGTCCTTTACCATTTTATACATCAATTACTCTGAAATATATAGATTTAATTAATTTCCAAATTAAGTAAAATTAGTAAATTGTTCTAATTTGAGAACTTCTGCTACAAAGGTGAATGAAGGTGAGATCTTGGTATAATCCATAGGCTTGGAAGGTTGACCCAAGTTCTTAGCCTGTTCCAAAAATCTCCTACCTCAAAAAAATTCATTTCATATTTCAATGGTTTAAAACCCAACTGCTTGAGAAGTTCGCAGCCTCCAAAGAAACCCTAGTCACCGCTTCCGAATCCATAGACACCAGAGCGGCACACCCAGGGAAAAACTGAGCACTAGCAACCAAGTCGTTTCCTTGGGTGAGTGTCACTTCTCCTGTGTAAACAACGCCATTAGAAGAGGGAAAAAGAAACGATATAATGGAATTAGTGCCGCACATGGTAGGAAATGTAGGGGCACACTCAAACGTAGTCACCGTAGTTGAAGCCACCACCAAATAAGACTCTTCCAAAGGAACAGGAGTAGGGGAGCTACGAACAGAGCTATACCCAAACCCATCACTAGAGACTCCGACCCCTGTAACGCCAATTAAATATGTAACAAAAAATCCATTGTGTACCCCACCATTGCCCTAAACAAAGACACCATCAGACCTATGTTTAGGGTTGCAAAACATTTCGGGAGAGTCTTCCATAACGTTTTTATGCACATTGGAGTTTCTATGTAATTATTTATCTAATATAGGTTTTTTATATGATACATTGTTACCTTTTGCCTTGCCAAACCAATCAAACAAAAGAAAAATTAAAAATACAAAATGGTCCAACGACATATTGTAATATTGTATGTCGTTGATATAGTTTTGTAGGTGGTGTTAGAACTAACAAGACACTATCTACTTTGGAAAAATCCTTTGGCATAAATATGGTATATGTCCTTTCCAAGTAAACTAATCACAAATTGATTTGAATGTATCTCGATTCCATCACTCGATGCATAAAAGTTGGTGACTTGACTTATAATAATGCACATGTTGAAGGTGTTTTAAAATCTTAAAAGTACAATTACTAACACTACAATATATTGGTACACAACCCTTTATGCATTTTCATTAGAATATAGGTGTCCATATAAATATATCACCCATCATATTCATTGGAACATGTAAGTAAATTCAAGATTATTTGTATTTAACTTAAAAATTTATAGATGGAAAAGAGTAAGGGAAAAAAGTGCAACTTCTTGTGAAATAACAAATGAATATACCCAACAAATTCAAATATCTAATATATATTATGGAGAACAAATACATTGTTTTAGAGCCTTAACAAAAATTACTAGAACTTTAGCCTCCTCATCAAACAATGAGTACATTGAATTTATTTTATATATTCTACAATTAAAATCTAGATTTTGGTTTATATAAGTAATATAACACAAAGGTGTGATCCATAGCAAGTATTTTTGTGAAATCTAATTGCCATGTATGACGGATGTTGGTGGATCATCCTCCCCAATCATGACTTTGTAAACCTTCCAATTCTAGACAAAACCTCTTTTAAACCATCTGAAAAAGTTTTGTTGAGGGGCAAGATGACATAAAGAAACATAACTACTGAAATCTTGTGTGAAAATTGCTCCATTGTCTAACTTAAATTGAACTTACCAGTGTTGTGACCTACCAATATCACCTATATATACATTTACATGTTTAATTATTTTTTATATGACCTAATATACATTAAAATTTCAAAGAGCATAGTGCCGAAAAATAAAAGAAAATGGATATCTTGGGAAGATAGGAACAAAAAGAAACAAATGAGAGGGCGGTAAGATGCTACCATCTATTGCACTAAATGTTTCAATTTTTTAGTGGAATTCTTAAGTCATAATATTCTTATTTTTAAAAACTCTTTATCTATATGTATAATAGGAAGCCTCATGTCGACTCTATAATGTTTTTTGCTGTGTTAACTCGTTGAATGATATTTTGACTATTATGGGGATGTTGAAAATATATTTTTTAGTTTCCATTTAAATAATACAATATAATTATAATATGTTATCTATAGATTTAGTATATGCATGTGTAAAATTTATAGAATCATATTAGCCACATGCTACTTGGTACATATTATAATAAGTGAAAAAAAAATGGAAATTGCCAACATTAGTTTCCATTGATCTCGTTGACTCTTGGTGTGTTTACTAAGCTTAAAAATTTAAATAATGTAATGAAAATCATACAAACGGGTACCCATAATCAACGGTTGTAGCCAATATTATATCCAAGGATAGATGCTCATGCTTATTTAATAGTCTATTTTTGTTCAACCACTAGAGCATCCATGCCTAATTTTCAATACACACTAATTACGCCAAAGGTTTTTCCTTCTATTGGAATGAAGTTTGTTTCCTCAGACATTCATACATCAACGACGCAATAGTATTTTAATCTCTCATATAATAAAAGCAATAACTTCCTTCCAAACATAAACATTAATGAATTGTTTACCACACTCTTGCAGACCTAAAACAGTGGTGGAGTCGGTGGTTTTATTGTTCGAGGAAAGATCGAGATAAAAATCCATTTTCGTGTTCCCGACGTCGACATGAATTTTCTATTTCTGATGTTTCAGGCATGAGACCATTTCTACACCGAAGGCATGAGAGTCCAGAGTTTAACTTCCCATCACATAGAAGGAATTGAACCTAGGACGTGTGGAAGCAATCAGGCATCGAGGGGTTAAATTTGACAACCGTTTATGCCTATCGAACAATTTTTAGGTGATAATAATTTTCAAATACTACCCTTCAAAAACACAACATGGTATTATTTTTAAACTATTAATAAAATATATATAAATTAATATTGTATTTATATTTAACTATTATATTTTTGTATAAAAAATGACGATCATACTTAAAATATACAAGTTGCGTGTAACAATTATTTCGAATATTTGTAAGTATTTTATGGTTAAAACCACGATAAATGTCTAGACAGTCATCATATTTAACCCATGCAAAGAGCTAATGAATTTTTTCTTTGTGTCGTGATTAACTCCTACTTTGAATAATGCGAGTGAGACTAAGTTGACAAAGTGGAACACAAATAACAATTTTAAGTTGTGGAAAAGCTGCAATATATGTAGGTATTTAATTTTCACTTTTTTATTTCCAACATTCTATTTATGATTTCATCTAATCTAACAAATCAAACACTATTCAATCGAAATCCTAAACATCATTTACAGTTGGGTTTCGACCCTAAAACTTAGTGGATTTTCCCATTTTTTTTTATTTTGGCCCCTTTAAGCACCAATTACACTCATGTAAATAATGTGAGTTAGATCAAGACATTACAATTAAACAAGGATAATGGATACTATGAATGATTGCTTGCACATCACATATTTTCTTGCACCTACTCGAGCTTAGAACTTTAAAGGGGGACTACAAAGTGCTCCAAGAAGCAAGCATTTCAGTTGAGTTTCAAATTTGGAACTTATTGGATTTTCTCCAATTTTTATTATGGCATATTTAAGCCCAAATTACACCCAGGTGAATAATGTAAACTTAATTATCAGTGATTGTTCACACATCATGTGTTTCCCTACAGTTATTTGACCTTGGAATTGTAAAGGGGGCTACAAATTGCTCCATGAAACAAGCATTTCAATTGGGTTTCAAACATGGAACCTACTGGATTTTACCCATTATTTATTTTGGCCCCTTCAAGCATAAATTGCACTCACGTGAATAATGTGAGTGAGATTGAGTCAATAAAGTATAACACAAATAGTAGATATTATTTACGTGTTACAATTTAAGCCATGGAAAAGGTGCGGTACATGCAACTATTTAATTATGACTTTTTTATTTCCAACTTTCCATTGAAGTAGTTATCTTATCTATCAAATCAAACATTGTAAAATCAACCACCTTGACGTCGTTCACATTTAGGTTTTGACCATCAAATCTCAATGATTGTTTTCACATCACATATTTCCTTGCACCTACTCGAGCTTAGAATTGTAAAGGGGGACTACAAAGTTCTTCAAGAAGCAAGCATTTCAGTTGGGTTTCAAATTTGGAACTTATTTGATGTTCTCCATTTTTATGTTGGCGTCTTTAAGCCCAAATTACACTCACATAAATAATGTGAACTCAATTATCAATAATTGTTCACACATCATTTGTTTCCCTATATTTTCTCGAGCTTGGAATTGTAAAGGGGACTACAGAGTGCTCCAAGAAACAAGCATTTCAATTGGGTTTCAAACATGGAACCTTATATCCATTTTCCCCTTTTTTTACAGACATTCAAGCATAAATTCCACCCACGTGAATAATGCGAGTGAGATCAAGTCAATAAAGTGTAACACAAATATCATATATAATTTACACGTTTCAATTTGATTCGTGGAAAATGTGCGATACATGTAGGTATTTAATTCTCATTTTTTTATTTCCAACTTTCCATTGATGGATGTCTTATCTAAAAAATCAAACATTGTCCAATCGAAAACCTCGATGTCATTCGCATTTGGTTTTTGACCCTGAAACATATTGGATTTTCCCCATTTTTTTTATTTTGGCCCCTTTAAGCATAAATGGCACTCGTGCATGAATAATGTGAGTGAGATTAACACAATAAAGTGGAACACAAATAATGGATATTTTGTCTTACAATTCTATCCATTTGTTTGCACATCACCTATTTCCCTTCACTTTCTCGAGCTTAGAACAGTAAAGGGGGGCTATAAAGTGCTCCAAGAAACAAGCATTTTGGTTGGGTATTAAACATGGAACTTATTGGATTTTTCTATTTTTTATTTTGGCACCTATTATCTCTCGAAAGTGCACCCTGTAGAGAGATGGCTGCAGGTGTTCTAAGCTTGCAAATTTTATCTCTCTCTTTCGTAGATACAATGGAAACACCTCAGGTCTGTGGGTATACCTATTTTGAGGTGAGTCTCCGGTATCAAGGCCGGTTCCTTATTGATGTATCCTAAACTGATTGTCTGGGGTTTAAGGGTAAAAGATGACTGTAAAATGATTTAAAACTAAGGTGATACACCAAATTTGTATGAGGTCTTTGACTAATTATATGCACAACTCATGTAGGAATGAATTCTTGGTGCACGAGCCAACAGTTTTCTGCAAATTATTAAGGGTAAACACTTTGATGTATAGAGGGAAAAATCACAACAATACTACTAAATTAAACATGCAAATTAATATCATGCAAAAATTACTGAAATTTGCAACAAGGTACGATGATTAATTAGGGAATTCAACATTCACAAGATTAATTGAGCATACAAAAGATTACAAATAATTGGAAAGCTAGAAAATACTTCACATTCAGAGAGCAAAACTGACAGAAGCTGCTTCAGAACTCTTATATCTGAAAAAAAAAGTCCTCCCCTGTTCTTTGCTAAGGCACACAATATATAGCAAAATTGATTCACCCACCCTTCCTAAAAATAGACTAAGGTTGTACTCGCCCATGCATTCTATTTTTATCCTTTATTTAATAATAAATAAAGGAATAAAATAAAGCAAACTAATACAAAAAGGCATTAATAGCCTTTGATTGCTTACATTCAAACTGCAGTTGACTGTTCTATATTTAAGAAAAGCATGGGTGAATAATTTGCTAGGAATAAATTTTGCTTAATGAGCAAGTCTCCTCCTAGTGCATGCAATTTTTTCCTTTTGTTGATCTATCCCCTTGTGAAGGCATGCAAAACTAACTCCTTACGAGTGAGAAAAATAAATTACATTAATTGCAATACTTTGCAAAATAATTCATCCAAATATCCACTTGATGGGGACCACCTCCAAGCTCAGGTTCTAATGTTGACATTCCTTGTCCTCTAGTGGTCACATGGATAGCACACTATAAATCATCTCCAACCCCCTCAATAGTGGGGACCACCTTTGCAATTCAGTATTAGTCTCACCATGATTTGGCCACTCTTGTGGACTTAGCAAATCACCATGATTTCTCAAACACATGTGGGAAGGTAACTTTGCAAAAAGCCATCATCCTATATTTGGCCACCTTTGTATAACAAATAGTCATACTATAGTTTACCACCTTTGATTATATTGTATACTTGGTCGGCTTTGTATTGTGAATAGAATAAGGTGGACACTTTTGATTTGATCATTGCATGACATGATTTGGTCAGTACTTTTGGGATATTCGAACTTGGACTATAGTTGGTATGTCCATTGCAAATAATTTTGAAATAATAAATGATCGCCCCTTCGTGACAATGACTCACCCCTCCATGCATTTTGTCGATGGTATTTTAACTCGGGTTGAGTTTACTTTGAAATTCGGTGATGATCTTGGCCCGTTGATTCCTGTACTATTTGATCACAAACCATCGATCGCTGACCTGTGGTTATGGTTTCTAGCTTGCATTGAATGTGGTTAGTGGCTTATGGAACCCAAGTAGTTTGTTTCGATTCTGGAGATTGATCTGGAGACATTGATCCTTGACTTGTGGAATGTTGATTGTTGATGCTTTAATCATGGTTGAGTTTGAACTAACCCAATGCTTGAGCTCGGCGGTAAAGGTCATTCGACCTCAATGATCACTCCATTCTAGATTTTTGGTCTGTGGTGAATCCCTGAAATTTTTTTTTATCAACGCCATTTTCATCTTATGAAGCTTAGGCTTCCTTACCAAGTTGACTCTCTTAGCTTGGTCAGTTCTGTATTTTCTAGTTTTTCCTCTGCTTTGAGTTTTTCGAGCAAGGTAGTTGTGGGTATTTGCCACCATTGTTGAAGTCCTTCAAACTCTACCCCTCTGCATTAATGGTTTCTGAGCTTGGTTAAATTTGTATCTTAATGGTTCTGCTCTGTTTGAGTTTTTTGAGGAGGTCATCATGGATTTTGTTGTCACTACCGTGATCTTCGAGCTCGGATCTTACTACGGATGGGTATTGCATATGTATTTTCTGTGATTGTTTCTTGTTGAGCTCGGATCTTGAACTCTCTGCAAGGTTTTAATGGCCATCATTTTTTGATTATTTTGAGTTCTGGGTTGTCTTTTCTTGCAAGATTTTGGTCAATTTTACCAGTTGCATTGCTTTGAGTTCAAATTTTACTGCAGAGGAGGTCTCTGTCTTCTTTCTTGGCCACCATTATTGAAGTATGTGAGCTCGTTCCTTCTGTACAAATGATCACCTATTGCTCTATGGCATCTGTATCATCGTTATTTTAAGTAAGGTGGTCATGGCTTTGTGAATATGTGATCTCCTGACTGTATACTGATCATCCCTAGATTTGTAAGGTTTTCTTTGTTTTTGAGATCTCTGCCTGGTGTTGTCTCTTGTCCACCATTATTGTCTTCTACCGAGCTCGGTTCATTTTTCTGAGTAAGATTCGAGCTTGGCTTTATAGTTTTTTACCTTCCTACGGAGCTATGTGAGGCTTTCTTACTAGACACCATTGTTGGCACTCGAGCTCGGGATTTGGCTTTAGAAACCCTAGTTGGAGTTCAATGGTTTGATTTGTATTTTCTATGTTGAAGGTCTTCGAGCTCGGGACTATGTAACTATCATACTACTTGTCAACGAATGGTAAGCTTCGATATCCTAAGCACCATTGTTACTTTGTCTTTTCCATTTCGACTTCAAAATACTGATACTCATTTTTCCTTTGCATTTTTTTATTTCTAGGATAACATTGGTCTCTGAGTTGAAACTCATTTTGGGTTCTTCTCTTTAGTTCTGAACTCGATGATCTCTCGAGGGTTCGCTCAACTTCTATTTAAATTGTAATTACTTGTTTCTTGCTCTGATTTTAGTACCCTTTAATGGGTTTTTTTATTAAAACCAAGATCTGTACTTTTTCCTTATATATTGCAATTCGAAACTGATTGGTTTAAATGAGAGTGTTAACTTTTGAAAAACTTGAATATTTCTTCAACTTGGATATGCATGCATTTTAATTCAAATATTTTCTATATGAGCTTGTATTTTGAGTACTAAATGGGTATCCTTATTTGCTCAAAACTTGCCAGATAGAATGTTTATTGATATGATTATTCGAAATCCTTCATTCCTTTTGATTATGCAATCTGTTCTTAAGGAATATAATGTTTTCTGAAAATTTGAAAACCACTTCACATTATCCTAAGCTCTGCATTATCTGATTAGATTCAACCACTAATACCCACTGGTTTTTGCTCTCTTCATTTTTGTGAAACGACTTTGAGCTTTTGTAAGCTTATTCCTTTTGAAAGTTTCTCTAACCATTCTTCATTTTCATTGATTTGGTTCATATTTTCTCGGAGATGACATTCTTTTCACTTACTGTAACATTTTCTCGCTATTTTTCGTTTGTGCATTCCCCAGTGAATTTCTGTTCATACCTGATTTCTTAAACTGATCCCTTTCTTAAATAATTGTACTTCTTTGATGGTAGCTTTTCAGTGTACTCATACTTGCTTCATTTGAAAATTATACTTTAAAGTGGTTTAACTTTGTAAGATTATCTTGAAACTTCATTTTATTCAGCTGTTAAGCTA
This sequence comes from Taxus chinensis, assembly GCA_019776745.2. Classification (NCBI taxonomy): domain Eukaryota; kingdom Viridiplantae; phylum Streptophyta; class Pinopsida; order Cupressales; family Taxaceae; genus Taxus; species Taxus chinensis. Next base: position 242,103,632 of record CM034148.1, read on the forward strand.
TAATGAATGCTATAAAGTACTTCAATTGATGAATGATAGTGAGGTCCATTTCTTTTCTACTTAAATACTACATTTCCTTTTTATTACAGCTTTGATATGCATGTTGGAAAATTTAAAATGTCCATTTTACATGGTGAAGCCCTGTCAAAATTTTCCCATATTTCCTTCTTTTATTTCTGTTTCAGTTGTAATAGATGTACTTTCTGATTCTGAATACAAAATGTATCACTTTTTATGTTGAAGCTGATTTGTTGTTGGAAACCGAAACATAATAACTGGTATCTTGATCATGGCATGCTTTTCTACTTTTCTATATATATCTTATTTGATTTACATACAACTTTTAAAGCATGTATTAGTTAAAAAAAACATGATGGAAAGATGTAAATGTCCATTTTACACAGCGAAACCCTGTCAAAATTTTCTCAGACTTCTTTCTCATTCTGTTTCTGGTGTAATCTTCTCTCTCCAGTTAACTTCAGCCTTTAAATTTTGACTCTTCTTCTTCAATTGTAATCTGGAACATGTAATTTTATCTGCAAGTCTCTCCTTTGTTCTGTAGTGCAACTTCTTCTATTTCTAGAATAGCTGCTGAACTTTGAGTTACATTCTTCCTTCATACCAGTATGTGCTTGTCACTTATTTGCTTCATGTACCATAGGATGGAAGCCTTTGAACTCTGCATTCTTTATCTATAGTGACGACTGTAAGATATGGTTTATTTCTTCTTGGTTGCAACCTGTACTTGCACACTTGAGAAAACAATTAGAAAATATTTAGGCTTTTTGGCCTCTCTCATGTCCATGGTTTTTCTTTTCTTCTCTCTCCTTCTTTCTGAGTGAGTAAATCACATATGTTTTTTGATCTTAAAGTAATCTATGTCTCATGTTATTAAGAGATCCATGTGCACGAGTTAGGATAGTATAGGAATATGGATTAACCCTGAGCTCGTAACTGATGATTTTCTTCTTTTCTTCTTTTGAGGTATAGTGCTTTCACCAGTGAAGATGGAGAGGGAAAAAAGTTGAAGATGAGGATGTATCACCCGAAGGAGAAACCTCCAAGGCAATGATAGGTTCACTCATACTCCTTTATTTTCTCTTTCATGCATATGTACCTCTTATTTCAGTAGTTGTACTTTACTTTTCAGTTACATCCCACGGCTTATGTGGGAACATTTGAAATTCTTTATGAATAAAACATTGAATTGTGAAATTGAGTTGTGTATTTCTTTCTGCATTTCTGCTTTCTAATATGGATTGTATGATGAACTAAACAACCCAATAATATAATTGAATGTCTTAATCATGAAGGAAAGAACATTAAAGAATACGTGTAACATCCAGTAATGAACTTTGATTTCTATAATCTGTAATCATGATTGTTGCTCCAAAACCTAACACGTCATCTATTATGTAATTCGGTGTCTTCATCAAGACAACACAGCTGTCTTTCGGGGCTTTGTGTTCTTTTGCTGAAGATAGTATGAAATTGTAGACTATGTGATCCGTTATGTTTTGTAACAGCACACATAGCTGTAAATTTCATGTAATCATTAATTAAATCAATAGTAACAATATTGTCTGAAAGAACCTCCCCTAGCTTAGGTATACTTCACCAATGCTATCCATAGTAACGAAGTTTCGAGTTGCCCATTTTTGCATAAGTGAAAAAATTGTCAACAACACCTTTAAGTGCAAATTACAATTGTGGGAATAATATCATGAACTCACTTATAAATTATTGTTCACACATAATTTGTTTTGCTGCACTTACTCGAGCTTAGAATTGTAAAGGGGGGCTATAAAGTGCTCTAAGAAACGAACATTTCAATTAAGTTTCAAACATGGAAGCTATTGGATTTTCCCCATTGATTATTTTTGCCCCTTTAAGCATAAATTACACTTACGTGACTAATGCGAGCGAGATCGAGTCGATAAATGTAACACAAATAGAAAATATTATTCGGGTGTTATAATTTTAGCCATGGAAAAGGTGTGCCAGTACATGCAAGTATTTAATTCTCACTTTTTAATTTCCAACTTTCCATTTATCTATTTTCAACTTATTTAACAATTCAAACATTGTTGAATTGAAAACGTTGACGTCGTTCGCATTAAGGTTTCAATCCTGAAACCTGTTGCATTCCCCCCTTTTTTAATTTTGTCCCTTTAAGCGCAAATTGCACTCATGTGAATAATGTGAGCAAGATTGAGACAATAAAGTGGAACACAAATAACGAATATTATTTGGTGTTACAATTTGCGATAAGGAAAAGGTGTCATAAATGCATGTATTCAATTCAATCTTTCAATTGATGCTTCATCTTTTCTAAGAAATCATATGTTGTCCATTCCAAAACCTTGAAGGCGTAAACAAATAAAAATAAAAAACCACAGAACTTGTAAATAAAATCTACCTACCACTTTTATGACTAATCGTTGAAGGGGCTCAATTATCAATGGTTGTTCACATGTTTCCTTGTAATTAGCCTTGTATTCACTTGAGCTTAAAACAAAACAAAAACGAAGCTACAAATTGCTACATGAAGAAAGCAATGGAGTTGGGTTTCAACCATGTAACCTATTCAATTTTCCTCATTTTTTATTTGGACCACTTTAAGCTTGAATTGCACTCACATACATACTAGAGGACCTCAGTCTAAAACCTTTTCTCGCTAGACATGTATGCCAAACCATTGGATGGACTCAATTATTGACAATTGTTCGTGCAACACATGTTTTCATGTAATTTAAACATCTTTAAATTAAAAAGTGGGGCTACAATATGTTCCAAGCAACAAGCATTTCAGTTCAGTCTCAAACATGGAACATTTTTATTCCCCTCATTTTTTGTTTGTCCCCTTTAAATACAAGTTGCACTCATGTCAATATTTCAAACAAGATAAAAATGATACAATGGAATACAATGCACTTACAATTGCTAGTTTTATTCAATGCAAAAAATGAACTATAAATAAATTGTAAAGAAACACCCCACACACAATACTTCATAAGCTTCTTGACCGTGTTACTTTGAGAGTCATACACGACTGAGAAGTGGATTTATAAAATTTGAGAGTTAGTGTGGAAACAATTATCATCAAGAAAAATTGTTTGACCGGCATAAGTCACCGTCAAAATTAACATTGCAGGGTGTATTTAATAAAGTGGATATGAAACAATAAAAAATTATACATATATTCCGTATCTCATCACGTCGCCCAAGATACACATGTAAACCGTGGTGGCAGTGGCGAAAGTGTTGCTTAATTTGAATTGGCATTGGGATTAATTCTGACAGTGACGGGTTGGAGTGTTTAACAGATCGCAATCTCTGTTATGTTTAGTGCAGAATTCAATGATCTTATTTCTCCCAACGAATAAAATGAAATCGGAAACATGTTTCGGACAAGATTTTATGTGCGGAATTGTGCAATTGAAGATTCTACGGCGTGAAAAAAATGTTGCGTTGCGGGCGAAGATTTTGTGTGTTGCAAGTGGCGGCATGAAGATTATGATCAATACCTGCGTCAAAATTGACCGTATCATATCAGTTTGTATCTTTTTTAATCAAAATAAAACCGTGCGATTTAGAGTCGGTAATGGGGAGTGGTAATGAAAAAATAAGACCGTGCGATTTACGTAGAGTAATTGGAATTTGGGAGTGGAGAAATAAATCCGTGGTACCTAGTGGTGACTCCATTACTTGTCCTTTGTTACAAACTAGAAATCAAGTGGAGTTTGCAAATTGCACCATTTCTTAAACAAATGAAAGACTATATGCAAATTACATGCGAGTTGCGAATCTCCGATGCACTCCCATGTCCATGAATTATTAGATGTGCTGCAAAGTGATTCGATGTTATAACAGCAAGTGAACAAATAAATACATGTTTGCTTTAAATTAATAAAAAATAAATAAGCAAAGTTAAGATTTCAGCATTTCTCAGTATACTATTCACTCGCAAATCTAGGCTACGATTTATAATTGATGTTTGTTTATTTTAGTTTTAATTGATTATAATTCATAAACTAGCACTTTGTGTTTACATTAGTGATTGTATTATTTAATGTAATGTTTGTTGACTGTAACTAACAATTACACCTAAAGTGTGAAATGAGAATGTAGATAGATGACTAAATTAGCAATCGCACGTGAGTTGTGCGATGTTAACTCCGAAAGCAAATTACGGTTGATGGGATAAGGAAAGTGTAACATACAAGAAAGTAATATGATATTTCTCGTCAAAAAGAAAAATAGGAGGAGGTAATGGAAAGAGAAGTAGTGGAAAAGATCTACATTGGACAAAAGTGGTGAAGTTTGAAAGGGGAGGGATGACGTGGATTAATAGGGGAGTGTTAAGGATAAGGAGGTAGACGGGATTCTTCTTGTATGTGCAAGTGTAGAAGAGGTGTCAATGACATTATGGCATAATGGTTGAATGAAAAGGTGGTGAAATCTGAAGAGCGGATAAGGAGGGAACTCTTGATATAGCTGTGAACGAAAAGTCGTGTATTTCCATGCCCAATAGTGGCTCTCTGCAAAGTAAGACCTTGATATTATAAGATTGAAAATGCTCAAGCCATTTTAAGAGGTGACTGCTTTCAGTTACCTCAGTAAATATGGTTTCTTAATCGATAACCAATCTTTATCTAAGACAACATTATCAAATGCAAAATGCAACGCACCCAAATATTTTACTTCATATTCATGTTTTTACTTGTAGTTTCTATTATTTAAAGGAGGATTGTGGGAAGAGTAATTATCTTTTAAGTTAGGCCTAGTTCCAAGCTCATATGCATAGTCTTATACATCATAACTTTCTAAATAGTTTCTTCCCTTTTATTTCTTTTTAGATTTTTTTGATTGCTTTATGATGCTCCCCAGTTGTTGTTGCGTTTTATTTTTACCCTTCTCCAATGGTATCCCACCTTCATAGAATTGCCAAAAGACTTCATTTTCTATCTCTTCAATTTCACTTTTTGGATTTCCTTTGCCCGTTTGCATCTGGCATGATTGAAATGAAGCCCATGACATCATGATGAAAAAATGTACGTCGAACAAAGACCAACAATGAGTATGGGAAATGTTAAGGGGCACAATTGCTAAGGAAGAGGTGTATCAGACATAGATAAAATATTTTGTATTGATTGTTCGCTCGTGAATGCAAATTTTACACCTTTAAATGGATTCATCTCATAAAAATCTATAACACTTGCAGAAAGTGGGCCTTATCATGTAAATGTCTATATATTGATCATGTTCGATCATGAATGAAGAGTTAAGTTTTTAAACACTGAGTCATTTGCTTCCACATAATTTATCAAAGGATTGATCCAAATTAAATCTAAATATATGTTTTTTTTTTATGAGGCTTGTTTATTGCGGGCTTATTATATCTTGTTCGACACCTAGCCTGCCTCGCTTGTTGCTCTAGTGACTTGACTATACGTTATGACACATCATAACATGGCACACCGATTGTTACAAGGACCCCCACACTATTCACCACCCAATACTGATGCTCATTATCTAAATCTCCTTAAACCACACATTGTTTTGTTAACGGAGAGTTTCCTTGGTGCAATATATTTAGATTTAATTTGGATCAATAATTTAGGCTCGGGTTGCTTGGGCAATGTGACAATCAACACTCTGTTTTCCATGGAACTTTTCACCTTCTTGACCTTGGCATTCTTCGGCAGCCTAAATATTATCCGCGAGCGCTCTACATGGTGATATTTCTTGTTCTTGTGCTCCTCTTCTTTGTTGCGTCCTCCACTTATCTAAAGAATCCAACCATCTTCCAATTCTATTTTCACCTCCTCTTTCTTTAGCCTTGTAAAATCAAGCATATATTTCGTTACAATCAAGTTCTCCAAACAAAACTGAAAAATAAATGAGGGGATTTGAAGATCATCGCTAAAATTTTAAAATACCTGGAAGGTCGGCTTTGAAAATGTGAGCTTAGGGAGTTTCCGTCCAGTCAATCTGTGTATTAACAACAACAATTGTATCCCTTGCAAAATCTATTGAGGATGGGGCTGCTAAAATAGAGGAATTGAAAACCTGAAAAGGATCCCACACATCTAGTTGAAATGGGTCAAAAATAGAGCATCTGGATCTCCTGCCAAAGAAGCTTGGAATGATCAAAATTTTAAAACCCACAAATTCAATGAAACACTTTGTCTGAGTATAGGGAAGCAAGATTCCTAGGGAGTCTTGTCAGGACCAAAAAAGAAACAACTCTATGCGATCTTGTAATCTTTTTTCTTGAAAAAACTATACAAATATTTCAATACCTTCATGCATTCCCATTGTAGTGAAATCGAGAACTATTAAATTTTCGTATGTAGGTGATCTTGTGTAACATATATTCAAATTAACGGTGTGCACACATAAAAGTATGTGTTGGCATACAATTATTTTTTCAGTTGTGGTGTCTTATTTCCCCATGATGACACTAAGAAGAGGAATGTTAAGCTTTATTAATGCTCAAATTATACTGTGTTGAGTTATAAAATAAATAACGTGTGAGGCCATATATTTGTTATATATAATTATTTGGGGATATTTATTTTTGTTAGAATAAGAGTGTTCAAATTGTTGAAAAATCTACTTAATTTGGAGTAAGCTATTACAGGAAATATTTTATTGTATTGTTGTAATTGGCTTCCTTTTCTAGGCCTGGTTGACTCCAATGTGATTGACATTATGAGTGTGCTTTTTTACACCCATCTTTTGTACATTCACTATTGTATATCACCTATTTTTATTGATAAAAGTGCACTTTTTAGTCCAAAAATAATAATTTTTGTTAGGACTCTTGAATTTTAGGATATCCTCTTCCAATATATACGTTAGCATAAATCATTGAATATTAACCAAAAAGTGATTGAATCTTGGGTTTATTGTTAAAATTCTGAACCAACTTATTGAGAAAAAGATATTTCCACCAAACACTCCAAGAGTGAAATTCAAGCAATTAAGGAAAGTGAAAAGTTGTAAATGAGGTAGGAAGTTGTGAGAAGATACAATAATGCCCTAATGGAGCAGTAGATTCCAGTTTACTTCGTGCATTCGTTTGTAATTTAGTGTTAATTTTTGTTTCTATTATTGTTTGTTTCGCTAGATTCAATTTGGCGTATAAAGAGAACTAACCAAACAACATACAAAGTGTTTAAGTGATATTCCAATTTGGTGATAGACTCTCATTCTTATCCAATTTCTTCAGTCATTCACTAGATTCGTAAATAAGTTTGCTAATATTTTCACAATTGCGCCATATACTTATTACCAAGCCCATGTTCTGCATACAAACCATAGTTACGCAGGGACATGCCCCCCCCCAAATTTGACACATTCGGGACATCCTGGACTTCCTGGGGACGTGGGGATGTAGGGGAACCGTTTCCCCCACGTTTCCCTTTTTTCTTCTGGGAAATGTCTTGGGGACGTCTGAAAATGTTGGGAAACATCTTGCGGACAGGGGGGATGTGGAGGGGGCGTGGGAAACGTGAGGGGGACGTCCAGATGCCCCCCATGAATTTGTTTTCTTTTTTGGATTTTTGGTGAAAAAAACACAATAGAAAAAAAATTGTCAGTTTTGGAAAGGGTTCAGAGAAGATGTAGCAACAAAAACTTGCATGTGCCATAACTTTCATCCTATGGCTCCGTTTCAGGTGTCGTTTTCTCTAAAAGTGCATATTTTCTTGAGCTCTACGCATTGATGGCAATATTTTTCTTATTTTCATAAAATCAATTTTTGTACCTTTTTGGACCAAGCAACTTCTTGCAATCTTATGAAAGAATTATGAGTATTAAGGAATGTATTTGGTGTTTATGAGTTCAAGTTTCACCTTATTTAAATTTCAAATGGTTTTATTTAAGCTTATTTATATAATTTAGTCATTATATCTTTATATTTTAAATATTGATATATATTTTAATTAGCCATCCCCCCGCTGTCCCCCCGCCATCCCCAAAATTTAGAAACAAAATTCCATCCCGAAAACCCCGTCCCCCCGTCCCAGGTAACTATGATACAAACAGAGCTAAAGCACTTGATTTTATGACTATACTCCATGGAAGGGCAAGTTTACCATTCCTAACTAGTCCTTTCAAGAAAGGTCAAAGAATAATCACCGCCCAAACACTACGAAAATACTCTCCAAAGAGGTGGTCTTTGAGCTCATAATGCCCACCAACTATTTGCAAAGTGCTATGTATTATAGCTGCTAAATTTATCAATATCACGGTAGTTGGTGGGATGAATAATGGAGAAGAATCAAATGTAAACTTACCCACACTACCCTCCTCATCACCCCCTTTTGGAGTTACAAAAAAAACCATTTCAGACAATCCCATTAATTTCACGATAACATCAAATATTTCAAAAAGACGCAAATATAGGCTAGTTGTCAATCACATCCTCAGGCTATTCTGCCATTATCTTGCAGAACAACCACTGGTTAGATATTCAGAAAGTCCATATCCATACACTGAAATGAATAGTCCGGTTGCAGTTACAAATGTAGGGTTCTGAATCTGCATGAATAACAACTTACATGCATTAGACACAAGGAAATAACTTATGTTGTCCACTAATAACCAAAATAGGTCAATGGAAATGGATAATAAAACATTTTAGTGACGGCCCCCATAGTTATCACATACAGTAAAATCTTAATAATTGTCAGCAGTCCTTGAAAGATTAGTGACACCATATTTTTTTTCCTGTATAGTATTTTTTTTATAGACTTTCTTTTTTTCATATTTGAAGACCATTGCTTAATATTAGTTATAGGAAAATTGTTACCTTACATTTTACAATAAAAAGCAAAAGGGTAAGAAGATCAAAGTCAACTAATACCAATCAAATGATTTTAAGCTACCGTGGGCAGGATCGATTTTCCAGTTAGTAGACAAAAGACAGGCAATATTGCATAAGATAAGGTTGTCACAGAGGTAATTGGATCCATAGTGAGAAAGACATAAATCATCCTCTGGCGAAGCATCATGATAAGAACCTTGCATATCATAAATCAATAAATTGCAAAAGATAACACAACACAAGAGATATGGTGGGCCAAGATGCCCTAATATCAATATATGTAGAATAATACCCTTAAGGTAGGGCAACACCATACAATTTTTCTTAAGTTAGCAGTAACTCCACAAAAAGGCAGGCAATATTGCATAACATAAGGTTGTCACAGAGGTAATTGGAGCCACAGTGAGAAAGACATAAATCATCCTCTGGCGAAGCATCAATTGTCTATTTTTACCCAACAGGGGACATAATCTGCTCATCGGTATTTCTAGCAATCATGTGCCCCATCTCTTATCCTGCACAAGGCTATCTAGAACATTACGTGGTGCACATCCTATGAAAGTAGGTTACTCAGGGGGGTAACATATAGAATGCCAACCTAAACTGTGAACTTTCAGACTAGTGATGACATCCTCAACAGTAGATCCATACCTCCATCCCACTTGTAATATGTCAACAATATACAAAATTACTTTAATTTTTTCTTTTACCTCAATTGACTATATTTGCATTCATTCCCATAGGAAGTACAAAGTAGCAATTATATAGGGGTAATTTTTATCTACAATTTTTTTTATTGAAAAGCACATTTTTATTAATAGAAACAGGGTAATTACAATGCTACTCATATAAAATATGGGTGGAATAGATTACATCCCAGAATGCCTATCATGTCCAGCTAGCAAGGCCTCGAGAAAAATGCCAACTAAACCAAACATTGACATTGGTATCCCAGTAGAAGTATGTAGTCCAATACGATCCTAATAATAAGATAATTTAACAACAAAACCCAAAAATTGAGGGTAATGTTTAGAAATCCATCACGATCTTGAAGAGGGGTAATCTCTAGAAATCCATCATGACCTTGAACAATGAACTTAGCATTCGTCAGCCTTTGATATAGATGTGGAATTAACTCAAAATCATGCCATTTATGACTGCTATCCTAGATTTGAAGATAAAACTTAACCACGGGTTTTTCTGAAGCATTTGTAAAACTTTAAGAACCATTGTACCTAATGAAAGCATTAATTTTTAACCTAGGCATGCAAGGTGTCTTCTTTTAAATGTATTTCATTAAGTTCTATAGACGTCAGTAAATTTAATATACAAAGCAGAACAGGTGATATTCTTTTAGGGATATAGCCAAAGAAGAAATTTCAAGCAATCTACCTCTTTTCCCCAAGCAGAGTTGGCTTTATAGCTACAATTAGCAACCATCAAGTTATCCTCTATAGCCAGTGAAGGAGAGGAAGGCTTATGGCATCCGTTGTCTCTCATAATGGATTGAGTAGATGCTACAAGGGCAGAAGACTCCCCAAATACACTTCTTATAACCTCATCTTGAAGCTCTGTTTAAATAAAAATAAAAGAACAAACACATTTGTATAGGATAGAGATTTATACCGAATCCAATTACCCTAAGGATCGGTCGAGGTAGCTCGCCAAAATGGTGGAAATAAATTTATTTGCATGTTATCCAATTAAACTTTGACAAAAGAACCACAATACTATTTGCTCCTTGAAGAAGCACAAATTTTTCACTGGATATTGCTTGGAATATCTCCATATATTGTTTCCATTGATTCCAAGACATTTTTCATTACTGTTGTATTTATCTGCAGGTGGTGATGGTGGTACTCCATATAATCCTTTTCTTCTGTGGAAACAACATGTTCCAAAATAGATGGGGTCTTGGATTCCATTCATTCCTTTAGCGACGGTGTACAAATATTGGAAAAAAACCCATAATCCCTTGCCACTCAACATTAACACCATATTGTAATTTGCCCAAATAGACTTATTACATAATTAAAACCACTCGCAGTGAAGAATGTTGTACGCTGGATTTCCGAAGGGATCATACTCAAGGACCCCATAAAATATTTGTGGAAATTGTTATAAAACCACATTCTCTTTCGAAAAGACAATCCATATGGCTAAATAGAAGTCTACCCCCAACATACTTTGCCATCAATAATTTCATATGTATGAACAAGAGCAGTAGCTATACCAAGGTTAATGTTTTATACTCACATAATAGAAATATCTACTCAAAAACATTCTGCTGATAAATAAAGGATAAGTAAAACTACAATTACTACCATAACTTTCATAGCACCAGCTTTATAATGATGATTGGCCTTGGGGATTTTTTCTCTTGCAACGTATATAAGGTGTGGTAGATCATCACCTACTTTGCTTTCATGAATAACCTATTCATTTACATAAGAAACCCGTGAGAAAGTGTTGAGGTTAAGATTCACACCGCATTAAAAATATAGTTGTACACCATATTACAAAAATTTAAAGAATAACAAACAAATTTTCAAACATGCATTTTTTAGCTTTCCCATATTTTTTTATCACCTTCACTATACTTGAATGGATTCTATTCTCCGAGCTTTGAGACTCGAAATAATTAACACCAATATCAGAAATAGATTCCAATGGAACATGTCATGTCTCCAATGCTTCAGCAATCCTTTTGTTCATACTTTCATATTCTCTCTGAAACACAAAAAAATAACTATGTTAGAATGTTTCTTGAATTTGTTATATTGCAGCTATAACCTATCATATGAAATGTTAAATTGTTAAATCAAGATAGTTAAATAGAGCCTAGGAGATTTATTTGAAAATGTAATATGTATAGAAAAAATAACTTGAAAATATATTCTTGATCGGTTCTAAGACTTCTACCATTCATTTTGGCCAAAAGGATGGGAGAAAAACAACTCTATACGATCTTGTAATCTTAGTTCTTGCAAAAATTGTACAGCTATTTCAGTACCGCAACCTCAAACTTGAAGCAGGGATTGGGAGTGTCGGAAACTTGCACCCTACACCACTGAAGCACGTTTCCCCCCTCCATGGCCTTCGCTTAAAACTCCCTTATCACATCTAAACCCTACAGTGACTAATTAAATATAGTGGCCCACAGCTCGTCTGCAATGGTCCACCGCCCAATCCACCATTATGATCTTCCACACCCAGTAATATTCTTCTGTTGGTTTTCTAAAGCAGGTGGTTGACTCTTGTCAACGAGAAAACTGGCCACAGCTTTTGCAGAAGATTAAACAACCTCTCTCGTAAAGTTACAACCCATTTCCATGATTTTTGCATCTTAAATGACCTGTCATCGCTTGTCTTCCTGTGCTTAGGAGAATAAAAGGGAAAATCCATGGAATTTATCCAGTGCCCAAAAAAAAAATTAAACACCAAACTACAATGAATATATTAAAAACCAAAATAACAAAGGGAAAACCCTACTTATTTCCTCCCAACAACGGCTCCTCCAAGTCGTGATGTCTCCTCCATAACCCTACTTCCTATCACAAAGCATGGGAAACCATTCACAGTATGGGTGACCATACGTTTTCTGCCCTTTAAATGACCTGTTCCTTACCTGTACCTTACTCCAGTGAACATCTCATGTCCACCGCCCAAAAATCATCTATGCTTCGTCAACAAATCAATCATGGACGTTGCTATCTCTGTCTGTGTCAGACCCCCCCGGGCTTTCTCCATTGTAGACACGCCTTTCAGCGTAAAGATGTATTTTGATTTTTGTTTTAAAATAGCGTTAGAAGGACAATAGTGTTAGAAGGAACTGAATACATGTGTTTAAAATAAAATTATGAAATAATTTTGACATTTTGGCACACAAAACAAATTAAGTTTGATGCATATTTCAAATCATAACAATTCCCGTTAAAATTCTCCATATGATTTTTGAGCGTAACAAACATTTTTTTTTAACGTTAAACGCTTTTGACTGGAGTTATGAACTGGAGGGTTGGTGGGCTTCACCCTACAACAATGTCTATATACAAGTAAGACCAAGACAAACAACCACAGCCACCGAGCTCACACCAACGATGTAATTTTTTTCCACCACTATTTTTAGAGCCACCGGCCGCCACCAACACCAATGCCAACGATGCAAATTCCATCACCATTGAGAATCACCAACTGAATCCATGAGTCGCAACCATCGATGATGCAACACCCACCACCACTGAACTTCCGCAACCTACTGGTGGTGCAACACCTGCCATCACCGGTAAACCACCCTTAAGGGATCGCGCCCAGCGGGATTTGAACCTGGGTGGTTTCGAACACAACTGTTTGTCTTAACCAATCCACCCAAACCCCATTGGATGAGTGTAACAAACATTATTATTGGAAGAAGTAGACAATAATATTACGTAAATGTAACTTATTTGTAGAAGAGTGTTGCTATCAGACATATACAAATAATTACAAACCATGGATATTATCCATAGAATATTGTTATCTTCTACAATAAAATACAAGGTGGAATTTAAACGAGGCGACGTACATAAATTTGTTTATAGCTACTTTCAAAAATTCCAATTTTATGAATATGGATTTTTTTTTTTAAGGTCATCCTTTGACAATGAGGTCAGCCGATTTTCCTTTTGCTTCACTACGCCCTCCCATGTTGGTCACACCTTCATAACACCACATAAAGAGAGATAAGAAGTCAGTGTAACGATGAATCATGGGAGTCTATTACAAGACAAATACAAGACAAATTATGGAACCTAGTTTCATCACTCAAGATTCCATTTTACTCAACATTAACAACATGTTAGAAATACCAGCTAATATCATCCCTACCTATTTCAGGTAAACAAAAAATTTCTCTCACCGTGCTTTTAGCCTTTTAGTTTTATTTTTAATTAGATCAAATTTTTTTATTCCTAATTTTAAGAGAAACAAATGAGTTTGCATGATGTATTTTATGCGTGTTTTTTTAGTGACAACAACCTATTTTAGGGATGATCTATTTGTATGTAAAGGCCCTTTATATATGTGAGGAAATTATAATTGTTGGATGCAAGATGCATGAAAGAAATTCAGAAGGCTGAGAGGAATAGATGCACACAAAAGTGCTGGAAAATTTTCTCAATTTAATTTCTATGTAATGCAGTTTTTTTATGTGTTTATTGCTCTATTTCCGTATATTCTACAAATTGGTATCAGATTAGGTTTTTTTATTTGACATTAACAACATTTTCACAAAAATCGGGTGCCAATTAAACATATTTTTGAGGCCAAATTCCTTTGTCTGGTGGTCTAAAATAGGCTTCGAAACTTTTTTTATTTTGTCTTGAATTTGAGTTTTTAAATGTATTTTTCTCTACTCTATAAAATAAACAAAAATTTGGCACAAGAATTTAGTTACAAAGGAATATTTTATAAGCAAAATTTGGTACCCATCCGAGATGTTTTACTAGAATGTATTTTTGGTGTTTTAGGATTTCTGCATTTTAGGGATTTTTTAAAGATAATGGAAAATAAAAGAAAGATTGTAATGTGGTAAAATATCAATGTGGATTCAAGAATTAGAAAAAAAAAAAAAAACTATATTGAAGCTTTTGGATTTTTTTGTTTTGGAGGCATTTCAACTTCTTGTAGCTGAATCCGTGTCAATAATTCTCAAACACATCAACACAAATATAATCTTCAAACAAACCAACTGAATTATACTATTTAAATTGAATGAAGCATTTTCTATTTATGACATTATATGGGCTAGAACATTGAAGAGGATCGAAGAGTGCACAAAAAATATTCATTTTTTACAATGCCTCAAGCATTTTTCAAAACAATAAAAAATTGCAATCATAAGTTTTAGTTGTTTCTAACTTGTGTCGATAAAATGTATGGTCAAATAAAGAAAATAGATGGTCAATATTTTGTGTTGATGGTCATTTAAGACAACAAAAAATCATTATTACAAATGTGCATTAAATTATTGACATAAAGAACCCTAAATGCAAAATTAGCATATCTAACCTATGTAGAACTTTGGGATTCCATTATATAAGTGTCCTCCCTCTACGATACAACCAACCGACCCTCATCTCCACACACTAAAATAATGGGGGCCACCATGCTCATAATATATATATATACACACTTAGTGTATGTTAAACATAGGAACGCACATGCACACACGCACGCACGCTCACGTGCACACATATTATACTCAAGAATATACTTAATATCAACACATATGATGTATGATACTCTTAAAAAACTAATTAATACACACACAAACACACCCACACACACACACACACACACACACACACACACATGCATAACAATTTGTAAAATAGTATTAAGAAAGACACACACACACACACACAATTATATGTATACATAATACATACATACATATTTAGTGTATATAAGTATATTATATACATATGGTATATATGTATAACAATGTGTAAAATATATATATACACACTCAAAAAATACATTCATATAAAAATAAAATATACACTAAATATGTATATAAGTATATTATATACATCTTATATATATACTCCAAAAATACATTCATATATACATTTAGATAATTTAATGTTCTCCCTTTTTCTCTCCCTTCCCTCAGTTTATCAGTCTCTTCTTCCCCCGTTACCATACACCAGCCTATTAGCTCAGGTGTTTTTGCACCTGGCTTCGTTTGGCTCCCCCCACTCCATGGGAGCTACTCCTGGCATTCTCCTTATGGCGGATATTGTTCCTGTAATTAGCATAAAGGATGATGGCATCAATGCATCCATCTGACAAATTTTGAAATGTGCATTAATTTGTAGGTTCATGGGATTTTGGCACAAACTTTTGATTTGCTTAATTAGTTGTGGAAGAAGTGGAACATCTCCTCTTCGAACCAGGTAAAGATTCTCCCCCATGGTTTCTTTCAAGTTACTTTTAACAATTCTTCAGTAGGGGTTCATGCCTTCTCCTCTGGCCCTTGGTTCATGGGAACGGCTAGTCTCTTTATGAATCCCTAAGTTGAAAATTTAAACCTAGCCTCAAAAATATGAATAATGTTCATATTTGGACAAGAATTTATGGGCTCGCCACAGAGCTCTAGAATGATAATACATTCATCCAAGTTGGCAATGCCCTTGGTGAATATATTTGTACTACAAAACCAACTGAATCTGGGATCCTAGCTGTCTATGATAGTATATGTTTACGTCTTGACATATGTCAGCCTCTCCCTAGCTCCATGTTTTTCAAATATGGAACCGATGAATGATCTCAAGACCTGGATTACGAAAATTTCCCCTTTCGATGCCGAAAGTGCCAAAAACATAGACACTTTGTTCACCAATTCTTAGAGATGAAGCACACTGAAAATCAGGATGAGGAGGGCTTTAGTAAACAAAAAGAGAGAGACCAACTGCGAAGAAAATTTGGAGTAAAAATGTACAAAAATAAAAAATAGTAGATCAAAATATCCCTCTGCAAAATGGCTTTGAAGACCTTGAAAATGAAGAAGAAAACCTTAGTGAAAAATACAACATACATGATCACACTAACCAAAATGGTGAAGACGGTCAAGAAGATGGAGAAATTCAGGAATCTGAGCTAGAATTTGAGGAAGAACTCCAAATAGATGATGTTTCCCTTGAGAATCACAAATCTCTACTGGATAATAAAGAACATAAAAAAAATAGAGGAACAGAAAATGTAACAAAATCAATTAGAATTGGAAAACCAAACCCAAAAGGCCTCCCCTTTCCAATTTGAAGGCCAAGTTAACATTGTCAAGAGTAGCCAATAATTTTTTTTTGAAATGCTACATAAGCAATTTGAAGTAGGAAAATAAAATTAATCCCATTTGGAAGAAGATAACGAAGAAAAAAGGAAAAAGAAAGAGGATATTCCATTGAAAATTGGAAAAGTTGGGTGAAGCGGGGCTTGAGGTGCTTCAAACCTTGGCCAATTATGATCACCCTATTTAAGAATCAATAAATATTTGGAACAATTAACCATTTAAACAACTGTAAAAATAACCTTCGGTGTTTGAATCAAATAGTAACAACAAGTTGCAGACAAAAAACCATATATTTCTTCTCAAACTCTCCAGAAAGATGACGTTTCACATAATTGCGAGCAAATAAATCCTACACACCATAGATATATACCTTGGATTTACCATGCAAGTGCTAAATATACCTTGCATTCATTGTGTGAGGTTAAAACTAAAAACAAACTACTAAAACAACCATTAAAAGTTAAACCATCACCACGCCTATCAAAACCGTCATTTAGGCCGTCAAATTTGACATAGTCCTGTGAATGTGTGCAAGGTCCTTTCCCATAGGAGGAATGCCTTCAACCTAATTAGAAACAAAGAATGATAAAGATGACTAAAATAGTATCAAGACGAGAAAATGGAGGATAGATAGTATATATTATTTGGGGATTATTGTGAGTCATCGAACAACAAGTTTGGTACATGCATGTATTTAATTCCCACCTTTTTGTTTTGAACTTTCCATTCATTTCTTATTCTTATATGACAAAGCAATTGTATTCTAATTGGAAATCTTAACTCTGTAAAAAATAAAGTAACAAATATACCAAAGACCATTTCCCCCATACTTTCTAGATTTTTTTTTCTTTTAATTATGTAAAGATTTGTTGTTGGCATCATATAACTTACGAACAAGTTAACAACATTGACTAAGAAACCCTTATTCTTAATCTCAATATTATATTTGATTAGGTTGACTCTTTTACAAAAAAGAATGATACAAATGAATAAAATTATATATATATGATAAAGTGGAGCACATATAGTAGATATTATTTGGTAAATAATCTGAGTTGTGGAACAATAGGTGCGTGGCATGCATCTATTTAATTGCCCCATTTTTCTTTCCAACTTTCCGTTCATTTCCTCTTCTTATATGACAAATGAAATGGCTTCGAATGGGAAATCTTAACTCTGTAAAAAAAAAGTAACAAAAATAACAAATACCGTTTTCCCCATGCTTTCTAGAAATAATTTGTTACTTTCAATTGTGTAGAGACTAGTTGCTGGCATCATATAACTTGTGAACAAGTTAACAACGTTCATTGAGAGACCAATATTCTTAATCTTGATATTATTTTAAATTTTGTTGCCTCATTTTATATTTTATAGATTTACTTGTTGGCGTTGGGGGGGAAAAGACCCCAAGTAGAAATATTTTTCTCCGCAACCTTCCACTTGCCAAAAAATAATAGAAACATGCATGTATTGTTGGGAAATATCCACAAATAGTGTTGCATGATATTGATTTATGGATTTGTAATGTTAGCAAGTATTTACAACGAGACTAACACACAAATATCACACAACGTTGGGTTCTTAGGCCGTTGCCTTTTGGCCATATCAGTGTTACGAATGAATTTAGAGACCTTTTCATCCACGATAGGAGGTCCCGTAGAAGGGTCCCACATTCCTCTTCCAACCTTTGAATGCACCTTTTGTTGAGAGGAAATTCCAAATACAAGTCAAGACAACTGTGCTTGACACACATAAGGGAAATGGGAGGCCAAGGTTTACTGCAGGCGTCCATTGAGGGACATCGTCATTAGGATTGTTGGTAGCCAATGTGCATGAAATCATTCAAGTGAAGAACGTTAAACATCTTGTACCACACCTTTCTTTATTATATTTCAAATGTGCATTTCCTCAATGACCTTTACAAAATGTCACTTTTCTCCTTTGAATGCTTGGCACAAACGACACATTTTTCTCTTATTTCAACTTGTAATAAACATTATTTTCACAAAGGTTCTGCCCACTAATTTCCACACCTCTTCAATTCTCCTCCTTCATTTCCCCTCTTCCTCTTCCAATGTTTATGTCCTTCAATTTCACCTTCCTCAATTCATCCCCTTTGGCACTTCCATCGCACATTTCACGTGCGATTGCTAGTTATAGTGTTGAGGCATAAGAAGGTAACTAAGGGTAGACTCAGTCTAAAAATGTTCATTTAGTACTCATCAGTCAGCAATTTACACCATATTTGATTCATTTACTCACAAATTCATAGAAATTTCTTTGGTAGTATTTTTACCTGGATATTCGATAATCCAAAGTAGATTATTGGTCATCCAACATAAAATTCACAGGTTTTCCATTTTATTTTGACGGTGTCTTTGAGTCTCCTACAATAATAACCAGTTAGCAATCGTTGTAAATTGACAAACAATCTCCATCTTAGGCCCGTCACAACTAGAACAATCCATATCTTGACCTTCATAATGCAATATTTGTTTAATGATAAGAATATCAAGGTTGACATATTGATGCAGATAGAAGAATTGTAGGTGAGCAAATAAGCTAATACCAAAGGAAACAATAGATTAGATTGAAGGAGAAACAAACCAAATATGAACGTAATGTGTCAATGCTTCGATACAATGTGAAAAGTGGTTTTTATAGTGCTAATGTGTAGGAAGGTAACTTAGGGCAAAACTAGTCTAAAAACTTTCGTTCAGTACTCATCAATCAACAATAAACACATTTACTGAATGCAAAGGCCAATGCCAAACCTACTCACATAGGTAGTGACCATATGATGAGTGGAATATAGGAAATGAAGTGCTTAGGTTGGAGAAGACTGACAAAATAATGATCTACAAGCGTGACAGTATAATAGCAAGATATAGATGTCAATGCAGAACTAATACAAATTCAACCATAAAGAAGACTGTTAAAAAATGTTGAAGAACATCGTTTAACTACAACTTGAAAGTTTTTGGATTGATTTTGATTAGGGACTTAAAATTATATGGAGCAGAAACTCTAGTGTGGGACCATTTCCTTTATTTAAACAAGTCAATTAATTGAATGTAGTATGTAGCATATATTCTCATGTCATGTGATAAGAAAAATAGTACATTTTCCATTACATCTAAAGCACTGGTGGTCTCATATGAAATATGTGTATACTTGATCCAATCTTGAATCCACTATCACAATCTGTAACTCTTCCTACATCGCTTCACCCTTGCAGAAGCTTCTACTTCATTAAGAAAATTTAGAGTGATTATATTTCAACTTATATAAAGGGTGAGCACGATTAAAGGGTAAGCATGATTAATGTATTACTCAACCTATTTTTTTGGGGAAGAGCTGTTCATCCACTACCACGATAAAATATTCACTCAAAATTAAATTCTCATCAGCAGTTTAGTCTCCATAATTGAGGCCTACATCTTTCGATAAATAAAGGGATCTACCCAGAGTGATTAGCACAACCTACTCCACTGTTGTATGGACTTGATATCGATGCAACCTTATCTTCCATGGGAAAAAATAGGTAGGGAAATCATGGGTTGAACATGTAAAGAACGGTAGGGCTTGACCTCAATTTGTCGTCTTTTCTCAATATTTTACTTTACACGTTACAGATGGATTTAATGGTGATGTGAAATTCACTGTGTCAATAATTTTTTATAGTGAGATGGTTGGAGATGTAGATAATATGCACCTTCAGATTTCGTTAGATAGGAAGGTGACATTCGACTAGTGCAAACACCTTTCGGCGTAACAACATATAACCCCCAATATAAATGATCCTTATACCAATAAGGGTGACACCATGAATCAAAATGTCTATTTTACTAACATAATTGTTGATTTGTTGTGGGATGAGTATGATTTATTGCTTATCCTTCCTCTCTCATTATATATAGCTTTCTAATAAAAAAAATTCATGTACAAATGCAAACATGGAGACTCAATTTCACAAAAGACTATGTTACATTATAGTCCTATGAATACTTTAGGAAAAACCCTTTGTTTTGCTACTAGGGTTTTGCTTACCCTCTCAAGGAATTTAAGACCATTCAATTTACTCTTTGTGTGTATTATTTAAGACAAAAAGATATATATAAATAAAAATGAACTATTATATGAAATGAAATATTTTATAACTATAAAAGCAAACATCATTACTTTTAGCCTAGGTTCATTAAAAAAATTTAAATAGTTTTGTATTCATTTGTGGATCTAATTTGAAATATAATTTGTTAATACTGAGAAATGTTGAAATCTTAGCTCTGCTAATATATTTTTAATTAATTTTAAGGAAAAATTCATTTCTTCGTTGGTTTTTAGAACTCTTAGTCACTTTTTTTTCCATAGTTTTGATGGAGGGTGGAAAATCAAAGGGTATTCATTGTCATGGCAGAGGGTGGCATATTAATAAGAAGAATCATTATGGAAATGATTGTTATTGTGACAATAAAGACAACGAAAAATTTCATGTCATTGTGCACGGGTAAAACATGAAAACATAAATCTAGGAGGTGCATGTAATGGAATGTTTTTATCGGGTGATTGAAGGTTTCATTGTTTCATTAACAACACCCATACTAGAATTAGACCTCTCAATTATTTTGTGTACATTTGTGACAAAGGATGGATAGTCCAAAGGAATTCATTGACTTGGTAGTTATTAGTAATGTTGACTAGAAGAACCAATATAGAGATTTTTATGGTTATGATGGAGATGTCTATTTGATGTTGACAAAATACAAATTATGTACATATACAAGTATCATGATTTTTTAAAATAAAACCCTTTTCTTTGCTACTAAATCTTGGTTTAAGAATCAACCCTGCTAAGGTATTCGAAAAAGTTCAAAATACTTTGCGTATTATTTAAGAAAGAGGAATTTATCTAAGTATAATAGGGACAATTTTTGTTTCAAAAATTTGTATAACTTAAAGAAGGGAACATCACTACTCATAGCTCAAGGGTTATTAAAAATAAATCTAAATAGTGTTAAGATTGAGCGCACGTTAATATCTTTCGTTTGCTAATCTATTGTTAATTATTTAAAAGGGAAAATCTATTTTAAAATGTTTGTGAGAACTTAACAATTTCTTTGTCTTTAAGATGGGGGATGATAAATTCAATTGTGTTTTCGTTGACATGGTGGTTGGTGACATGCAATCCAGAAGATTCTATATCAAAATGTTTTTTATCATGACAAAAAAAATCTTGTCATTGTGCATGGAAGAAATAAGTTCACACAAATTGGGGAGGCACCTATAGTGAATGTTTTCACCCCGTGATCATTGGTTTTGTGACATAGTGTTTTCCATCACAAAACCAATGATTCTAGATTGATGGGGAAGGTTGTGATTTCATACACAAAATTCCAAAAATCTCAATCTTGTGAGAGGCACAGGTACCGCTACTATTTATAATGGCGGAAAAAAAAATGGTACCATGTTAAGTAATGATTCATTACTTTTCGATTTTCTATCTCAATACACGCAAACGTTAATGGAGGCTATACCCATAGGCCGTGGACACCCACCAAGTTAAGCTGCAGCCTGCGCGGGTCTCTTTCCCTAATAAATATTTAACATCTAAAACATGATTGTAAAACATGTAAACAGATGTCACATCAAAAGAGATAAGAATAAAAATTAAAAAACACGTGTTTTAAGCCGTTTATCCAAATGGGAAAATAGAGGAAACCGTAAGAAAGTTGATGCAATTACAGCTGGAAAGCATACATGGCCCATTGAAAGAGCCGTTGATAAGCGCACTATTAAAAAACCCTTCCCTAAGCGTTTTCTTTGTATATTTCTATGTGTTAGTGTTTGATTATGTTTAACGTTTGTGAAGTATGGTGATTTTTTGAACGTATGTGAAGTAAGAGTTTTTATGGTTTCTATTATGCTGGTCTTTTCTATCTTTTTGGTCTGTTTGAGTTAAATGATGTCAATGTTGTGGGTTGAGTTGTGTTGATGTGTATGTCATTGTGCGTTGATTTTATTGTTGTCTATTTATGAAGAGTCTGAACAATGAAGCCGAACAATAGAGCAAAGCGGTTCATTTCAAACCAAAACATACCAGGTTAGTTTTTTCTCCTTGATTCGTAGGGTATGATCAATATTGCAGGATGGGATTGATTTTACAGAGTAGGATTAGGCCTTCTTATGTTTTTCAATATTATGTATAGATATGGAGGTTATTTTCTGTACATAATTTTGAATGTATGTAATCAGTTGTTTATGTAAATTTAAATGATTTGTGCAAGATTAATGGCATACATAAGGTTTAGTTTTGTTGTATTTGTTTTAGACGTGTTTTGTTATGTGGGTTTAGGGTATAAATTTTCTTGTAATTGCTTACTCAAAGCAAGTACAGTTAATGATCCAGTGACCAGGGAGATATCTGGAGGTGAATCCTTTCACTTGAGTGCATCTTGAATAGGGTTTTATATTTGTAATGTAGAGACCGAGAAATTTTTTTGCCAGTATCTAGCTTTGAATTTGCATTGTGAATAGGGTTTAATATTTGTAATGTAGCGACAAATTTTTTTCTACTAGTTTGTTTTCCAGGAGATGCACTCGACATAACTCTGCTTTTTAAGTACTGTTTTTTTATGAAATTGGTTGATGTTTGTGTTCTACTTGTTTCATATTTTAAATCAGAGTATTGTAAGGGTTAAGTTTTTATTGAACAGGGTTCAAATATTGATTGTCTTTATCTTTTTTGTCCTTGGGGTCAATCTGTATGGTTGTTGGACTTTAATATCATATCATGCACTTGACACTTTTTATTTATTGACTAATCTTCTCTATGCATTATTACAAACCTCTTGATACATTTGTATCATCATTCCCTGATAACACACTCATGTACTTACGGTTCTTACATGACTGTTGAGGGATATCTTACAATAAGAACCCCATTTCACCTTAACATCCCATACTTCATTTTTGTACCTATATATTACATAATCACACATACACACATACATATACAATCATCTATCACTATTCATGCATACAATGCAATAACTCATAATTTATCACATCACTCAATCAACGATACACTATCTATTATACTTCACCTCCTTCATTCATCACCTATCTATTAATGACCATACACACTCATCACCGTACAATTACAGGGAACCACTTACCCCCTCTTCTAGCATCATTATCCATCTTCCATCATACACACATCACATCTTGTCTTTTACATTCATCATATACATCCTCATACATTTGCATCGTCATTTCCCAATAACACACTCTAGTACTTTGGTTCACACTTTAATTTTGAGGGCCTCCTATACACATGATCCTCACACACTATACACTAAACTTTACACTGCATTACAAATTACACATCTCACACATGATACATTTTCTCGCAACATTTACTATACACTTTGTGTCATACTCACTCTATACATTCAAACTACATCTTCTTCATATCTATTTCCACACGTTGTGATCATTTCCCTAAGACAAATTCTAGTTATATGGTTCATACTCAACTCCTAAGGGTTTCAATCTAAAATGAACCTCACCACACTCACTCAATCAATCACTCACACACTTACACTCTATGCTTTGCGGTTTCACAATCACGTCTTTTTAGTGCACACAATTCAAACCATTTCGCGATGACATACTATTGTTTATAGTTCATTCTTGACTGTTGAGGGGTCATATATAAATGAACCTCATCTCATGCATACCCATTCACTTGGGGGGCATATGGTTCCTATCATTGATACAACATTCCATTTCATCTCATGCATAACATATTGTATATATTGGTCGTACTTAGTTTTACTTACATTTTCTTGTAATGTGTCTACTTTATTAAACATGCTATATAGATATATTGTATGTCATCATCATTATCATACAAAAATCTGTGCTCACTTACATTTCTAGTTTTGATCACAAATTATACAAATCTATTGCATGTAACATGAATGATTGGCACAGTAGTTGTTACAATTCCCGCATCAGCTCCTAGGAGCATCCACTTTCATCCACTATAGGTGTTATTATTTCATTTTTCATAGCACATTTATATATCATGTTTTACACGTTTTGACATACTCTTTATATTTATAACATGCTAATGGGTGCTTCAAGTATAACAATTGCGATGCAAGTCTATTTGCTACCATGTTTGTATATTACATTTCTCTTCATTGTCTACTCTTTGTATACCTTACTTGCGGGTGTTGCCCTTTGTCTTGTGTGCACATGTGTCAACTTTTGTCTTACTTGGCATTGATTTTCTTTTGACTCCATGAGTGATGTCCCATGTTTGAAACCTTCTTTTCATGATATACATTATCTTCTTACGTGTTTCCTTATTGTGTCTTACATTACACATTGTCTTCTTGTCTGCTAGATTTCATTTTAAATTCATGTTTTCTTGTACTAACACTTGTCTCCTAGCCACTTTATTTATGTGTGTCTTGGTTTATAGCAAGAACATTCCCTCTCCCTTGCAGAGCATAGTTTCAGCATAGCAGTCGGTCCTCCTTTGGGCAACATACTACTTCAACGATATCACATGCACATCAAACGAGGGGGAATCATTTGAGTGAATCATTCACCCCTTAAAGCATCAAACATTCAAATTTTAGCACAACACAATACCGTTACAACATATTCATTAATATCATACATGGCTCAAAATCAAACTTGGGTCCTTAGCACAACACAGAAACTTGTGCCCAGACCAAAACACTACTACCTAAACACCCCTGACCCTTCTTAGATGCCTATGATTAGTGGCAGTTACATAACATTTGGAAATTCAACACATTCTATAGAACTCCACACAATGGATTTTACAAGGCACACAGTCCTTAGCACTCGGCATGCATGCACTACACATCACTGTTTATTTCCACATTAGATCAATTTTTTTTAATTGTTCGAAACTTACACACCATCTGTAGTGGTGTTCTACATTGTGGGAATTAGTTAAAGGTTGGAGGATAACACCACACTTTTCTCCATACACTTCTTCTATTACGTGACATTATATCACCTAAGAAAACATCCTAATGGGAAGCGGTAGTATATTCACAACCAAAAAAAAAAATCACATAGACATCGACAACATGCACATCGTGACATCTAGACATATGTTTTCACCCTAGGGTCATTTTCATCATCTCTTTTTTCACTTTCTCCTCCTTAGCATAC
Source organism: Taxus chinensis (assembly GCA_019776745.2). Lineage (NCBI taxonomy): Eukaryota > Viridiplantae > Streptophyta > Pinopsida > Cupressales > Taxaceae > Taxus > Taxus chinensis. The sequence continues at coordinate 242,129,518 of CM034148.1, forward strand.
ACTCTTCACATTTTTTATCAGTCCACACATTTTTCTTTTTTCTCGGCATGCTCACATCATTGATCTACATGGCTATTAGGTAAACATCTCTTATCTACTTTATGTTATTGAGCCCTCACTCTAAAACATAAAGTGGGGAAAAATGTAGACACAAAATCATGCACTTTTGCATCTATTTAGTCATGATTACATACTAATATTCATATGATTCCCAAGTAAGAAAATTACTAATTAACCCATGTCTTTGGCCTCCATTTTTTGCATTCTATTACCTTGTACCTTTACTTGTTCAGTCGAAATTTTTATACCTCGGAATTTATCATCCTCGACACCAATGCCTAGCCCGGATGCCATCTCAAAGTACCCTTGTCCCCTCTGGGTGGTTCTGACCTCAGTATGCATTGTTCAGACTTTTTGGATCCTTCCTATCCATTTGTGGCATTTTATATTTTCTTTAGTCTACCTTTTTGGGTTTACTTACGAAATTCAAGCAAGGGAATTGTTATGGTGAAATCACAACACCCATGATTGCTCGCAAGTAAATGGTTGAGGTACTCAGTTTGATTCGTCAAACATGGAGTTATCCCAAAGTGTGATACTTTGCAATCGAGATAACCCTCCGGATAAGGCTGACTTCCTATCCTAACTCTAAGGGAAGATGATGCACCAAGAAGGATGTTGAACAACCTCCACAATAAACACAACACTACCAGAACCTTGGAATGAAAATGACAACACACAATAACCTGCATGCAATGAAAGATCAAAAAGATGCAATATAACACAGAAGAGGGTTTGAATCATCCACATATATGATTTTATTTCTCTCAAAGTTGATAAAATACATCACATTTAGGGCCAAGGGCACATAATTTACATTACAATATCTGGTAGGGATGTTTAAAATATCCAGAAATCTCTTACAGAGAAGAAATAAGGAGGGGTATATACAAGGTGTCCAACCTTTTAAAAAGAGCCCCTCTTTACATATATAGGAATAATGATAGAAGGGTGAGAGAGGAATTCGAAATATTTCTTCAACTACCCAAAAATATATTAAAATCACTTACAACAATAATGGGTGCCACCGCAAAGCCCATACCTCCATGTACTTTTCATTTTGGGGGAATAAAGGAAGCCCATACCTCATCATTTTAGTAGGTGAGAAATATGGAAACATTCCTCTAAAATGGCACACTATATTTCTTCATTTTAAAATTTGAGCTCCAAGTCAAAAGTTATGGCCATCTGAAGATGAGGGTGCCATAATGCAATAAATTTGGGTGGTTGATCTTATTTTTCAGAACCTTGTATCCTCTGAAATCTAAAATTTCATACTTCAGGATTCGGAGCTTCAGATGTTTTGACTTTGGAGGTCACTATTACTGTTCATCTTCTTGGGTTCGTTAAACCTCTGAAATGTCGAAACCCCAAAGTCTGAAATTTAGAATTTGGGTTTTGAACTTCAAGTTGTGATTTATGTGCTATGGGGCTTCAATGTTCCAAAATGTCGAAACCCTGAAATTTGAAATTCAAACTTTGGGTTTCGGAACTTTTGGTTATCGGGGTTTGAGAGTTTGGGTTTCAGGAATTCGGGAGTTCAGGTTTTAGGAGTTTCAAAGGTTTTGGGGGTTCGGGAGTTTAGGTTTTGGGGGTTCGGGAGTTTAGGTTCCAGGGACTGTTCATTCAACTGGGTCTATGATACCTCCGAAATACCAAAATCCCGAACTCCAAAATTCAAAGTTCAGGTTTCAGAATTTCTCCTGCATTTTTACACTTTTTTTGCCAAGTCCCTAAATTTCACCTTGGCCTACCCGAATGATCCCACCTTTAAATTATAAAATTTGGAGCTCCTTCTTCTCCTGAACTCCTCTGTAAAGTACTCGGCCTACTGCAATGAATTTCTCAGCTAAAACTTGAAATGTGAGCTTCCATGGCCGAATCGATCCTCCTATTTTCTCTGTGTGAGGTCATGTTTGCCCAATTTCGACTGAGGGGAAAAATTAGATAACATGAATCATATAAATATAAGGTTATGACATCATAATAAAAGATGAATCAATAAGCATTAGTTATCACCAGCTAAGGTTGCATCCATCAAGCATCTAAGAGCTCCATTGCATACATCTTGCACCATCCAAGGTAATAAACAGATGGTTATTCTGCATACACTTCATAGGAATAAAGTTCATTATATTCCATGCAATTATCTCTATGGATTTTACTATGTTGTTGCATATATATCTATTCTCTGTCTCTTCTTCTTTTTACTTCATGTTGCGGCATGTATATCTCTCTATCTTAGAGCTGTTATATATATAATATACTTTTGCCTATACAACACACAATCTGAACCCAATGCTAATAGAAATTGTGCTTTATTCTAGTAATATCACCTTTGTCAGAGCCCATGTCCTAAAAGAGTGGACATATTGTACCATGTTTCATACAATGGACGGTCGATTGCCACCCCCTGAATCCCCTTTACTAAAGCTGGACCCGACAATTTATACATTGCGGCCATTTCCATAACCTTGACGTCAGAGGAGCCCAAAAATAACGAGGAGGGTCGGAAAGGTGCCACCTGTCTTTTAGAATTGGTAGTAGATTCAAAACTCAACAAACAAAATTAAAATGACCACAAATATTTTAATACATGTCAGGTAAGTAGGTAGGAGAGGGGGGAACAAAAAATTGAAATACTTGTGGGGCACAAGATTACCTAGCACCATTAATTCCAACAATCCCCCTTAATCTTGAGCCGAGAAAAATAAAATCAAGGACTAATTTTAAATTCCTGGACATGTACGATGAACATAGTTGATCTTAAATACTCAAACCTTTTCCTTGATAAAGGTTTGGTAAAAATGTTAGCTAATTGTTTCTCTGACATGCAAAACTTGATCTCAATGTCACCTTTCTCAACAAGTTCGTGAATCAAGTGATACCTGATTTCTATATGATTGCTTCTACCATGAAATATTATATTCTTTGGCAATGCAATTGAAGACATATAATCACAAAAAATACAACCTCCTTATTGATCTTTGTGCAAATCTTAGAGGATTATTCTTAACTATATAATCTCACAAATGACTGAGTTTGCTAAAATATACTCTGCTCGAGTTGTAAATAGTGATACAAATGAATGTTTCTTTGAAGTCCATGATATGACTTCTGACCCAACATTAAAAACATATCCAAATTTTCTTTTTCTATCATCAAGGCCACCTTCCCAATCACTATCTTCATATCCAACTAATTGGAAATCATTATCAGAAACATATAAAATTCCATAATTCCTTGTTCTATTCACATACCTTACAATACACATTTCTACTTTCCAGTGTGTTTCCTTTTTAGTATCCATGAATCTAAAAATCAAACTAACTAGATACATTATATCTGGTCTAGTTGTAGTCAGATACATCAGGCTTCCTACCATGCTTGTGTACCTTGTTAGATCCACATTACTCTTACAATAATCTTTGGTTAATTTCCTACTTATCTCTGTTGGTGTAGATGTTGCTTTTCTGTCCAACATTTTGAATGTTTGCAAGATTTATTTTTCATAATTTTCTTGAGAAGAAAATATTCCATGCTCCATTTTCTGAACCTCAATGTCAAGGAAATACTTCAGCAGTCCCAAATCAGTCATCTCAAATTCCTTCTTCATGGCTGATTTAAATTCAACTGTTGCCTTCTATGTATTTCCATTAAAAATTAAATATATTACCATTTTTTGCTTTTATGTAGAGTGTGGGATTGCTATTTATTTTACTAAAGCCATTATGAATAAGATACGAATTTATCATACTATACCATGCTATTGGTGCTTGCTAGAGTCCATACAAAGCTTTCTTGAGCTTGTATACTTTTCTATCATGCTCTTAAATTTTATAACCATGTGGCTATCTCACATACACTTCATATTCCAACACTACGTTCATAAAAGATGATTTAATAACCATTCGATGAACTTTCCACTTGTGATGAGAAGCTATGACATTAATTGTTTTCATAGTTTCTAGCCTTGCTACTGGATAAAATGTCTTATTATAATCACATCCAGGTCCCTTTTGTAGCCTTTGACAACTAACCTTGCCTTGTTTCATTCAATTTTCCTTTCAGGAGTAGTCTTGGTTTCATAAGCCCAATTGACTCTAATCACTTCCCTTTCTGCTAGAAGATCTACCAACTCCCATGTTTGATTCTTATCTATTGCATGTATTTCTTCATCCATTGCTTCACACCATTTACTATCCTTAATTAATTCTTCATAATAAATATGATCATCTTCTGAAAATAAAGCATAATTAATCATTTCATCTTCATTTTCTTCATACCTTGATTATTCATAAATCTCTTGAACACTCCTCATTCGACCTTGATGCTGGAACGAGTCTAATGATGATGAAGATGCTTCATTTTTTGGACCTTGCATGCTTTGTTAGCTGATGCCATTTGAAGTTTCACCCATTTGTGAAATAGAAGTCCAACTTAATATGTTTGTTCTTTCATCTGTTGCTTTAGCATCAATAAAAGGTTCTTTTACTTTTTATTATGGCTGCTCCACTTCTTGTGTATCTCCCCAAGATGCTTCCTCAATGAATTGAACATATATACTCATTATGACCCCTTTTGTGACTCGGTTATACAATCTATAAGCTTTAGATTGCTCATTATATCCCATAAAAATAACCCAGGGATTTTTTTAGTGGTGATTATTTGTAATCTGGTGAATATTCCATTTTAGGAAAATTTGAAAAGGTGAATTTTTCGGAGCAGGTAAGTGTCCTATTCGCCTAAAATTTACATTATATTTTTTTAGGGGTCGGCTTCACCTACATTTGAAAACATCTCCTATAAAAACATAAGTGATTCATCGGGTAGTATACTAGTAACTTACTACTAGTTGAGGTATCGACATATCATGTACCATGAACTTGTTAATTCTAAGCATCGGTACATAGTGTAGATCAGTTTTGAAGTTTGTATTCAGTTGACAAGGACTATTTGTTAATGTACGACTAGTGTTATTTATTGACGAGTGATAAAGGTTTTTTGGTTGATGCACGACAAGGAAATTCCACTGACGCATGACAAGGGTAGGGTTGTTGACGCATGACACTATTGTTATTGATGCAAGACACTATTGTTGTTGACACATGACACGTTGGAGGTGGAAAGGACTGAGAGGGGGAAGGTGAATCAGTCCCCAATAAAAAAATTTCACACTTGTGCTTCAAACCCTAATCACATATTCTCATATACAATACATCAAAGAAAATTTTCTTCACAAAGAAATTAACACAATTCAAGGATCACAACATAGACTTGAAAAAACTTATATTGATACTAAAAATCAGATCAAAAAACTTCAATTTGATACTCAAATCAAATTACAACATATAGTGTCTTCAACAAAGATCAACAAGGTACAACCAATAGCTCTTGCGAAAATCAACTATGTCTCATGAATCCAAATGAAGATATGAATATATGAGAATGTGATTTGGAGGACATTACAGAGTAAAAAAGTTTCCTAAATCTTCCAGGATCAATATAGTATGGAAGAGAAGTCCAAGAACTTTCCAGTGACTATTTGAACACAGGAAACAAAGTTCGTACGACGAAATGGTGGCTAGTCAAAGTTCAGGTCAAACCTGGTCAAAAGGTAAACATGTGGACCCATGACAAGATGACACACGGCATTTGGCAACAAGGAAAAAGAATGTTGTTGATTTTGTTTCACACCTCTGGTCTTCGTCAGGTGTAAAGTTGGCTCAGTGGAACAAGAGGATCAACTTTTTTAACAGAAGGGAGCTCGACCACCATGAGGATGATTTTATAGAGCGCCAACATGGTGGGTCCTCAAACCACCATGAATCGAATTCACTCAATTTTCCTATCGAGATTCGAAATATTGGACTATATGTTAATTCAGCTCGGAAAGCTATATTTCTAGCTCGGTGGGGTGATAATCTCCCCATCGAGTTGATCATTTTATTACCCACAATTACTGAGATATTACCATATGGTTTGAGTGATATCCCATACAACTTGGTGGGTCCACATTACAACTCGGCGGGAATGGTTTCCACATGGCTCGGTCAATACATTGGCCACATTTCCATATAACTTGGCAGATATTCCTAACAACTCCAATTTGATGGAATTTACCAAACATAGCTCAGCCACATCGGGCACTCAACATTCACAGTTCATCATACAATCAAAACCATGCAACTTAGGGGAAACATTGGTAAACCCAACAAAAGGGTATATGGATGTGGCTATGTGCAACGAGTTCATTTCTTAGTCGCTCCACATATATATAGTGACTCCTCCATTCGTAGAAATAATGTAGGATATAGCTCACGTATATGCTAAAGAGGTGAAAAAAATGGAGACGGGTGAGATCGAACCTGCGACCTTCCCTCCATAAAGCCCGCTCCATTAACCAACTTGCCAACCATAATGGTTATATGGCAAAACTGAGGGATAAGGATCTTAAGAAAATATTTCGGGCCTTTTAGCACTATTAAAAAGGACCCGACCCCTCTCCTACAAAATAGAGAAATGTAATGAAGGCATTAGGCTATTAACAAAGGAGCCTGAGAATATTTAAATGAGCTTCCAAGCAATTGCGAAAGGCTTATTAGTTTAATAGGCTATTATTTTGTAATAAAACCTTATTATTATTTTATAGGCAATTTTTGTAAAGCAAGTCCTATTTAATATTTAATAGGAAAATATTGTTGAAGCTAAGTACTATTATTTTAATAGGCAAATTGTAAATTGGGAGTTATTTGAAACTCGCCAATTGGCCCATAGCACCACACAAATCACTTGTGAAGCCTGAAGTGTCAAACAAAGTGTTGTAGAACGTACTGATAGCATCAGGAAGGCCGATCGAGTTCCAAAGGATATTGGGCACCAAGAAGGTGGAGGACGTTTTCGGTCTGGTCATCAATATTCTTCGAAGGACTGGAGTACTATTAGGTAAGTAAAGTTCCATTAGGTTTTATTGTAAAAAATAACATTGTACTTAAAATTTTTGAATAGCAGAATGGTTTGTTAAGAACCCAAAGATGTAGGCTATTGCTGAACTCTGTAATCAATTTGTGTGCAATGTTATTTAAATTATAGCATTATATTGGATTGTTTTACTCAAAACAGAGTAATTTTTAATGGTAATTTTTAACAATCCTATAGGGGATTGAAGTTTGTCATATATATGTATTAAAAAAATTCACCTAGACTTATGGATCAAGTTGGTATCATAGTAGGTTGTTAGCCTATACATGTGCTAATCTCCAAGCAAGTTTGGTATACGAATCAGTTGATTTGATCGTGTTATTGCTTCAGTTTGTGAAATTGTTCAGTGTGATTGAATAGGTACAGGTGCACCATGGGCAAGATGTTTAAACAGACAAAGATCAAGGAAATTGAAGCTTATAATCACCAGATATAGGAAGAGAAATCTCTCCTGTGATCAATGTATTACTCCTTGGAAGAGGATAATGCTCATTTGAAAATGGAACTGCAAACCAAGGATGAGCTCTTGGCAAGGCTATAATGTGGTGATCAAAATAAGGAAATTCCTTCAACTTCATATGCAAAAACTATGATAGATGATTGCATTGTAAGTTTTTCACCACGTGAATCTTCTTCCCCCATTTGGTTTTGGATTTAGGTAATGATGTTTTTGGTTCATTTGAAAATCATACTAGAGGCATTGGATCCAAATTATTAGATAAAATGGGATTTGATGGAAGAGGCCTTAGTAAAAATGGTTAAGGCATTGGTAACCCAATGTAGGTTGAGGATCATCCTTATAATGTAGGTTTGGGTTTTTCTAGTGCGGGAATGGATATTGGATATTTCTCCAAGAATGTTGACGGGAGACAAGCTTCTGAAAGAAAAGTGATTACCCCACTAGTCATGCAAGAATATTCTGAGTGGGAAAGTTGTGCTTTGTTGTCATAGGAAGGAAGTGGTAAGAGAAATCAGCTAAGAGGTAGCGAAATTTTACCTCTAGATTCTTACCATATTGATAAGAATGATAAAAATTTTGATCCAATTTTTCAGCTTAAGAAGTATGGTTGTTATTTTCAGAAAATGTGGAATGCCTTTCCATGTAATTTTAATGGATTGCATAATCATTCTATGGCAAGATGCTGAAAAAGGACATTAATGAAGAAGTTGATGTCATTCGTCAAGAACACGGCAAACCAGAAAGACCAATCTCATCATGTAGAGTCAAGAAATGGAAGAAAGAGTTCCTCATCCCAAAAGAAGGATATTAAGAGGAATTTTTGTTCTCATTTCCAGAGGAATGGGCACCAGGGGACAATTGTTGGAAACTTCATCCATCTCGCCATCATAGTAATGGAAATCCAAATATGGGATGAAGGCCTATTACAAAGGCAAAAGAGGTTCCTAAACCACCACCAGTTGACAATTCAACCCAGGATTGGGTAATTCCTAGAAGTGAAAGTCCTTTAAAATGGGTAAGTCAAAAAAAATTTCAATTATATATTACATAATTCATATTGATGAATAGTATGCAGTATTTGTTTGGAGATCATATTTTGTGAGAAAATGCTGAGAGAAAGGTTTACCATACTCAATGGATTTTCTTAGAAAATTTGATTAATACTCCAAACATATCTCCTAATCAGCTTGTGAGTTCCTGTTACAGCTTGGATATAGGATTTAACTCATATAAATCTTGGAGATCTGTCATTCATATGTGTAGAAAGTTGAGCTCACAGGTGTTAACTCGGAACTTCATTATATGTAGAGGCATTATGACTGTGCAGCAAAATGGTAGTTGAAAAATGTTGGCATCTAGCAGTAGGTCGGAACTTCATTATGTGTAGAGGCATTGTGACCGTGTAGCAGAGTGGTATGTGATAGTCATCGTCAACAGGAGGTTTGCACCATGTATAGGCAAGCAACCGTGGAGTGGGGTTGGAGTCACTATTTTTGAACTCGTAAGAAATCAACTCGGATCGTCAATTCTGTGTAGAGGCATGTGACCGTACAATAGAATGGTAGCTAATCATTAGGACTTAGAACCATGCATTGTAAGCGTTCAGGTCTTGAAAAAAGACTTAGACACCGTGTAACGGAAGCGTTAAGTTCTAGAAAGGGACATGACATCAGGTCACATCTTCATTATGTGTAGAGTCTCTTATGGCCATATAACAGGATGATACCTAACAAGTCATTGTCCATCCCCGACATCGGATCACTTTTAGCTTTGAGTAACACGGAGTTCCTTCAGACTAGTTTGGATTCTAGCAGAATCAACTCTGAGCCAGGAGCTGTGTTATAGAGTAAAATGGGATCCTTGTTGTCAGATATTTGGAAGCTTAGCACCACACAATGGGAGCGTTGAGGTTTCATTGGGAAACTTAGCACCATACAACAGAGGCATGGAGGTCTTCTTCAGATATCAGAGTGGCGCAGCAGGAGGCAGTGAGCCCAAGTGCCACAGGTCCTAGAGTTTGAACAATCATTTGTTGATTATGAATTTGGTAGAATACTGCGTAGATTTCTTCTCAACAACGTGATTTGGAGTTTACAAGCTTTTTTGGGACAAAAATCCTTTCCCATTAGGGAGGCATGATCTGGAGGTCAATATGGAGGATACATATGTTCCTTAAATCTCCTAGGATCAGTATAGTGTAGAGAAGATGCACTCTGAGACGATTTTTGGTGACTATTTGAATGCAGAAAACAAAGTCCACATGAAGCAAATGGTGGTTGGTAAAAGTTTGGGTCAACCCTGATCAATAGGTCAACATGTGGACCAATGACAAGATGACACATGGCATTTAGACAACAAGGTAAAAGAAGGTTGTTGATTTGGTTTGACGACCTCCGGTCTTCATCAAGCGTAAAAGTTCGCTCAGTAGAGCAAGAGGTTAAAATTTTTTTAACAGGAAGGGAGCCTGACCACTCATGAGAGCTTCATATTATTGAGTGCCAACGTGGTGGGCCCTCAAGCCACCACCGGGTTTGCCACTATGAGCTCGATTTTGTGTTTCGAGTTAATTTTTTCAATATGAGTCTAATATGTGCATTGCAGCTCGGTAAGCTATATTTCTAGCTTCAAGAGAGATATTTTTCTACTCTCAACCGAGGTGATCAACTCCTCACCGAGTTGATCTCTATTATTTTCCGAGATATTTCTCATATGGATCAATGTCAATATCCACATATGACTCGGTGATTACCTTAGGGACAACTCATTGGTGGGATATGACTTATATCATATAACTTCAGTGTAGTGCATCGACCAAACATAGCTTGGCCATATAACGTGGAGGATGCTTCCTAATAACTCCAATTCGGTGGAATTTAGCAAACAGAGCCCAGCCAACATGGGCGTTCAACGTCCAACCAACACAACAGTCAAATCAGTGCTCAAACAACAGCATGCAACTCGGTGGGAGGATTATTGTTAAGGCCAAAAAAAAGGGCATACGGACGTGGTTATGTGCCACTAGTTAATAGGCTTTAAATCGTTCCACATATTTTACAACATTGTACTCGCCACCCCCCACTAACAACAAATGTGGGTTTTTATCCCCACAGTATAAGCAAAAGCACATAGCCACAAAGGAGTAGGATATCGGTTTGATCGAACACCCAACCTCTCCATCAACAAAGCTGGAGCGGCCATTCACCAGCCTGCCAGCCATAATGCGATATATGGCAAGATTTGGCAGGGATAATGATATATAAGCATATAGTTCGAGTTGTTTAGGCACTATATAAAGGGACTCTGACCCCATTTCACCTTCAAAAAAGGATAAATGCAATGAAGGTATTAAGATATTAACAAAGGAGCTCGAGAATATTTCAATGAGATTCCAAGCAATTGCGAAAGGCTTATTATTTTAATAGGCTATTATTTTGTAATAAAGCCTTATTATTATTTTATAGGAAATTTTTGTAAAGAAAGTCCTATTTAATATTTAATAGGAAAATATTGTGGGAGCTAAGTCCTATTATTTTAATAAGCAAATTATAAAATTGGGAGTTATTGGAAACTCACCAATTGGCCCATAGCGCCACACTAATCACTTGCAAATCCTGGAGTGTCGACTTGAGTGCCGTAGAACTTATTGATAGCGCCAGGAAGGCCGATTGAGTACCAAAGGAGATTGTGCACTAGGATGCTGGAGGACGTTTTCTGACTGGTCATCGGTGTTCTTCGAAGGACTGGCTTACTATTAGGCAAGTAAAGTTCTATTAGGTTTTATTGTAAGAAATAACATTATTCTTAAAATTTTGGACTAGTGGAACAGTTCGTTAAGAACTTGGAGACATAGGCTATTTCCAAATTCTGAAATCAATCCATTTGTAGTGTGATTTATTTTCTTACATTATATTGGATTGTTTTACTTAAAAAAGAGTACTTTTAACGGTAATTTTTAACAAGCCTATAGGGGACCGAAGGTCGTATTAAAAAAATATATATTATATATTTTTTTCCTTAATTTATAGATCAGAATGTATTCAACTCAATATTAGATCTGAAAGCACCTCTGAAACCTTAAAATAACATCATCATGATATAAGGATAACATCCAAACTCATGCACCAAAATCTGCCCTCTTTCTCAAACTTGCTCTCAAATAAAAAAACCTTCAACTTTCACTTGCTCAAATTATCTTCATGAAATATTAACAAGTCGTTGTTCTAGAATGATATTCTAGGTGTTTTGGGATATTCCCAAATGGTTTTTCTTTGCAGCAAAAGGTTTCTTCAAAATAAGATAAAAGGGGTTATCAAAAATCTAGAACTATTATGCCCAAAAACTCCATTTTATACCGATCTCTTGATTAGAACACAAAGGAGGTCGGTACCTCATGATAAATGCGACCCATACACCTCCATTACATTAAAAAATTCAAACTAAAACAGTCACAAATGACCCATATAGGTCATCTTAGCAAAAACCCTTAATTTTATGGGTCTAAAAAAACACAAAAATCACATGGACACAATCATAAAATTTCCCTAACACGAGTCCCATAATTTTTCATGACCCATGAACCTTTACATATGAGTAAAAAATCATTAAAAATTCATACATGGTCACATATTTAAGCAACCAATCAAAATATTTTATTTACTAGCCCCATTAATTTTTGTAATTCTCAAAATAGTTGTATCATGCACCCTTGAACACCCTGGAAACTTCATACTATCCCAAAATCTCTTATACTGCATAAAAATATGTCATGTAGCTACAAATAAGAAATGACATGATTTGTAGAACACTCTAGAACTTTTTCTAGGGCCTTGAAACATCTTTTGATTCAAAATACAACAATATTTTCCTTCACCAAAACAACCTACCAAAAACGCTACTTTCAAAGGTTAGCTCATAAAAATATTTATACATATCATCAATGTTAGGAAATAAGGGATAAAATATGTGGAATAATCCCTCACATAATCACAACAATAGAAACTAATATGCAGAAAATATTACGAATCTCAAATAAAATTGCATAGTAAAATAACACATGACATAGAGATAATATTTAACATTGTTCACCAAATTTGGGCTACATGCACCAAGAATCACTTGCTCAGATTTTATTACAAGCCACCGCTCTCTCAATACAATACCAAAATATTTTTGGAGCTACGCTCAAAAAACTCTATAGAATTCATACCCTAATTCAAAACACATTTGTAATGTTACGTAATAGCTACCATATGCATAAAACCATATAAGTAGACAACTGCTTAAGCCGTTTTATAAAACCGTGGGTATTAGAACCATGGGCCCAAAACCGTTTCATAAACCTATGGGTCAAAAATCCCGCCCATATGAGAAAAACACATTTCCCGATATATCTGGCACGTTTTAACACCAAAATTTTTTTGAAGGGGCTGCACGCCCCCAAACCCTACTACTGAACGCTGCCACCCCTAGACCCCCGCTAGGGGCCCAACACGACCTGGCCACGAACCCCGACAAGAAAACTGTGGAAATTGTACAATACTCTTAGTGTACAGTCTTCAACACTTTCTCACATGAAAACAGACTCCATAACCTAACAATCTCCCACTTGAAGACTAGTTTTTTCCTTTAAGAAAACTTCTCAACCCTTCACTAGTTTCTGTGAAGACCAAGAAAAGTTGAACACAACTTTAGTTTTTCCCTTGTCACCACCTTAGTCATCAATGTATGCAGGATTTTGATTAATGTGAATCTTCTCCAACTTCAAATTCTCTTCCTCTAAAGCTTGTCATAATAAAATGGTACCTTAACTATATATGCTTCGTCCTAGAGTGGAAAGAAGAGTTCTTAGCTAGGTGTATAACACTATGACTATCACTATGCAACTTTCCTTCCTCCTGCTTATTCCCTAAATCCTTAAGCAATTTTTGTAACTAAATCATTTCTTTGCTTTCCTCTGTGGTAGCAACATACTCAGCCTCTGTGGTTGATAAAGCCACCATCTTTTCTAGTCGTGAAATCCAACTCAATACTGTCCCACCTATAGTGTAAATATAGCCTGTCATGCTCTTCATGTTATCTACATCTCTAGCCATATCTGAATCTACATAATTGTTGACATTTTTTTCAACCTGTGCTAAAAAGGTCAACTTGAAACTTTTAAATTTTCTCAGATTGTTCAATTATGAGTTTGGTTATGTTTGGAAGAACCACCTTGAGTTTAAGTTGCAGTTTATAATTTTTAGTTTTGGGAGTCATTTCGGATAAAAACTACAACTTGGATATAGTTTAAGAATTCCATGCCTTATAGATGCAAACCTTTCCATTTTTGAAACCTTCGTCATAACTGTGCAACAGCTGTAAATAACCATTACAAAGCCCTGAGGAATGCAGAAAAAGGCAGCATGTATCAGACATGATGCTCTGAAGCTGCAAACAGTTTGTAGTTTTAAAGGACAATTTATAGTTTTAATAATAGTTTCCATTTTCAATGAGTGACAATAAGGTACACTTGACTGTTTAATTATTTCTATGATTAAGTGAACTATTTAAGTGTTTTGAGTTGTATAAGTTCATTCATTATCCATAAAAATGAAAGAAAGTACAGAAAGGAAGGACAATACATCTCATTACACCAAAATATTTTCATTTATTCAATAGGAGTAATAGTACATATTTTTCTCACACAAGCCGTGAAAGATAACTGAAAGGAAAAAATGCATATATTTATGAAGATGAAAATGTAAAGAGGTAAAAGAAACCCTTCATTACCTCAAGAAGTTTTCTTTCTGTACTATTGTTTCAGCTATCCATTGCAGCTGAATCATGGTACCTTGAAAAGGGAAAATCAAACGATCATAAATATTGAGCTCATGTTTTAATTTAACTCTTTATACTTCCAAATTCAGAAATTCATGCATTTAAAAGTGTAATTGTTAGGTGAAGCAGAAGAATAATATTTTAGAGGCTAAAGTTAACTAAAATGAGATAAAAATTGCAGCTAAAACATAATGAAAAAGGAAATCTGAAATTTTGTTGACAAGGCTTCACCATGTAAAATAGGCATTTACGACTTTTCCAACATGCATGTAAAGCTTTAATGAATCTCAAATACAGTATTTAAGAAAAAAAGGAAATGAAATTACAACATCTCAACAAAACTTCTATGTTCAGCGTGTAGGAATTTGTGAATAGAATTTTCCATAAATAATATGTTCTTTCCAGGTTCTCAGAATAGAAGTAAATGATTAACTTCTACAACTTTCAGTTTTTTCAAGATCAAAATTTCAAAACCTTTTTACAACTGAAATGAGGAAGGATGTCAAGTACAGAGTTACAATTCAACAAGAACAATCCTACAGAAAGGAATTTCATACAACTTTTAGAAAGATAGATTTTTTTGATTATCTCAATAAGAACGTATTATACAAATTGCTACAGTGAAAGATCTCATTCACAGTAGAAGAAACAAGTTGTGCAATCGGATCATGATTTAGGGTAGAGCATATTTTCAAAATTTGGATTATCAATAAAGTATGATATAGAATGAAGAAACTTAGTACAATCAAGTTCATTATTGCAAAATGGGATGAGTTCAATTAAAGAAGTCTACAGGGGTATAAATTTCTCCATTTCAACGGCATTTAAACAAATCAGAATAAATGATTTTTCAGATCTATATTTTTCAAAACAAATTCAGCACAGAACTTTAAAGCAATTTTTTTGATTACATCAAGCATCAAATGAATCAAATACATGCATGATTTAGAAAACTTATTAATTAGAGATCAAATGGAATCTTTTATCAAGGTCTCATAATTCTGCAAATCCCGTCAATGATAAAGAAAGGAGCTTCATATAAATAGATAAATAATAACTATTATTTCCACAATATTCTCAACAAATGAAAAGGAAATAACAGTTTTCCTGGGGTTAAAGCACAAGAAACTTATATAGAGAAGAGGTAGAGGTAAGTATTTAGAAGGGTAAACATTCACCCACAAATTTTTCCTCTTGACAACACGTCTACAAAAATAGCAATGTCTCGAAAGCTGAGTGATGGTTTTAGAAGAATAAATGATACATGACCTCAAAATTAGAATCAAATACATGCATATGCCTATATAAAAAGACACTGCAGTGTGTGGAAAGTAAAAACAAACAAAAAAATGTGCCAAATTTTTAGAACATATATGAAAGAAGTATACAAAATCTGCATTTACAGTTAGAAATTCTCAAATTCGTAGATCTACAATAACCCAGAATAGAAATTATCTAGTGAACCCTCCACGAGTTAGAAAATGAAGATACAATAGAGAAATGGATGAGTTATCAAATTGAGGGAGCCATCACAAAATTCAAGAACTCTCATACAAGAAAATGAAGTAAATGCAAAGGCCTCTATAGCTAGAATGAATACCCAGATAAAAAATCCTTCGAGGATATCTCTTTTGGGTTTTAAAACAAAGCATTCAATCAAAATACGAGCCGAGTAAAGTTTCAGATCTAAGAAAATCTTAGGCAGAGGTCAATGACAGACTCACCAACATGAAAGGATAAGTTTCAAAGCAAAATAAAGATACCCAAAACTCAAAATACACAGATCTAAAAGTCACAATGCAGACTGGTTCGAGTATTTCACTCACCTTTTATCACATGCAGTTTCGAAGTTGATTGACCATGAACACTCTATTGAAAAATGTATAGATCTGAAGAAACAACGACCCTCTACAAAGATTGTAGGGTTTACAAGCTCAGAAAACCCATCAACAATGTCGAAAAGCTCGCTCAGAAATCTCTTTCAGAGCAAAAAATGACAGAAGTTTCAGATTGCAGAAACTCCGAGCTCCAAGACACTTCAACAATGGTGGCAGCATCCAAAATCACCTTGCTTAGAGAGCTCGAACAGAGAAGAACAAGAAAATGGATCAACAGAGGTAAAGGCCACAAGATGCAGAAGAACCGAGCTCAAAAAATCAATCATCAATGGCATCGGGAAAAATCAGCCAGGGCTTTTCCAAGCTAAGAAAAGCTTGAGAGTGAAAAATGCCAAATGATAGGGTTTCGACCCCTTTTTCCTCCATAAACTCTTGCAGTGATTTAATTAGCTCGATGTGAGTTAAGGTACATACGTGGCAGTATCAAAGAAAACCCTAATTAAGGTTGAGTTAAATAGAGAGCCACCGACATGCCAAGGGGTGACTCATCATGGTGAAGGGGACCAACCCCGTTGATATCATTTTCATTGACTTTTATAAGTCTAAACCATAGTCCAACACCGAATGATGCAAAACCGACCATACATGCCAAATAATCATCACTCAAAAGGTAAAAGTATAACCTTAGTCACTTCAAATATGCAAAGGCCGACAAGAAAATTGCAATGCAATATTAATCAAAGGTGGTCGGATGAGAGATGGTCCCCTTTTCAAAGTGTCCTTGTATTATTTCAAACCATAGTATTTTGCTAAGTCCACAAGAGTGGCCAAACCAATGAGAACTAATGATGAAGTGCAAATGTGGTCCCCACTATTGGAGGAGCTGGAGATGATTTGCAGTATGTCACCCATGTGACCATTAGAAGCCAAAGAAATGTCAACATCATAACCTAAGCTTGGACAAGTGGTCCCCACAGTGGATGAATTATTTTTTATATTGCAAGTATTGCAATTATTTTACTCACAAACAGGGAGTTATTTTTTTGTATGTTTCACAAGAGGATAGAACAAACAAGAAGACAAATTCACATACACAAGGAAAGAGACTTGCTTAGCAAGCACGCTTATTATTAGCAAATTATTCACCTTTGTTTTCTTAAAAATAGGACAGTCAACTTCAGTTTGTCTGTATTGTAATCAAGGCTATTAATACCTATTTGTAATTGCATGCTCTACTTGCATTCATCTATCTATTATTAAATAAAGGATAAAAATAAGATGCATGGGTGAGTACAAGCCTTAGACTATTTTTAGGAAGGGGGCGAAACTTTTTTTGCTATATATTGTGTGCTTTGGCAAAGCAAAAAGGAGGAATTTTTGGATATAGGAGTAATGTAAGTAATTTTTGTCAGTTTTGCCTTTTGAGTGTGAAGTATTTTCTGCCTTCCCAATCATTTGCAGTCTTGTGTATGTTTCTATTAGTCTTGTGAATGCAGATACCCTGATTAATCATCTTACCCTGTTGCAAAATTCAGTAATTTCTGCATGATATTAATGTGCATGTTTAGCTTAGCAGTATTGTTGTGATACTCTCCCTCAATACCTCGAAGTGTTTTTCCCTTAACATTCTGTAGAAAAATTGTTGGTTCGTGCATCAAGAATCCTTTCACATATCAATTGTGCATATACACAGTCAAATCCCTCAGAAAAAATTGGTATATCACCTTAGTTTTAATTATTTTATAGTCATCTTTTCCCCTTAAACCCTAGAAATCAATTTATGATATATTAACAAGGAACCGACCTTGATATTAGAGACTCACCTCAAAATAGGTACACCCATAGACCTGAGGTGTTTCCATTATATCTACTAAAGAGAGAGAGATCATATTTTGCAAGCTTAGAAAACCTGTAACCATCTCTCTACACAGTGCACTTTCGAGAGATAACAATAACCACACAAAGTGGTGTTTGATCCATTGTAGGAAAAAACTATCCCTAGAGTCCCTCTCAAATACTAAAGGATCCACTTTACTGCATGTCAGTGATCTCTACCTGGATCACTCATAAATCTACTCACTGCTCCCACTGCATGGGCAATATCAATCCTGGTGCACACCATGAAAAACATCAAACTTCCAACCGCTGATGAGTAAGGTACCTTAAACATCTGGTTTCTCTCCTGTTCTATCTTGGGACACTACTCCTTTGATAACTTGAAATGACCTACCAAAGGATTCCGAACCAGTTTAGCATCTTGCATATTAAACCTCTTCATGGCCTTCTTAATGTGCTCTTCCTGAGATAAAGTTAGCTTCTGTTCCTTCCTATCCCGAGATATCCTCATACCAAGGATATTTTTGGCTGCCCCCAAATCCTTCATAGCAAAGGATTCACTTAGCTGCTTCTTGAGTACTTTTATTTCCTACATGTTTTTACCTGCAACCAACATATCATCCACATACAAACATAGGATAATATAACTTCCATCCTCAAATTTCTTTGTATACACACAATGGTCATAATGACATATAATATAACCTTGCTCCATCATGAAGCTATCAAATTTCTTATACCATTCATGTGGAACTTGTTTTAAGCCATATAAGTTCTTCTTCAGTTTGCACACCATCTCCTCTCTACTTTTGACCTCATAGCCCTTTGGTTTCTGCATATATAGTTCCTCCTCCAAATCACCATGGAGAAATTCAATCTCTACATCAAGTTGTTCTAAGTGCAAGTCTTCAGCTGCAACTATTCATAGAACTGTTCTAATAGAAGTCATTTTTACTACAGGAGAAAAAAATCTCATCAAAATCTATACCCTTTTTCTGTACAAACCCCTTGACCACCAACCGGGCCTTGTATATTTTCTTTCCTCCTCCTTCCTCTTTGAATCTGAACACCCACCTATTCTATAATGCTCTTTTGCCTTTGGGTAGCTTTACCAAATCCCATGTTTGGTTCTCCACGAGAGCCTGATGCTCCTCATCCATGCCTTGCTCCCACTTCTTCCTAGCATCTACCTACATTGCTTCATCAAAGATCTCTGGATCTCCACTATCAGTGAGTAATAAATAATAAAGAGAAGGAGAAAAATGTTCAGGTTATCTTCTTACCCTAGAAGACCTCAATAGAGGAGTTTTGGGTTCCTATTGAGGGGGTTCCTGAATTGATTCATGTGTCACTTTACCATCTAAAAGATCCTCTACCACTGCATATTCCTTCTTGGATTCTTCCCTATTTTCCTGCAACTGTTTCTTATACATGAATTTCATATTAAATACCACATCCCTAGATTGAATTATTTTCTTGTCCTTAATACTCAACATTTATATCTAAATTCATCACCACCATAACCAATTAAAGTACATTTTTCTGATTTAGCCTCTAGCTTGGCCCTATCATCCTTGTCTATATGGAAAAATACCTCACATCCAAAGACTTTAAGAAATGAATAATCAACTTTCTTACCATACCAAGCCTTCTCAGGTATGCCTCCATCCAAGGCACTTGAAGGTCATTTGTTTATCAAGTACATAGTTGTGCTCACTGCTTCTACCCAAAAAGAAAGAGGCAGTCCTGTATGTAACCTCATGCTCCTAACACGTTCCATTATTGTTATGTTCATCATTTATGACACCCTATTCTATTGCAGAGTTCTTGGAACCATATTTTGCCTGTGGATTCCATTCTTAGAACAATAATCATCATATTCATTGCTGCAATACTGCCCTCCATTATCTGACCTGAGACATTTTAGCTTAAGACCTGTTTCATTCTCTACCAAGGCTTTCCATTTAACAAAAGTGTCAAATACATCATATTTGTTTCTAATAAAATAAACCCAAACTTTCATTGTTGCATCATCAATAAAAGTAACATAATAAATTGAACCCCTAAGAGATGATACCTGAGCCAGCCCCCACATATCAGAATGCACCAGCTCTAACTTACTCTCTTTCTTTGTAGGTCCAACCTTGAGAAACCTTACTCGCTTCTGTTTTCCATATATGCAGTCCTCACAGAACTCCAAACTTGTTTATGTATATTCAGGAAAATCCTTCTTTATGATCTCCATGCCCTTATGGCTCATATGACCAAGCCTATAGTGCCACAATGTTGTATCTACTTCTGAAGCCACAAGATTACAAACATTACTGCTATAAGTGGTTAAATACAAGGTTCCAACCTTCTTACCTCTTGCCACCACAAGAGCACCTTTGGTAACCTTCCAAGAGTCCACTGTAAATATCATAGTATAACTATCACTTGCCAACTACCCTACTGATATCAAATTTTGTCTTAATGTAGGCACATGTATGACATCCTTCAATAGCCAAGTATTCCCATTCTGCATCTTAACCTAAACAGAACATTTTCCAACTATGCTACAAGGCTCATCATCAACAAGAAAAACATGCCCAAAATCTCCTTGAACATAATCAAAAAAATAATTCCTATGTAGAGTAGCATGGAAAGAAGCCCCCGAATCTAAAACCCAAGATTCAGTAATATTGTGCAAAGAAAGAATCAAAGCATCCTAACATACATTACCCATTTCCATATTTGCTTCCTTGTTTTCTTCCTGTTGATTCTTCTTGTCCCGAAGCTCCCAACAATACTTCTTTGCATGCCCATAATTTCCACAGTGCCAACATACTATCTTGCTTTTTGATTTTGACTTTTCCTGATCCTTTGATTTTCCACAGCTTCCTCTATTCTTCTATCTCCCTCTAGTTTCCACTATCAAAGCATTCCCTGAAGTGGAAGATTCACCAGAACTTTTTCTTCACATTTCCTCGCTTAGAATCACTCCTATAACATCCTCAAACTTCAACTTTGAGTTAGCTGGAACCAAGTTGCTTAATGCCATTACCAGGCTATTCCAACTCTTAGGTAAAGAGCACAGAACTAATAAAGCCCTAACTTCTTCATCAAATTATATTGTAACCGAAGCTAGCATATTTACAACCGTATTAAAATCATTTAAATGATCTGCTACTGAACCATTCTCAGACATCTTCATATTAAACATTTTTTTCATTAAAAATATCTTATTAGAGGTAGAGGTTTTTTCATACAAATTCCTTAATGCATCCATCAGTTCTTTTGTAGTCTTTTCCTTTGAAACATTAAATAATACCAAAGATGCAAGACACAGCCGGATTCTCCCAAGTTCTTTCCTATCCAGTAAATCCTATTCCACATCCATCATGCTCGAGGGTTTGTTCACCTTCTAAGACAATGAAATATAAAGATCCTTCTGATAAAGGTAATCTTCCATCTGCATCTTCCAAAGACTGAAATTCTACCAGTTGAATTTATCAACCCTAGATCTTCCATCATCTGCCATAGCTCCCACTCAAGATAAAACTTTCCCTGTGATTCAACACTTCAACAAACCAAACCAGGCTCTGATACCAATTGTTAGGAAATAAGGGATAAAATATGTGGAATAATCCCTCACAGAATCACAATAGTAGAAACTAATATGCAAAAAATATTACAGATCTCAAGTAAAATTGCATAATAAAATAACACAACACAAAGAGACAGTATTTAACATGGTTCACCCAGTTTGGGCTACGTCCACCAAGAATCAATTGCTCATATTTTATTACAAGCCACCACTCTCTCAATACAATACCCAAATCTGTTTGGAGCTATGCTCAACAAACTCTACAGAATTCACACTCGAATTCAAAACACATCTACAATGTTACATAATACCTACCATATGCATAAAACCATATAAGTAGATAACTGCTTAAGAATTTTTACAAAACCATGGGTATTAAAACCATGGGCCAAAACTGTCCCATAAACCTATGGGTCAAAAATACCTCCCATATGATAAAATAACGTTTCCTGATATATCGGGCATGTTTTGAACCCTGGTGAGACAACTGTGGAAAGTGTACAGTACTCTTCGTGTACAGTCTTCAACACTTTCTCACATGAAAACAAGCTCCACAACCTAACAATCAAGCCATATAAATAGTCTCATTTGATTAAAAATAAATTATTATTCATGTTTCAGGTGATATGAGGCATCATCCAATTGATCACATGCCTCAAACAACCTCAAAATTTCACAATTACACATCTTGTCCCGAACTGCCAAAATTGTTCATTCTGAAAGAAAGCCCTGAAAAACCCTGTCATTTTACATCATAAAAAGTCAAGCCATATATTAATGAAAAGGTATATGAATCTATTTTCCATCACAATTTTAATCACCTCAAAACTAAAATTTTATCTCAAGTTATTGCAGACATACTGAGACCATCTTTTTATGGGCTCAAAAATGCCCTTGGACCAATCAACATGTTTCACCCCCAAAACATCATGCACCTACATAGACATGATTAGAAATATTCATGGTCATACATTAAAACTCACATTCATCATGCATGATCAATTTTTCATATTACCCCTTTGGACCAACTTTCTAAAATACATTCTTCTTTAGAAACTACTATTTTTCAGGTGGGGCCCACATATGGTCACGACCTCAAACATACATTTCAAGAAATATCTCTGAGTAAACTAAAAAAACAAAATAACTAAACATATAATCACTAAAAATTACCCAAGCATACCTCATACACCATCATAAACTTGAATGCATGCTTCCATGAGACCAAATGGCTCCAAAACACTTGGCCACACTTCCTAGCTACCATACCTACTCCAGATGAACACTTGTACTTGTACCATACTACTTTTGTGAGTTCTCAAGAACTTTCAAATCATGTTGGACATCATGCATACATGCTCACCAAGCATCCATGAATCTTATTATGTCATGCAACGCCACTTATGCACTTGTACATGCTTGTTAAAGCAAGCTTGCACCACTGAATCTCACTGTACCATCTTAACCACATATGAAACAACATTTTAGAACTTTATACATCATCATTAAACCATGTTATAACTTCCAATTTTTCATTAATGTTGTTTTACATCAATGAAAACACCTATTAGGCATACTTAGGTCTACATACAAACAATCTCCCCCATTGTCATTGATGGAAAACACCCTGAACTTCTCCCCCTTTTTACATTAATGAAAAAGGAAAAAAAAATCATCTAAATCACCTTACCTCAACTTCATAACTCCATGCATTTATTTAAAACACTAAAAAAAGTCCTCAAATGTGCTCATTTTCTTGATTTTTTCCCCAAAAATCTTTTTAGGAACAAAAATCATCATTTTCATAGATTAGGCATACAAGAACACCATGTTTTACCATATACCATACTTTAGCACTCTTAGAATCACTGTAGCAGTATATACCTACACCATTCATTCTCTAATTCATGCCAACAATGTCATAATAGAGCATTCAACATTATTACTTCATCATTCTTTCATTTTTATCAACACCAACCTTTTTTAGGCTTAACTCAAGCTCAATAATGCATATATTTGACCATAGATGTCTATTAGACTCTTGAACAAAACAAATTTTATTAGACATAGACTTCAAAAATATGAATATTTCATGTTTGGAAAGACACACCACTCTTCTCATAAGGTACCAAATTGACTCATGTGCTCTCTTACACATCTCATATTGAAAATTCACTATGACAAGGAACAATACAGACCAATAGGCTTGTCAACAATATAACCCACAAAAATTTGACAATAAGAATCTACTTCATGAAGATGGTGTGACATTATGGATCTCCCATGGGAATTCCTCATGACACACACACACACACACACACATTATTTCACCTTGACAAAGCACACTCAAACCACAGTAGCTCAGATAAATTTGCATCACTGATTTGTATTCTTCGAGGAACAATAAAAACAAGAAACTTGGCATTAACAACATGACAAACTAGAAGAAAAACATGAACATACTAAATGACTTGAGAAACATGCCTTAAACAACATGAAGAAGACACACAACACTAATCAAGACAACTCCCCCTCACTCCAATGCTTCATTTGTACCTATATACCTGTAAGAAGCCTAGTAGAGGAATATGTCACCATGGAGGAGCTTGATGAGAGAAATAAGTAGGTCTCAAACCCTCTTCTTCCATCTTGACTAAGTAATCCTTATCTGATTTCTCATTTGTTGCAACAGATCCTTCTTTTTGCTCAGTCATATCCTTGGATTATTTTTTGGAATTTTTATTAGTCTCATCCTTTCTTTTGTATACTTGTGTTTATGGCTTAGGTCTTTGAGTTTCCTTCTTCAACTGATCTGAATCAACAAAACTTGCAATTTTCCCCTTCTTGTGGCACCTAAAACATTTCATTTGCCTTCCTTTGCATTCATAAGCTCTATGTCCATACTAACTATAAGCATAACAATACACATTAAACTTGTTTACATACCTCTTTATGCTTGATGGTTTATTCTTGCAATACTTTGCAAGATGACCTATTTCATGACAAATATAACATTCAAATCCATATCTTTTCCCTTACTTTTTCTCTTTCTTGTATTTACATTCTTCTTCCTTCTTCTCTTCACAATCTTCCTTTCCTTTGCTATTATCTTTCCTTTTAACCTTAGGACTACAAAAACTAGCTCTATGTTCATAAGCACCACATTTTTAACAATTACCATGAAATAAACCATATATATATGCATTTGGTTGGTTGATAGGTGATATTCTTATAGGTAGAAGCCTTGAAATTTCTCCCTTGCTTGGATGTATCCTTTCATTTTATCCTTGACCTTCTTCATTAATTTCTGATTTGAATGAGTCCTCTTTGAATCCTAGGTCTGTCTTATTACCATAGTGTTATCTCTCGAAAGTGCACTCTGTAGAGAGATGGTTGCAGGTGTTCTAAGCTTGCAAAATTGATCTCTCTCTTTCGTAGAAACAATGGAAACACCTCAGGTCTGTGGGTATACCTATTTTTAGGTAAGTCTCCGGTATCAAGGTTGGTTCCTAATTGATGTATCATAAACTGATTTATGGGGTTTAAGGGTAAAAGATGACTGTAAAATAATTAAAACTAAGGTGATACACAAAATTTGTATGAGGGATTTGATTGAGTATATGCACAATTGATATGTGAAAGGATTCTTGATGTTGAAAACAACAGTTTTCTGCAGAATGTTAAGGGAAAAACACTTCGAGGTATTGAGGGAAATTATCACAACAATACTTCTAAGCTAAACATGCAAATTAATATCATGCAAAAATTACTGAATTTAAAATAGGGTAAGAAAATTAACTAGGGAATTTGCATTTACAAGATTAATGGAAACATACACAAGGCTGTAAATAATTGGAAAGGTAGAAACTTCACTTTCAGAGGGAAAAACTGGCAAAAATTGCTTCAGTACTCATATATCCAAAAAGTCCTCTCCTTGTGCTCTGCCAAAGCACACAATATATAGCAAAAATAATTTACCCACCCTTCCTAAAAATAGATTAAGGCTTGTACTCGCCCATGCATCCTATTTTTATCCTTTATTTAATAATAGATAAAGGAATAAAAATAGAACATGCAATTACAAATAGGCATTAATAGCCTTGATTACATTACAGTCAAACTGAAGTTGACTGTTCTATTTTTAAGAAAATAAAGGTGAATAATTTGCTAATAATAAGCTTGCTTGCTGGACAAGTCTCTTTCCTTATGCATGTGAATTTGTCTTCTTGTCTGTTTTGTCCCCTAGTGAAAGCATGCAAAAATAACTCCCTGTGCAAGAACAAAATAATTACAATAATTGTAATATTTGTAAAGTAAATCATCTACTGTAGGGACCACTTGTCCATGTGCACATGCTTCCTTTTCTCTCTGCAGTATGTAGGGCCACCCTTGCTCCTCACCATTAGTCTTCACTAGTTTGGCCACTCTTGTGGACTTAGAAAATTACCATGGTTTTGAAATAATATAAGGCACTTTGAAAAAGGGGAAAAACATTACATTCGGCCACCTTTAAACACACATAGCCCACTATATGGTCTGCCACCTTTGATTATATTGCATGGTATATTTTGTCGGCTCTTACAATTTGGATAACACTTGGTTTAAATTTCTCCTTTTCGGTGATCATAATTGGCATGTATGGTCGGCTTCACATTATTTGAAGTTTGGACTATAGTGAGTAAGTCAAAGTTGCAAATAATTTTCAAATAATATGGCCGGCCCCCTTGTGACAATGACTCAACCCTTGGCATGTTTTGTCGGTGGCTTGTATAACTCAGGTTGAGTTGCTTTGATAATAATGATTAATTCTCGAACATTGATCTCTGTCCTTGATGCATTCGATGCCGTTGATCTGAAACTGTAGTTAGGGTTTCTAACCTTGCATTAGATGTGGATGGTGGGAACTGACCATGATGGTTTGCATTGAATAATGGAGCTCAATCCTTGAGCGTTGATCTGATGTCCTTTAGTTTTGTGGTCATTGATCTTTGACCATGGTTGAGTTCAAACTAACCCAATGCTTGAGTTCAGGCAGTAAAGGGAAGCTCGACCCTAATAATCATTTCATTTGGATTTTCAGTGTGTGGGCGAAGCCCTGGAAAAAAAAATTTGTCGACGCCATTGTTGGTAACCTGAAGTTTGACTCCCATTACAGATTGGTTCTCTGAGGCTTCTCTTGCATCTGTATTTCATATTGCTTTTACTCTGTTTGAACTTTCTGAGTGGGATGTTGTGGATGCTTGTCATCATTGTTGACCTCTAAAACTCAGTTCTATGTTATTCTTTCTCTTTGTGAGTTTGAATCTTGGTCGCTTTCCTGAGAGTTCTGGAGAGTTTGTATTTTCACATTTTTATGACTTCAGTTTCTTGGGGAAAAAGAATGGTCACCATTTCTTGGTTAGGCCCTCTATAACTTTGAGGGCTTGCCATGAATGCTAGAAAAGGTGAGCTTCTTTGTCTTCAAACATGAAAATTATCTCATTTTCATTGTTTCTGTGACCATGCATATACTGATACTTTTCCATTTCTTACTTTTGAAACATGTCCCCTTTGCATAAATGGTTTTCTGAGCTCGATTGGATCTGTGTCTTTCTGAGATCTGAAGCTTCATCATTTTTTAAGGACTTGATAGCTGCATATTGTTTGGTGAGTTCTATTTCTTACACTGATTCCTCAATACCCATTAATGGGTCTTCATTCATCGGCCAATATTCGTGCTTTCTTATGGGCCTGGTTTTTTGTGCACTTGAATATGGTCGTCATTTATTGAGATCATTCGAGCTCGAGTTGTTTTGGTCGTAGTGTTTCAGTGATCCCATAAAACTATGGAAGCTTTCTGGGTCTGCGTTATCTCTATACTTGACTTCTTTATTTGACCATTGTAGCCTCGATATTTATATGGATATTTAACAATATACATCCCTTCTTGACTGTGTGTCACCATTATTTCTGACTTAGAGTGCCATGAATGATGGTTACGTTATGAACACATTGTCATTTTCCTAGATTGAAGGGGGTTTGTTCAACTGTAAATCATGAGGCTTCATAGTATGCTTTCCTGGACTTGTTATTTATATTATATATATCATTTCTATTGTTACAACCTAATTTCTAGTGCTTCATGCTTTCAAACTATACCTTAAGCTTATTGTTACGCATTGTATGATTCATATGTACTTGATCAATTTACTTTCATAAAATAGTTGTACTTCTTTGATATGACAACATCTCTGTGATTCATGCTTGCTTTATTAAAAACTAAAATCATAAAAGGGATATACTTGTAAGATTACTTCAAATTTCATGTTATTCAGTTGTTTAAGCTATAAAGAATGCTCCAAATAATTCAATCTGATGACTGAAAATGCAATCCATTTCTTTTTTGCATTATATATTGTATTTCCTTTTATTACAGCTTTGATATGTATGCTGGAAAATTTGTAAATGTCCATTTTACATGGCGAAGCCCTATCAAAATTTTATCAGAATCCTCTTTCTCTTTTTGTTTCAGTTGTAATCCTTTCTTTCTGATTAACTTCATCTTCTTTAAATTTTATTCTTCTTCTTTAGTTGCAAACTGAAACATGTACTTCTATTTTCAGTCTCTCTTCTATACTGTAACTTCTTCCATTTGTAGGATAGTTACTAAACCTTGAGTTGCATTCTTTCTTTATTCAATTATGTACTTATGACTTATCTGTTCTATACCATAGGGTAGAAGTCATTTAATTCCACAATATTTATAAGACATGATCTATTCCTTCTTGGCTGCAACCTGTACCTGCACACTTAAGTAAAATAGTTATAAAATACTTAGGCTTTTTGGCCTCTCTTATGTCCATAGTTTTTTTCTTTTCTTCTCTTCTTTCTGAGTGAGTAAAGCATGTATCTTGATCTTCAATAAATTATATCTCCTGTTTTTAAGAGATTCATATGCATGAATTAGGACAATATAGGAATATGGATTGATTCCTGAGCTAGTAATTGATAGTTTCCCTTTTCTCTTCTCTCTTTTCAGGTACAATGACTTCTACAATGAAGATGAATAAGGAACAAAGTTGGAAATGGAGATGTCTCAACCAAAGAAGAAAACCCCCAAGGAAATGATGGGTTCACTCATACTCCTTTATTTTCTCTTTCATGCATGTGTACCTCTTATTTCAGTAGTTGTACTTTACTTTTCAGTTACATCCCACGGCTTGTGTGGGAACATTTGAAATTCCTTATGAATAAAACATTGAATTCTAAAAATGAGTTGTGTATTTCTTTCTGCATTTTAGCTTTCTGTATGGATTGTATGATGAACTAAACAACTCAGTAATATAATTGAATGTCTTAATCATGAAGGAAAGAACATTAAAGAAAACTTGTAACATCCAGTAATGAACTTTGATTTCTACAATCTGCACTTATGTTTGTTGTCCCAAAACTTAACATTTCATCTATTATGTAATTGAATGTCTTCATCAAGACAACACAGCTGTCCTTCAGGGCCTTGTGTTCTTTTGCTGAAGATAGTCATGAAATTGCAGACTATGTGATCTGTTACGTTTTGTAACAGCACACATAGCTACAGATTTCATGTAATCATGAATTAATTCAATAGTAACCATATTCTCTGAAAAAAACTCCCCTAGCTTAGGTATACTTCACCAATGCTATCCATCGTAATGAAGTTTTGAGTTGCCCATTTTTGCACAAGTGCAAAAATTGTCAACATTTCTGGTGATCCTGCAGGGAAAGCTACCTGCTAGCTTGTAGACCAGTGCCTTGCTCTTGTCCATTGGGCATGGAGTCCAAACATAAACTAAAATCACCTTTTCTGAAAGGTCCAACCCTTCCAAAATGAAACTAAAACTGGGAAAGGATCTAGTAAACCAGATCACGTGCACGAATGCACTTATTGAATTGAAAAACAATGCAATGTGTAGAAACTGCACTTATTGAAGGGAAATCCTACTCTAAACAATCACTGTAAGATTTTCAATAACAATGTTTGAGAAACATACCATTCACAGGAATGGGAAGTTCCTCTCCATTCAGCCTTTGCATTGTGTTCTTTGCAAGCTGAAATCATGTAAGGACCACTCCAGATTGTATCAAATTTTGTGTGTCTTCCTAGCTTTGCATGATCAACATCCCACTTTAACACAATATCTCCTTCATTGAAGACTCTGAATTTGGCTTTCTTGTCAAAAGTCTTCTTCATCTGCATTTGATTCTTTTCCATATTCACATGAGCTTGATCTCTTAGCTCTTGTAACTCCATTAATTCTGCATAACGAACCTGCAATGGTTCATTCTCAAGTAGCTCCATTTGATGTAGCAAATCTAATGTAGGTAACTCAACTAAAATAGGCATTCTTGCTTCTCTTCTGTAAACAAGCTTGTATGGTGAATTGCCAACTGATCTTTTAGGAGTCACTCTATCAGCCCAAAGTGTTGAATTCAACATCAGATGCCAAGCTCTTTGATTATCCTTGAGTGTTCTTTTGATGATCCTTAAAAGATTCTTGTTAGTACTTTCAGCTAAGCCATTACCTTGTGGGTAATAATTAGATGAAGAACTTAAATAAATTCCATGGTTGACAGCCCAATCTGTTATCTTTGCACCAAGAAATGCTAAAGCATTATCTGATATGATAGTTGCTGGAACACCAAATCTGCAAACTATACCTTCATAAAAGGATAGTATTGAAGTTTCATTAGCATCTTTCAAGGCTATTGCTTCAGTCCATCATGTAAAATAATCTGTAGCAGTTAAGATCCACTTGTGTCCTTGTGAAGAATGTGGGTTATCATGCCAATAAAGTCAAGACCCCATTGCATAAAAGGTTGATCAACTGAAATAGGCTGTAAAGGCAGCGAAGCTAAACATTCTTTTCCAACAAAGAAAGCACATTTCTTACACTTTCTGATCCATTCAAAACAGTCCTTGAATATGCTAGGCCAATAGTAACCAACTTTCATAATTTTTAAGGCTGTGGTACGTGCTGAAAAATGACCTCCTGTAGGTCCTTCATGGAATTCTGATAGTAATTTCTGAAT
Source organism: Taxus chinensis (assembly GCA_019776745.2). NCBI lineage: Eukaryota > Viridiplantae > Streptophyta > Pinopsida > Cupressales > Taxaceae > Taxus > Taxus chinensis. The sequence goes on from CM034148.1 coordinate 242,160,143, forward strand.
TTTATCATAGTCAACACATCATAGCAAGATCCATTTATATCTCTTTTGAACAACACACTATCATAAAGATATAAGGTACAACTTGTAATCTAAAATATCTTCATGTATTATTGTCCATACCTTCCGGATAGGTGTCATGTTGTAGATAGTTAACTAAATCAGTCATCCATCTTGATTCCTGGACTTCTTGAACAAGTTCAGGTTGCTGATTTTTTAGTTGAACCATAATGTCTAATTGCTGATACGCAATTTCAGCATGTTGTTTTGAATCTTCTTGTTCTGCAGTTTGTTGTTTTTCCATATCAACAATTAGATGCTCACACAAACCTTTACCTGGAATTGTCTTAGCAACCCAGATATCAACATCATATTCCATAACTTTAGTTATCAGCCTACTCTTTTCTCATTCAATTCTTTATTTAACAAGAAATCTTTCACACTTGGATGAGAAACAAGAACATGAATTTTATTGTTTGAAAGCATGTACTTAAAATTATTTAGTCCTCTGACTACTGAAAGTACTTGTTTTTCAAGAAATGTGTACCTTGTTTCGTAATCATGCAAGCTCTGTCCAAAGAAAGCAATTGGTTGCTCAATATTTTCATCATTAACCTGAGTTAATATAGCTGAGATTGTTTCAGCTCCTACAAGTGCATACATTGTAAAATATTTATCAAAATTTGGATTTGCAAGAGTAGGATCCTGAGAGATGGTTCTTTTGATTGCTTTAAACACTTCTCTCCCTTCACTGGTCCAGAGAAATTTTTCTCTTTCTTTAATCATAGCTGTCAATGGTTTAACCAATGCTGCAAAATTGGAACAAATCTTCTAACAAAGTTGATTTTTCCAAGAAAATTTGTAATGCCTTCTTATGATGAGGCAATGATAGCTGTGATATGGCTTCGATTTGAAAGGATCAATTGCTAAACCTTTCTTAGAAACAATATGACCAAGTTTCTTTACCTTGATGTACTGAAAAGATAGACTTTTTGGGATTCAAAGATATTACAAACTGCATGCATAACTTAAAAGTCTACATTATATGTATTAGATACTCACCTGAATTTTTCAAAAATATAGTAACATCATCTAAATAAACAAGGATGCATTTATTTAATAAGCTGTGAAAATCCATGTCCATTGCATGTTGAAACGTTGCACCATGGCATTTGAAAGACCAAAAGGTATTCTTTAGTAAGCATAAGTACCCCACTTGGTGGTAAAAGTTGTTTTATACCTATCTTCTTCTCGAACTAAAATACGATTGTATCCACTATAACCGTCTAGAAGAGATAGTCTATCTGAACCAGAAACTATTCTTTTGTTTGATCCATGTTTGGAAGTGGGTAGTGATATTTTAATGAAGCTTTATTAAATCTCTGAAATCCACACATAATCTGATTTCTCCATTCTTCTTCCTAACAGGAACAAGACGGAGCTACCCAACTTGAATGCTTAACTGGAAAGATAATACCTTTTCAATCAACTTATGATAATTCTTTCCTCATTAGAGGCTCTATTTTGGGATTCATTAGGCCTTGTTATCTACCTGAGACTGTAGCCATATTTAGAATTTGGCTGTAATTCAATAGTATGTTTGCTAAACTGAATCAAACCCTTTAATGTCTTGAGTATCTCCAAGCGAAAACATCCTTTTCATTCTTTGCAAAGATTCAATAAATGATCCTTTTCAACTGAGGAACATACCTTTCCAAGAAAGTTAATTTTTTCCTTCATAAAAAGTTGACCTCTTCATAATTATTAAGCATGTGTTGAAATCTAAAATGTTTTAAAATCTTAACAATCCAACTCAGTGCAACTTCCATCTTGTAAATGACTGTCCCTTGAGTGTGCTTTAATGTCCTTCTTTAGATTCATGTTGTTAGTATCTCTATAAGCCATTACCTGCATCAGTTCTGGTAATAATTAGATGAAAGATCTTGATGAATATGATGAGTTGTTTACAGCCCAATTTTGATTATCTTCTAAGACATCAAACTGAATCAGCTACTTCATTATTATCTTGATAGATAGTTTGGAACACCAGAATCTCAAACTATCTGAGACAAAAAGGATAGTTTTGAAGTTCAAGCATCTTTTAAAACTACTGCACATATGATCGTGTAAAGTAATATGTAATAGTTAAGATCCAAATATTGGTGATTATGTGGGGTATGTTTCCTGATAGATGAAATAGGGTAGTGCTATTATTATATCTGTTCGGCCCCACTGCATAAAAGGTTGAGGACTGATTTTTTCATAAAAGCGAAATTTTTTGTTCCAGGAAAAACAAAGAAAGCACAAGGATCTAGAAACTAGGTCTTATCCATTCAAAATAGAACTTGAATATGCTAGGCCAATAATTAACCAGCTTTCATAATTTTTAATTATGGTACGTGAAGAAGTGACCTCCTGTAGGTCCTTCGTGGAATTCTGACAGATTTTAGTAACAATCATAGTCAAAAACCAGCAACAAGATTCCATTTATATCTCTTTTGAACAACACATTATCAATAAAAGACCATTAGGAACTTGTAATCTGAAATACCTTCATTTAGGGACTTGCTCCATTTCATAAATTGTATGATATGCTATAGATAATTAACCAAATCATTCATCCATCTCGATTCCTGAATGTCGTGAGTGAGCTTAGGATGTTGATTTTTTGGTTGAACCATGATTTCTAATTGTTGATACGTAATTTCAGCATGTTGCTTTGAATCACCTGGTTCTAAACTTTTTGTTTTTCCATATCAACAATTATATGCTCACATAAACCTTTCCCTCAAACCATCTTAGCAAACCAAATATCAACATCATACTCCATGACCTCCATTATCTAGTTTGCTCTTTTCTCATTCAAACCTTATTTAGTAAGAATGCTTTCACACTTGGATGAGAAACAAGAACATGGATTTTATTGTTCGAAAGCATATACTTGAAATTATTTAGTCCTTTGACTACTCAAAAGTACTATTTTTCAAGAAATGTACCTTATTTCATAATCATGCAAACTATGTCCAAAGAAAGCAATAGGTTGCTCAATATTTTCATCATTGACTTGAGTTAATATAGCTGAGATTGTTTCAGCTCCTGCAAGTGCATACATTGTAAAACCTTTATCGAAATTTAGATTTGCAAGAGTAGGAAATGAGAGATAACTCGCTTTGATTGATTCAAATCCTTCTCAAATTCACTGGTCCAAGAGAAAGTTTTCTCTTTAAGACCCATAGCTGTGAGTGGTTTAACCAATGCTACAAAATCTAGAACAAATCTTCTAACAAAGTTGATTTTTGAAAGAAAACTCTGTAATGCCTTCTTATGATGAGGCAATGATACACTCCTTGATATGGCTTTGATCCAGTATGAAAGGAAAAATTGCTAAACCTTGCTTAGAAACAATATCCATTTCCTTGATGTACTGAAAAGATAGACTTCAGTGGATTCAAAGATATGATCCAAATGAAACTCTTGCAGTAACTGAAAAGTACTTCCTTAAATTCATTAGATGTTCTTCAGATTTTTTTTGAAAATACAGTAACATCATCTAAATAAACAAGGATGCATTTATTTAATAAGCTTGAAAAGCCATGTCCATTACACATTGAAAGGTTGCACCGACATTTGAAAGACCAAAAGACATCCTTTTGTAAGCATAAGTACCCCACTTAGTGGTAAAGGTTGTTTTATATCTTTTTTCTTCTCATACTAAAATCTCATTATATCCACTATAACCATCTAGAAGAGATAGTTTATCTGAACCTGAGACTATTCTAAAATTTGATCCATTTTTGGGAGTGGGTAATGATCTTTTAATGAATCTCTTATTAAGATCTCTGAAATCTACACATAGTCTGATTTCACCATTCTTCTTCCTAACAGGAACAAGATTGGCTACCCAACTTGAATGCTTAACTGGAAAGATAATTCCTCAATTCAATCAACTTAGACAATTCTTTCCTCATCAGAGGCTCTATTTTGGGATTTACAGGCCTTTGTTTCTACCTAACAGGTTTAGAATTTGGCTGCAACTCAATTGTATGTTGTGCTAAACTGGGATCAAATCCTTTCAGGTCTTGGTATTTCCAAGAAAAAACATTTTAAACTCCTTTGCAAAGATTAATAAATGACTACTTTTCAGTTAAGGAACATACCTTTCCAAGAAATATCTTTTCCCTTCATCAACCGAGATCTCTTTGTAATTATCAGTGTGGGTTGACATTTTAGTCTTGACCTTTCTTAACTGATCGTCAGTGCTGAAGATGTCTTCTAATGTGACCAGACCTCGAGGCAGTTTATTTGTCTTCAACTGAACAATCTGGTCACCATATAAGTGTTGTAATTTATCCTGATTAACTGCAGAAAACTCAGCTTCTTGCTGCAAAAACCTACAGATTTGATCATCACTTTCAAAAACTTGCCAATTTGAATCATTATCAGGTATTGAGGGCCTTGAACAATTAACTTTATATGAGGCTGGATTTTGTTATTTTCAATTTGTTCCAGCACTTCAAAACTAGCCCCAACTACTGCAAGTCTGTCTGCATGCTTGTTTTCAGCTCTAGGAATAGACTGAATGTTAATAGCATCGAAATATTCCATTAAGTCTGAAACTCTATGTCTGTAAGACTTCATTAATGGATTCTTACAAACATTGAAATTTCTTACTTGATTGATAACCAACTCAGAGTCACCAAAAATTTGTAGCATGCTGATACCTCTCTTTCTGGCCCAAAGTAAGCCATGAATTAATGCTTCGTATTCAGCTACATTGCAAGTACATGAAAATTGGAGACTCAAAGCTGAGAAATACCTTTCGTTTGTTGGGGAAGTGAGCATCAAACCTGCTCCCTATCCTTTCTTGTTCTTAGCTCCATCAAAATGAAGCTTCCAAATCCCTTCTGCTGAATCTTCTGTTTTGGACAGCAAGGGAAGTGGTGTATTTTCTTCATGCATACAATACACACCAAACAGGTGTTCTTCAACTTCCTTAAAAGGATCATGAGCATGTTCTTCCACTGTATTTTCATCCATAAACATGTTAGAAACACCATCTAATGCTGAAACATGAGCTACCTCATCAAAATCAGACTGATCTAAGGCTGAATAATTAGCCACCACATTTGGAGAGTGAGGCTCAATGTGAAATATGGCCAATGGCTCTGAATTGATAGTAACTTTGGTACCATAATGAGTAGTGAAAAAATAGGACCAATCTGAAGAGAGATAACCTCCTATTTTTGCTGTGAAGTCTCTAGATAAGCATAAGGCAAAGTATGGAGGTAAATCCACAACAGTAACATCTTGCAGAATAGAAACATTTGGGCAAGCATGTAACGTCACTTCTAAATTTTTTATTATACCAACTGTATTAGTTGCAGTTCCATCAAGCTGTAAGACACTCCTTTCTGTAGGCTCATACTGCAAACCCAATTTTTCTGCAATTACTTTTGGCATAACTGTGCTACTTGCACCACTGTCCACCATGCAATTATGAACTAGATGTTCTCCAATAATCAGTGATAAATAAAATGGTGGTGGTTTCTTGATGTCATGAGCATTCAGAACCTTCTGAACCATCCACTTAACTTCTTTAATGTGGTCTTGTTCAAACATTCCAAGGACCATGTCTACCTTATGAACTTCCTTTTCTGATGTATTTGAAGAAATCTGCAGCTTAGCTAGTTCATGAGAAAGTAAATCTTGTTGTCTAGGAATACTTAGAGCATCCCACATTGAGATGTTAACATTATGCTTTTTCATTACATCAACAATGTTAAAAGAAGCAACTATTTTAGAGACGGATTCAACTGTCTTAGAGTAGGCCTTAGAAAAAACTGATTCTGCTTCAGCTGCCTTGGATATCTGAGGTATAAACAGTCTTCTTGGATCAGGCTGTAGCTATTTTTGATGGCCTTTATCAACTGGAACACTTGTTGTTTTTTGAGGAACAACAGGGTTGTTGGTTGACTTTGGGACTGTAGATGTTGTCTTATCAGTGACAGTAGGCAGGATAGGCCTATTTTGTTGTTTTTGACTTTCAACAGCTTTCCCTTGAGCCCTAGTAGTGACTGCAATGAAATCCTCCTCATTAAAACTGACTAAATTTGTTCAGGTGCTTTCTGAACATGAGTTTCTTGCTGCCCACCCTCCATTTGAGGCATGAACAATGTTTCAGATTGAGGTTGTGCAATAAGATTTAGATTCAGAAAAGCATTTGGGCAAGTTGCAGCTGAATGAGGTTGATTGCAAGGTTGACACCACTCTTCTTGTAGCCATATTAACTGGGACTAAAGTGTTAGATGAACTAGGAGCCTTTGGGTCAAATTGCCTTTGCTGGTTAGGCTGCCTATAATTTTGATTTTGTTGATAGGGTTGTATGTTTTGTTGATTCTGTTGATTTTGTTGATAAGGAGCCTGATAGGGTCTCCTAGATAATGTAATTTTACTATCAATCGAAGTTAATTTATTTCCCATAGTTTGCAAAGCTTTAAATACATCATCTGATGGAGTTACAATAGTAGGTTCTATGATTGTAATAGGCTGAGGAATAGGTGCTAAATCTACCAAAAGGGCATTGAAGGCCTTGGTGCCAATTTTCCAGCTTGAATAAGACTATTTTCAGCTCAGATAGCAATATCATAGGCTGTCTGGGAGTGTCTCTCCCCCCATTGACTGAATCATAGTTGAGATATCACTGTTTAATGCTCTAAGATAATAAAGGAAAGCATGATCAGCTTGAGGTTTGACACTTGCTGGAATTCTTTCCCAAGTTCTGGAAAAATGGATATTGAAACTGGACATAAACTCATTGGGAGCTCTTTTAATAGTAGACAACTGTTCAATGAGAGACAAATGATCTGAATTATCCTGGAACTGTTTCAACAATTTTTCACCTAAGTTATCCCAAGTTCTTATGCTTCCAATTTCTAGGTTTCTATACCATTGCAAGGCCCCCCCCTTTAAAATATGCAGCTAAAAGTATTAAAGCTACGTCTTCATGAGTGATATTATGGATTGCACATAGGGCTACAACATCTTTGATATGTTCAACAAGTGTAACCTGATTATCACCCGTGAAAGATGAAAAACTTTTCATGGCAGCATTAGGAATGTCATGGTAAACTGGGATTACTAATGGACTGCCATTAGTAAAGGTCACAAAATTCCTTGGTGGTTGAATAGCCATTTGAAAAACTGGGATGTTAATAGAGAAATTGATACGTGGTGAAGGAATATCAGGAGGAGGGTTATCAAAACCAGGTCTATTATAAGGTAAAGTATTACCAACTCTTCTCCTTCTAGCAGAATTCAAGGGTAAAGAAACAAACTCAGGAGGAATTCCTCTTACCGATGATCTTGTAGTCACTTTAGGCATGGACATGTTGCAATACTGGTCTAAAATCAGCTCTATGCAGTCACCAAAAGATCTTAAAATCTTTAAAATAAATTGTTGCAGCTTGCTCCCGAAAGTGACTTTATAACTGTTGTAAATCTGTTGTAGATCTGTTGTAGAATTTGTAACTTGCATGCAGATCTGATTCGTTGTCCCACCGGGCATGCCAAAAACTATTATCTCTGAAAGTGCACCCTGTAGAGAGATGGTTGCAGGTTTTCTAAGCTTGCAAAATTTGATCTCTCTCTTTCGTAGATACAATGGAAACACCTCAGGTCTGTGGGTATACCTATTTTGAGGTGAGTCTCTGGTATCAAGGCCGGTTCCTTGTTGATGTATCCTAAATTGATTTTGGGGTTTAGGGGTAAAAGATGACTGTAAAATAATTAAAACTAAGGTGATACACCAAATTTGTATGAGGGATTTGACTGAGTATATGCACAATTGATATGTGAAGGATTTTTGATGCACGAGCCAACAGTTTTTCTACAGAATTTAAGGGCAAACAATTTTTTGTACTAAGGGAATAATATCACAACAACACTGATAAGTTAACATGCACATTAAAATTATGCAGAAAATACTGAATTTACAGCAGGTAAGATGATTGATCAGGGAATTTGCATTCACAAGACTAATAGAAACATACACAAGACTGCAAATAATTGGAAAGGCAGAAATTCTTCACACTCAGAAGGAAAAACTCACAAAAATTTCTTCAGTACTCCTATATCCAAAAAGTCCTCTAGAAGATCCTCTTGTGCTTTGCAAAGGCACACAATATATAGCAAAAATAAAATTCACCCTCTTCCTAAAAATAGCATAAGGCTTATACTAGCCCATGCATCTATTTTTATCCTTTATTTAATAATAGATAAAGGAATACAAATAGAGAATGCAATTACAAATAGGCATTATTAGCCTTAATTACAATATAGTCAAACTGAAGTTGACTGTTCTATTTTTAAGAAAAGAAGGATGAATAATTTGCTAAAAATAAGATTGCTTGCTAGGCAAGTTTCTCTCCATGAACATGCAACTCTGTCTTCTTCTCTATTATGTCCTGTTGTGAAGGCATGCAAAAATACTCCTGTGTATTGAGCAAAAAATAAAGTACATTAATTGCAATACTTTGCAAAATAATTCATCCAAATATCTATCCTGATTGGGACCACCTTTTTCTCTGATGTTGACACTTGTTCTGTCTTCTAGTGATCACATGCAAAACACTCCTCTGCAAGAAAATAAACACTTTTGATCTCCAATACTTTAGCAAAATTATTCACCTCTCAGTGGGGACCACCTCTGATTCGTACAATTGTCTTCAACTGAGTTTGGCCACTCTTGTGGACTTAGCAAATATACATGCCATAATACTTTAGTCTCTGCCACCTTTGATAAATACATACATGTATATATGTGTTGGCCTTTGTATTTGAAAGAATATAGTTTAAAATTTTACCTTTTCGGTGATCATTGCACAATATAATTGGGTCGTTTTTTGCATTATTTGGAGTTTGGACTATAGTTGGACCTTGGAAATCATTGCAATGATTTTATGATGGACACGTGGGTTGGCCCCTTCTGCACAATGAGTCAACTATTTGTCGGTGGCATTTTAATTCAACCCAAACTAGGGTTTCCTTCCACTCGGTGGCATCTTTTTTGACACCTCGATCTGTCCTTGATGGACCTCGTTGGGATCCTCCTTTACGGGTGAAATTTTTTTAAATATGGTATTGACTTCCGCTGATCAATCACTCGCCAGGATCCTTAAAAGAACATTTACTTTGATCTCCCCTCAAGGGAATTTTGGGCCTATGGGGTAACTTTTTTGCATAAAGTGAGTGATGATACTATGTATCCTTTTTTCTGATATTGACTTTGTCCTTGCGGGCCTTGCGGGAAATTTTGGAACTTTTATTTTTTGCAAAAGGTTTCAAACTTTGAAAAAAATTGTGGTGGCACATGTATCTTTGTTGGGCCTGCGGGTGGAAGTTTTACAATTTGAAAATTTGGAAAATTGGACTAAGTTTGACCGCCATTCCAACCTGACGACTTTTACCTCGATTTTGGTGATCCATTTGTGAGTGTTGATCTGTGTACTTGTTTCTCCTCCACCATGGATCTCTTAACTCTGATTTGAAATGGCGGTTGGATTTTTGACCCTTGGTTAGGGTTTTTGACCTTGGAAATTAAATGTGGCACTGTCATCGTACCCATAGTGGTTTGCATTGATTTTGGAGATCGATCCTTCACCTTTGATCTTTGTCCTTTCGATCTAGAGCCATTGATTTCTGACCGTGGTTGAGTTAGGTTGAAACTCACCTCTTGAGTTTGCATGATAAGGAATAGCTTGACCCTTATGCACATTTCATTTGGTTTTCATTATGTGGGTGAAGCCCTGGAAAATTTTTCCTTCGACACCATTATTCTGAGCATTCGAGCTTGGTCTCTTCTACGAAAATGGATTTCTATCATTTTTTGCTTCTTCTGAGCTCTTTGCGTAGCTGTATATATGATCGTTTTAGGGTTCATTTAATTCTTCGAGCTCTATAGATTCATGAGCAGAAGTATTCGATCTCTCTGCCATTTTCATTTTCTTGAAGCTCAGCTTTTAACGTAGAGGAGGTCTCTGTCTCTTTTCCTTTTTCTCTTGTCTGCCATTTTGGAGTCTGTGAGCTCGGTTTATTTTTCCTGAGTAAGATTTGAGCTTGGATTTATAGTTCTCTGGATTTTTACGAAGCTATACGGGGTTTCTCTGTAACGTTGTCTCCTTTCTCTCGAGCTCTGTAGATTTGGTTTTTGAAACCTTGGTTGGAATTCAAGGCAGAGTTGCATGTTTCATGTCTTCATTCTGTCAGAGCTTTCTGAGCAATATGGTTGTGAGTGTTTTCCACCATAAGTGGTTATAGGTGAGCTAATTTTCTCTTGTACACGTACACTTCTGTTTTCTTTTCTTCTTTAAATATATCACTGAAACTCTTGGAAATATTTGTGGGTTCTGTGATTTATTGCTCCCGCTTGACTCCTGAGTTCAAAACTTCTCATGGGCATATGGATTTCTTGCTTCATCATTTTGTTGCTCGAAAGTTTTGACTGCTCGATTATAAAATGGTGAGTTCTTGTCTGTTACTCTGATTTTGACATTTTCTGAATGAAAATATGTGCCTGAACTTCTGTATTTAGGTTTGTATTTTGTTTGTAATATTCTTCAGAAAATATGAATCATCTTTCATTTTATTGTTCTAAAAAATACTTCCTCTCCTGGATAGATATAGACCTGTGCAAGAATGACACTTATGATGCCCCTGTAGATTTGTCTTTGTATAATAACCTTCATATATCCATTTCATGCATGATGCTTTTAGGTTTTAGTAGACTTCCATGTATTCGTAATAGGGTTTGGCCTGGACGATACTTTGTGGCTCTCTGAAAATGTTTCTTAAGTGCTTCAATTGTTCTGCAACCACGTAGACCCTGTGTTTTCTAAACATACAGTTTTCCTTTATTTTGCTGAGCTTATTTCAACATTGAAATTGGGCATGATTGTTGTTGTTTGTCATTTGCTTAATCCTGAATAGAACTGGATATACATGCCACTGAAGATCTGTCCCTCCATTTTTTACTGTTATATCCACTATAGGATACAATTTAATCTTGAATAACAACCCTCCCTTCCATTTGAAAACTATAATGATTTCATTCCTTGACTGTATTCTTGAGACTTCAAAATTTGTTCTTTGTTGAGTCACTTGAATGACTGACTATGAGAATATGTCATAATGATTGTAGTTTTCTTAAACATGCAGCACTCTGCAATACTCTGTGTAATTCTGACTGAAATTGAATGAGAGTATGTGCTTGGTCTTTGTGTAAAATTAGTCAGCTGAAAAGAACCATTACTGTGCATAGATTTCTCTCTAGGATTCAAATTGGTAATGAAGTACTTGCATTCAGGTAACTATAAAAGTATCCATTGATTTTTCAGTTTTAGCTTGATCTTGCAATCTTATGTCAAAACAATGAGGCTCCATAGTTGTCATTGGTGGAATTTTGATCTGCTTCTGGTTCTTTTCCATCCTCATGAGAAATTTGTACTTTCAGAAACTGCTGCAACTCTTATTGTTCTTGATCTTGTACTATGAGATATTCTTTTTTGTATCTTGTATGTGCTTTCTGGAAATTACAAGTAGTTCATCTGTTTTAATACTATTTTAGGCATAAGCTTTGATTCAGATGCTTGTTAAGATCTCTGTTACTTTGTTTCTTTCACATAGATGTTTTATTTCCTTTAAGTAACATTTCTGGCATGTTGGAAAATTTGAAATGTTGATTTTTCATGGCGAAGCCCTGGCAATTTTTTTTCCAGAATTCTCTCTTCCATCCATTTCCAGCTATAGTAGTTGTATTTTTTGATTCAGAATATAGAACATAACACTTCATGTTTGAAGCTAGATAAAAATGAGACATCATAGTTGTTTATCTTGATCATGGCATGCTTTACTGTTTTTCTGTATCACTTACTTGATTTAAATAATTCCTTTAAGCATGTAGTAGTTAAAAGCAGCATGATGGAAAGTTGTAAATGTCCATTTTACATGGCGAAGCCCTATCAAATTTTTTCCAGAATCTTGTCTTCATTCCTTTTCAACTGTAACCTTCTCTTTTTAGCCAAACATCAGCTTTCAAATTCTGCTTCTTCCTTCTGTAGCAAACTAAAACATGTATTTCTATCTCCCAATCTCTCTTCTGTACTGTAACTTCTTCCACTTCAGAATGGTTACTGAAACCTTGAGTTACATTCTTCCTTTTTATGCATGCACTTATGACTTGTTTATTTTTCATTGGCTGCAACCTGTACCTGCACACTTAGGAAAATAGTTAGAAAATACTTAGGCTTTTTGGCCTCTCTTATGTCCATGTTTTCTTCTTTTCTTTTCTCTTCCTTCATTCTATCTGAGTGAATAAAGCATGTATGCAGTTTGATATTCAAGTAAATTACATCTCCTGTTATTAGAGATTCATATGCATGAATTAGGACAGTCTAGGAATATGAATTGATCCCTGAGCTTGTAACTGATAGTTATCCTTTTCTTCTTTTCAGGTACAGTGGCTTCTACAATGGAGATGAAGAAGAAGCTGGAAATGGAGATGTTTTCAATCAAAGAAAGAAACCCCAAGGAAATGATGGGTTCACTCATACTCCTTTACTTTCTCTTTCATGCATGTGTACCTTTTATTTCAGTAGTTGTACTTTACTTTTCAGTTACATCCCATGGCTTGTGTGGGAAACATTTGACCTTCCTTGTGAATAAAACATTGAATTCTAAAATTGAGTTGTATATTTCTTCATGCATTTCAACTTTCTATATGGATTGTATAATGAACTAAACAACTCAGTTATTTAATTGAATGTATTAATCATGAAGGAAATAACATCAATGAGAACCTGTAACATTCAATAATGAACTCTGAATTTTTTGTAATCTACACTTATGTTTGTTGTCCCAAAACTCAACACTTCACCTACTCTGTAATTCGGTGTCTTCATCAAGACAACACAGCTTTCCTTCGAGGGGCCCTTATGTTCTTTTGCTGAAGGTATCATGAAATTACAGAATATGTGATCTGTTACATTTTGTAACAGCACACATAACTACAGATTTCACTTAATCATTAATTAATTCAGTAGTAACTAATAACATCAAAACTTCCTTAGCTTAGGTGTACTTCACCATGACTTTCATCGTAATGAAGAAGTTTCGAGTTTCCCATTTTTGCACAAGTGCAAAATTTTTCAACATTATGTTTTCTTTATGAAAACAATACACACCAAACAGATGCTCTTTAACCACCTTAAAAGGATCTAAAGCATGTTCTTCAACCATATTTTCATCAATAAACATATTAGAAATGCCATCTAATCCTGAAACATGAGCTACATCATCAAAATCAGACTGGTCTAAGGCTGCACAATTAGCTACCACATTAGAAGAGTGAGGCTCAATGTGAAACTTGGCCAATGGTTCTGAATTGATAGTAACCTTGGTTCCATAATGTGTAGTGAAAAATAAGGACCAATCTGAAGAGAGATAACCTCCTATCTTTGCTTTGAAATATCTAGATAAACGTAATGCAAAGTAAGGAGGTAAATCTACAACAGTGACATCTCACAGAATATAAATGTTTGGGCAAGCATGATATGTTACCTATAAATTCTAGATTATACCAACTATATTAGTTGCAGTTCCATCAATTTGTAAGACACTTTTTTCTGTAGGCTCATACTGTAAGCCCAATTTTTCTGTAATTGCTTTTGGCATAACTATGCTACTTGCACTGCTTTCCGCCATGTAGTTATGAAATAGATGTTCTCCAATAATCAGTGATAAATAAAATGGTGGTGGTTTCTTGATGTCATGAGCATTTAAGACTTTCTGAACCATCCACTTAACTTCTTTGATGCGGTCTTATTCGAAAGTTCCAAGGACCATGTCTACTTTCTGAAGTTCCTTTTCTGTTGTTTTAAAAGAAATTTACAGCTTAGCTAGTTCATGAGAAAGTAAATCTTGTTTTCCTGGAATACTTAGAGCATCCCACATTGAGATGTTAACATTATTTTTTTTCATTACATCAACAATGTTAAAAGAAGTAACAATTTTAGAGAAAGATTCTACTGTTTTAACATACGCCTTAGTAAAAACTGATTTTTCTTCAGCTGCTTTTGATATCTGAGGTATAAATAATCTTCTTGGGTTAGGCTGTAGCTATTTTTGTTGTCCTTTATTAGCTGAAACACTTGTTATTTTTTGAGGAACAATGGGACTGTTAGCTGGTTTTAGGAATGTAGAAATTGTCTTATCAGTGACAGTGGGTAGAATAGGCCTATTTTGTTGTTTTTGATTTTCAACAGGTTTTCCTTGAGCCCTAGTAGTGACTACAATGAAATCATCCTCATTGAAAATGACTATTCAAGTGCTTTTTGAACCTAAGTATCTTGCTTTCCACTCTCCATTTGAGGCATGAATAATGTCTCATATTGAGGTTGTGCAACAAGACTTATGTTCAAAAAAGCATTTGGGCAACTTGTAGTTAAATGAGGTTGATTACAAGATTGACACCACTCTTCAGTAGCCATATTAACTGGAATTAAAGCATTAGATGAACTAGGAGTTTTTAGGTCCAATTGCGTTTGCTGATAAGGCTGCCTATAATTTTGATTCTATTAGTAAGGCTTCCTATTTTGTTGATTTAGTTGATTTTGCTGATAAGGAGCCTGATAAGGTCTGTTAGGTAATGCAAGCCTATTCTCAATTGAAGTTAGCTTATTCCCCATAGTTTGCAAAGCTTTAAATACGTCATCTGATGGGGCGGAAACAACATGTTCTATAATTGTGATAGGCTGAGGAATATGTGCTAAATCTTCCAAAAAAGGCATTGAATGCCTTGGTGCTAATTTTCCAGCTTGAATAAGACTATTTTCAGCTCGGATGGTGATATCATAGGTTGTTGGGAGCATCTTTCCTCCCAAAGACTAAATCATAGTTGAAATATCACTGTTTAATGCCCTAAGATAATAAAGAAAAGCATGATCAGCTTGAGGCTTGACACTTGCTTGAATTCTTTCCTAAGTTCTGGTAAAACATATGTTGAAACTTGACATAAATTTGTTGGGAGATCTTTTAATGGTAGACAACTGTTCTATGAGAGATAATTGATCTTAATTATCTTAATTTTTTTTAGTAATTTATCACCTAAGTCATACCAAGTTCTTATTCAATCTCTAGATTTCTATACCATTGTAAGGCTTTTCCTTTAAGAGATGCAGTTAAAATTCTCAAAGCTACATCCTCATGAGTAATATTATGAATTGCACATAAGGCTGCAACATATTTAATGTGCTCTCTAGGTGTCACATGATTTTCACCAATGAATGATGGCAAACTTTTCATGGTAGTATTAGGAATGTCATGGTAAACTGAGATTACTAATGGGTTGCCAATAGTAAAGGTCACAAAATTCCTTGGTGGTTGAATATTCATTTGAAAAATTGGGATGTTAATAGAGAAATTGATACATGGTGAAGGAATATCAGTAGGAGGGTTGTCAAAACCAGGTCTATTATAACGTAAACTATTACCAACGCTTCTCCTCCTCACAGAATTCAAAGGTAAAGAAACAAACTCAGGAGAAATTCCTCTTACCGATCATCTTGTAATCACTTTAGGTATGGAACATACTGCAATATTGGTTTGAAATCATCCCTACAGAGTCACAAAAATATCTTAAAATATTTAGAATAAATTGCTACAACTTTCTCCCGAAAGTAACTTTCCTAATTGATATATATCTGGTGTGGATCTACTATAGAATTTGTAACTTGCATGCAGAATTTAAAATTGTTATCTCTTGAAAGTGCACTATGGTTACAGGTGTTCTAATTTTTCAAAATTGATCTCTGTCTTTCATTGATACAATGGAAACACCTTAGGTTTGTGGGTATACCTATTTTGAGGTGAGTCTCTAGTATCAAGGCTGGTTCCTTATTGATGTATCCTAAACTGATTTTTGGGGTTTAAGGGTAAAAGATGACTGTAAAATAATTAAAACTAAGGTGATACACCAAATTTGTATAAGGGATTTGACTGAGTATATGAAAAATTGATATGTGAAAGGATTCTTGATGCACGAACCAACAATTTTCTACAAAATGTTAAGGGCAAAACACTTTGAGGTATTGAGGGAAAGTATCACAACAATACTACTAAGCTAAATATGCACATTAATATCATGCAGAAATTGCTGAATTTACAACAGGGTAAGATAATTAACCAGAGGATTTGTATTCACAAGATTAATGGAAACATACACTAGGTTGTAAATAATTGGAAAGACATAAACTTCACTTTCAGAGATAAAAATTGGCAAAAATTGCTTCAAAAAAGTCCTCTCCTTGTGCTCTGCCAAAGCACACAATATATAACAAAACTAATTTACCCACCCTTCCTAAAAATAGATTAAGGCTTGTACTCGCCCATGCATCCTATTTTTATCCTTTATTTAATAATAGATAAAGGAATAAAAATAGAACATGCAATTACAAATAGGAATTAATAACCTTGATTACATTACATTCAAAATGAAGTTGACTGTTCTATTTTTAAGAAAATAAAGGTGAATAATTTGCTAATAATAACCTTTCTTTCTGGACAAGTCTCTTTCCTTGTGCATGTGAATTCATCTTCTTGTCTGTTCTCTTCCCTAGTGAAAGCATGCAAAAATAACTCCCTGTGTAAGAACAAAATAATTACAATAATTGTAATTATTTCCAAAGTAAATCATCCACTATAGGGACCACTTGTCCATGTACACATGCTTCCTTTTCTCTCTGCAGTATGTAGTGCCACCCTTGCTCCTCACCATTAGTCTTCACTAGTTTGGCCACTCTTGTGGACTTAATAAGTTACCATGGTTTTGAAATAATATAAGGCACTTTGAAAAAGGGGAAAAACATTATATTCAACCACCTTTAAATACACATAGCCCACTATATGGTCTTCCACCTTTGATTATATTGCATGGTATATTTTTTCGGATCTTACGATTTGGATAACACTTGGTTTAAATTTCACCTTTTCGGTGATCATAGTTGGCATGTATGGTCGGCTTCACATTATTTGAAGTTTGGACTATAGTGAGTAATTCAAACTTGCAAATAATTTTCAAATAATAAGGCCGACCCTCTTGCGATGATGACTCAACCCTTGACATGTTTTTCGGTGGCTTGTATAACTCAGGCTGAGTTACTTTGATAATAATGATTAATTCTCGAACGTTGATCTCTGTCCTTGATGCATTCGATGCCGTCGATCTGAAACTGTAGTTAGCGTTTCTAACCCTGCATTGAATGTGGATGGTGGGAACTGATCATGATGGTTTACATTGAATAATGGAGCTCTATCCTTGAGCATTGATATGATGTCCTTTATTTTTGTGGTCGTTTATCTTTGGCCATGGTTGAGTTCAAACTAACCCAATGCTTGGGTTCAAGTAGTAAAGGGAAGCTCGACCCTAATAATCATTTAATTTGGATTTTCAGTGTGTGGGCAAAGCCCTGGAATTTTTTTTTGTCGACGCCATTGTTGGTAACCTGAAGTTTGACTACCATTGCAGATTGGTTCTCTGAGGCTTCTCTTACATCTATATTTCATATTGCTTTTAATCTATTTGACCTTTCTAAGTGGGATGTTGTGGATGCTTGCCATCATTGTTGACCTCTAAAACTTGGTTTTGTATTATTCTTTCTCTTTGTGAGTTTGAATATTGGTCGCTTGTATGAGAGTTCTGGAGGGTTCGTATTTTTGCATTTTCATGACTTCAGTTTCTTGGGGAAAAAGAATGGTCACCATTTCTTGGTTAGGCCCTCTGTAACTTTGAGGGTTTCCGTGAATGCTAGAAAAGGTGAGCTTCTTTGTCTTCGAACATGAAAATTATCTCATTTTCATTGTTTCTGTGACCATGCATATACTAATACTTTTCCATTTCTTACTTTTTCAACTTGTCCCCTCTGCATAAATGGTTTTCTGAGCTCAATTGGATCTGCGTCTTTCTGAGATCTGAAGCTTCATCATTTTTTGAGGACTTGACAAATACATATTGTTTGGTGAGTTTTTTTTCTTACTCTAATTCCTCGCTACCCATTAATGAGTCTTCATTCATTGGCCAAGATCCATGCTTTATTGCAGGCCTAGTTTTTTGTGCACTTGAATATGGTCATCGTTTATTGAGATCATTCGAGCTCAAGTTATCTTGCTTGTAGTGTTTCACTAATCCCGTAAAACTATGAAAACTTTCTGGGTTTGCATTATCTCTGTACTTGACTTCTTTATTTGACCACTGTAGCCGTGATATTTGTATGGAGATTTAAAAATATACATCACTTCTTGACTGTATGTCACCATTATTTTTGACTCAGAGTGATGTGAATGACTATTACATTATGAGTGCATTGTCATTTTCCTAGCTCGAAGTAGGTTTTCTTTCTGATACCTAGTTGATGTTTTGATATTCCATGCACTTGTGTATTGAAACATGAAGTACTTGCTTTAGTTATAATGAAATCCTGTAGCCTGAAATGATCAATTAGACACTTGCATGCTTATAATTTGTTAAACTATAAATCATGAGGCTTCATAATATGCTTTCCTGGACTTGTTATTTGTATTACATATATCATTTCTATTGCTGCAACCTTATTTCTAGTGCTTCGTGCTTTCAAACTGTACCTTGAGCTTATTACTACGCACTATATGATTCATCTGTACTTAATCAATTTCCTTACAGAAAATAGTTGTACTTCTTTGATATGACAAAAACTTTGTGATTCATACTTGCTTTATTAAAAACTAAAATCATAGAAGGGATATACTTGTAAGATTACTTAAAATTTCATGTTATTCAGTTGTTTAAGATATAAAGAATGCTCCAAATACTTCAATATGATGACTAAAAATGTAGTCCATTTCTTTTCTGCATTATCTATTGTATTTCCTTTTATTACAACTCTCATATGTATGCTGGAAAAGTCGTAAATGTCTATTTTACATGGTGAAGCCTTGTCAAATTTTTCTCAGAATCCTCTTTCTCTTTCTGTTTCAGTTGTAATCCTTTCTTTCCGGTTAACTTCAGCATCTTGAAATTTTATTCTTCTTCTTTATTTGCAAACTTAAACATGTACTTCTATTTGCCAGTCTCTCTTTTGTACTGTAACTTCTTCCATCTGTAGGACAGTTACTGAACCTTGAGTTACATTCTTCCTTTATTCCAGCATGCACTTATGACTTATTTGTTTTACACCATAGGATAGAATTCATTGAATTCTGTAATCTTTATAAGACATGATTTATTCCTTCTTAGTTGTAACCTATGTCTACACACTTAAGAAAATAGTTAGAAAAACTTAGAATTTTTGGCCTCTCTTGTGTCCATAGTTTTTCTTTTCTTCTCTCTTTTGATATTCAAGTAATCTATATCCCGTTTTGTTAAGAGATTCATATGCATGAATTAGGACAGGAATATGGATTGATCCCTGAGCTCATAACTGATAGTTTCCTTCTTTTATTCTCTCTTTTCAGGTATAATGACTTCCACAATGAAAATGAAGAAGGAAAAAAGCTAGAAATGGAGATGTCTCGACCAAATAATAAAACCCCTAAGGCAATGATGGGTTCAATCATACTCCTTCATTTTCTCTTTCATGCATGTGTACCTATTATTTCAGTAGATGTACTTTACTTTTCAGTTACATCCCACGGCTTGTGTGGGAACATTTGAAATTCCTTATAAATAAAACATTGAATTCTTAAAATGAGTTGTGTATTTCTTTCTTCATTTCAGCTTTCTGTATGGATTGTATGATGAACTAAACAATTCAATAATTAAATTGAATGTCTTAATCACGAAGGAAGGAACATTAAATAAAACTTGTAACATCCAGTAATTAACTTTGATTTCTGCAATCTACACTTATGTTTGTTGTCCCAAAACTTAGCATTTCATCTATTCTGTAATTTAATGTCTTCATCAAGACAACACAAATGTCCTTCAAGGGCTTGTGTTCTTTTGCTGAAGATAGTCATGAAATTGCAGACTATGTGATTTGTTATGTTTTGTAACAACACACATAGCTACATATTTCATGTAATCATGAATTAATTCAACAGTAACCATATTCTCTGAAATAAACTCCCCTAGCTTAGGTATACTTCACCAATTTTATCCATCGTAACGAATTTTTGAGTTGCTCATTTTTCACAAGTGAAAAAATTGTCAACACATAGGCATTTTGATTTTCCAACATCTTACTTATATTTTTAGAGCTTCCTTGAAAAGATAGTAGCTTTCTTGTCCTTGTGCCTAGATATTTCTTCAAATCATCTATTTATTTCCTTGTGATCTTCAACTCATCTTGTGTCTCCTTAAGTTGCTTCATTAGGATCTTGACTATTTATTCTCTTTTAGCTTCATGTTTGAGACATTCTTCTCTCTTGATTTTCAACTCAACTAGGTCCTCTTCAACTTGAGATTTCATGACATTGATAATCTCATCATGAGTTGTAGACATCCTATAGATATGATCACCATGCTCACCTACTCATTTCCTTATCAAGAAGGTATTACTATGAATAGTCTTCAAATCTACAGGTGTCATCTTATCACCAAATTTCTCTCTCTAGCTTGTTAGGCTATTTCCAAGGGACTGGTATGATACCAATTGTTGGAGGTGAAAAGGATTGGGGGGGTGAATCAGTCCCAAATAATAGTTTTTCACACTTGTGCTTCAAACCCTAATCACATATACTCTTATACAAGACATTAGAGAAAATTTTCTTCACAAAGAAATTAACAAAATTCAAGGATCAAAACATAGACTTGAACAAACTTATATTGATTTTGAATATCATACGAAAAAACTTCAATTTGAAAATTGAATCAGATTAGAACATATAGTGTCTTCAACAATGATCAACAAGATACAACCAATAGCTCTTGAAACAATCAACTATGTCTCATGAATGTAAATGAAGATATGAATCTATGAGAATATATTCAGCTCAATATTAAATCTGAAATCACCTCTGAAACCTGAAAATAACATCAGCATGCTATGAAGATAGGATCCAAACTCATGCACCAAAATCTTCCCTCCTTCTCCAAATCACTCTCAAAGAAAAAAACCTTCAACTTTCACTTGCTCAAATTATCCTCATGAAAACTCAACCAACAACTATCCTATAATGATATTAGAGGTTTTTTGTGTTAGGCCCAAAGGTTTTTTCTTTGCAACAAAAGGTTTCTTTAAAAGAAGATAAAAGGGGTTATAAAAAATCTAGAACTATTATGCCCAAAAACTACATTGTATACCCTTCTCTTGATTAGAACAAACAGGATGTCGGTAACTCATGATAAATGTGACCCATAAACATTCATTACATTCAAAAATCTGAACTACAATAGTCACATATGACCCATATAGACTAGCCTAGCAAAAACCCTTCATTTCATGATCCAAAAATCACAAAAACCCCATGGGCACAATTTTAAAAATGCCCTAACATAATTCTCATACTCTTTCATGACCCATGAACCTTTACATATGAGTAAAAAATCATTAAAAATTCATACATGGTCACACATTTAATCAACCAATCAAAATATTTCATTTACTGGGCCCATTAATCTTTGCAATTCTCAAAAGACCTGTTTCCTGCACCCTTTGAACACCCTGGAAACGTCATATTTTCCCATAATTTATTCTAATACATAAAATATTTCATGTAACCACTAAAAATAAATTTAAATACCTTTATAACACTCCTAAATGTTTTTCAGGCCTTGAAACATCTTCCTCTTCAAACTACAGAAATATTTGCCTTCACAAAAACAACCTGCCAAAAACTCTACTTTCAAATGTTAGCTCATAAAATCATTTATACATATCATCAAGCCTTATAAATAGTATCATTTGATGAAAAAGTAATTTATCTTTATGTTTAAGGTTATATGATGCATCATCAGATCAATCACATGCCTCAAACAGCCTCAAACTTTCATAATTACATAACCTATACTCAACTGCCAAAATTGTTCCTATTGAAAGAAAGCCCTGGAAACCATATCATTTTACATCATCATGAGGCAAGAAATATATCAATGGAAAGGGATATAAATCTAGTTTCCAATAAAATTTTAATCACCTCAAATATCAACATGTATCTCAAGTTATTGCAGACATACTGAGACTTGCTTCTTATGGGCTCAAAACTACCCATTGATTAGTCAACATGTTTGACCCACAAAACATCATGCACCTGCATAGAGATGATTAGAAACTATCATGGTCATAAATTAGAAATCACATTAATCACACATGATCAGTTTTTCATATCACACCTTTGGACCAACTTTCTCAAATACATTCTTCTTCAGAAACTTATATTTTTTAGGTAGGGCCCACATATGGTCACGACCTCAAACATACATTTCTAGAAAGCTCTCTGAGTCAACTTAAAAATGAAATAACTACATAGAATCACTAAAAATTACCCAAACATATGTCATACACCATGAAAAACCTGAATACATGCTTCCATGGCTCCAAAACACTTGGCCACACTTCCTAGCTACCATACCTGCTCCCAATGAAAACCTATATAGAAGTGAAACACATGTACCTATACCATACCACTACTATGAGTGATCAAGCACCATTGAATAATTTTTTACATCATGCCAAAATTCTCACCAAGCATCCATGAAGCTTATTATGTCATGCAACGCCACCTAAGCACATGTATAGGCTTGCTAAAGCAAGCTTGCACCATTAAATCTCACTGTACCAGCTGAACCACATTTGAAACAACATATTAGCACTATATAGATAATCATGACACCATGATACAACATCCTCTTTTTCATTAATGTGGTTTTACATCAATGACAACACCTATTAGGTCTACTTAGGCCTACATGCCAACACGACACAATATTCCATTAACGGTTGTCAAGGTTATTTTAGTTACACATGACAAATGTTATTATGTTGATGTGTGACAAGGTTATTCTATTGATGTGAGATAAGGTTATTATGCTGACACATGAAAAGGTTATTATGCTGACAAGCAACAATGGATAGGCTGACGCACGAAAATGTTGTTAACACATGACACTCTTGTTGTTGATGCACGAAACAATACTGCTGACGTATGAAAAAGTGTTTAGTGATGCACAAAAAAGGTTAAACTTAGCCATTCAGAAAAATGGAAGGTGCTAGTGCTCAGAAGACCCAAAAAGTAATAAAAATATCAGAATTCCATGTTCAAGTATTTTGGAAACTCTACTGCAACATATACCGCAACCACCAACACCCATACAGCTGCCACTGGAATCAATCATAGTACAAAATGTTTGGAAGGTATTATTGAAGTGTACATGTGTTTTTTACAGTATCAACCAAATGATACCTATGATGATACCATACTAGAGCTTGAACATATTCTTGTTGATATTTCAGAGCTTGAATATATTCCTATTGAGGTACAACCATGAGTACATCAAGATATCTCAGATACAAATACTCAAAAAAATGGAACATAAAAATCAAATGCGAATTCTGGTTCATGAAAGAGGAAACCAGATGATTGTGATAATGCTCATAATTTTACTCATAAAAGTAAAAAAATGAAAATGAACAAGAACATGTGGACACTTTGGAGGACATACAAGTTTGAGTGGGCTTCCAAATTTCCTTTTATCAAACCTGTACAACCAATTGATTCAGAAGATATCCCATCTAAGTTTACATGTACAATATGTACGTAGAAATTGGGAAAACAACAAAAAATGCAACTGAAGTTGGACACAATTGAAAAACATTGTGGAAAACAATATTTGACTGTAACGAGAGATGATGGTTAGAAAATGAAAACACACAGGTGGAAAACTGAAAAAGAATGTATGCATGTTAAATACGCATCAGAGTATGAAGTAAACTAGAAAATACACAAATTGGTAAGATGAATTAATCAAATTTACATGATAAGCTAATGCAATTCTCTACTTTATTTCACATCCTTAAGAAAGGAAGACCAATTTCATATTTCCTTGATTTCAAAGTTTTGTATCAATATAATGAAACTCACAACATTCCTCAGTCTCATTGGTCATATAGCAATACATGGGAAATGGCCAAATGCCTTACAATTATAGAGAAGGAAGATTTGAAAGAGAGTGTAAAAATGTAATGTTTATCTCTCTATCAATTGATGAAGTGATATCAGTTGATAACACTGCATTGGTATGTATCCATGTTTATACTTTTAAAAATCATATAAGGACACCACATCTGTTGTGTCTTATGAAAATGGTTGAAAATTTCAATTCAAAAACCTACATAAAATAGTTATTTCTCATTTGAAAGATATTGCTGGCATGAGTTATTATGAAATTGCTACAAATTCGGTATGCATTGGATAAAATGGTGCATCAGTCATGCAGGGTGACCGAACTGGGATGTGTGTTCGAGGAGAAAAAATAATGGCCCCTTATATGCTAGAAACTCATTGTGTGGCTCACTCAATGAATTTATCATATAAAATGGTTAACAACTATGAAAATGTTGCTAAAGTAGAAGAATTTATAAGAGAACTGCATGCCTCTATGGACAACAACCTGAAGTGATTTCTTGAGTTTCAAAAATTTACAATTGGAATAAAATATGGAATTTTTTTTTTGAAGGATGTTAAGACAATGATTTCTTTATATGCGCCTGCATGCAGAGTTCATGCTGAGTATCCTTCGTCGGTAGGTTTTGTGCACAAATATCATCATGATGTTGATAGGGTGAGGGAATTATTGTTTTTTTATCTGATTTGAATACATTGCTTACATTGGTTGGCATTCTTCCAATGTTAAAGGATATCAATACATTGATGCAGCTAGCATAAGAGAGATTAATCTATATTGTTGATTTTATATGGATGATAAAAATGGTATGTGAAAATCTTGATGCCTTGTACACTTCCCATGATAGTTTTGATACACTTATTTTCAATAATTAGAAATTTTTATTACATATTAAGAATCATAGTAATTATTTGATATTTAATATCCATGATTACCTCTGTATCAACGTTAATGGGAGAGAGATTCCATCGTAAATTTTACAAAAATGTCAAGATATTACAGGATCAGAAAGAGAAGTTCCTATGACACATAATCTGTTTGATTCTGTTACACTTGAAACACAAATAATACTTAGAAAAATTATAGAATCCTTATCATCATAAATTAGAGGACATTTCAACAAAGATAAATTTTTTGAAGAAATGGGTGTGATGAATCCTAATTTTTGGAATATTGAAAGTGCTTGTGCAGAGCTTGTAAGTAAGCTTTTCCATTAATCCATGGGTACAATAATAGATCATTTCACCAAGACGTCAGAGGGAAAAATTATCGAAATCAAAGATATACTGAATATTTATTTAATAAATTATCAATCAACAAATTTTACAATGCAAATGAGGACCCAATATAAATTATTAGACGAACCTTCCGAGAGTGGTGTTACTACAAGGATTTTGTGAGGAATATATCAAAGTACTGTGTTAGAAGAAGACATCTGTGAATATTTTCAATTATATAAGTTTTTCCAAACAATGAGTTTGGGATCTGTGGAGGACAAAAGGGTTTTCAGTTATTTATTTTTTATTAAATCAAAACAGAGAAATAGGTTGGATAAAAAATCTCGAAATTACATGAGGTGTTATGTTTCTCACTACTCCTTGGAAACCTTTCCTTTCGACAAAGAAATTTCTGCATTGGAATTCCTTTATTGAAAGAAGAGATGTAAATAATGCAACTTCAAGTACAAATGTTCTTAATGATGAGACTGTAATTGGTGCATCGTCAAACTCTGCAGAAGTGAATATTGACTATAAAGAAGCTATTTATAATGGATTGTTTCAACTTTAAATAGATATCACCTTGAACTTAATTTTATTGTTTGTCACCTTAAATTTTAATTGTTATTATTTATTCAATTTCATATTAATATATTTGAATATAGAATTTTATAGTTTGACGTAACACAATTGTAACTCTACAGATACAAATTGAGTATAAGGAGGTTGTTTAACATATTTTGTTTCAGCTCTAGTTATCATTGAAGATGTTACAACTATATATATTTACATTTATTTAAATAAAATTATTTATAAAAAATCTATTTTATTTAATTTTTATTTTGTACTTTTCAAATTGCTTTGATGTTGTGTTTATGACATGCATTTGTCGAATACTAATGGGCAAAGCCTTCAAAATTTAGATCTGCATATTCTGCCACTCTTAATCTCTTCCAGATATATAGACTTCCATTGTCTAGACATGCAGAGGTTCTTGTTTTCTTTAATTTCCTTTAATATTTATATTTCTTCCTTCATCTGCTAAATTAATATTTCATTTTTTATTTATCAAAAATGTGTGTTGACATCCATCCGAGGAAGCTCTCACTTCTCGGGACTGACATTGTCAGGCAACTTGCCCATCTTTATACTAACCCATTTTTCATGATGAGTTCTCTGGGTTCAAAGGTTGTGTAGCTCACTGAGAAGGATGATTTCTCATTTTCCTTCCATATAATTTGTCACCCATCTAGAAGACAAGAGGTATGTTAAACCCTATCATAGCTGGATTTTTTACAAATATGTTTAATTTATTTTGGTATTTGAAATTGTTTTTGATGTAGTGTTTGAAATTTGTTGCATGAATATCAAATTACATGTAAAAATTGATATTACTAATAAACATCACATTTACAAGTAGAGAGAATTTTTTTTTGATAAGGTTTAAATGTGAAGAAACATGATATAGAGTTAAAATTTTACAAGTAGAGAAAAAAAATATTTTACTATATTAAGATGTCTCTATCATACCACATTCTAAATTTTCTTAAAACATGATCCTTTAAATCCGTTATCGTCATCAATGATCATGCTAGAATCTACATCTATCACTCAAATACATATCGATTCATCATCTAATTCATACACATCATAATCATATCCACATCTAATGTCAACATCATTACAATGAGAGAGAAGAAGATTTTGATAAGGTTTAAATGTGAATAAACCTGATACAGAGTTCAAATTTTACAAGTAGAGAGAAGAAGATTTTACTTTATTAAGATGTCTTTGTCATACCACATTCCAAATTTTCTTAAAACATAATCATTTAAATCCATTATCATCATCCATGATCATGCTTGAAGCTACATCTATGTCCAAATACAATTCATCATCATCCATATCTATTCTAATATCATCGTCCAAATCTAATGTCATCATCATTACAAGTAAAGAGAAGAAGATTTTGTTGTATTAATTGGAAGTGAAATAATAATGCCTAATGTTTAAATTCATTATCATCATCCATGAATCATGATTATTATCATTATCATCTATCACTATTATATTCCTAACCATCACATCCATATCAAACATAAACACCATATACAATCTATAATTTCTATATATTAATATAACAACATATAAAAAATCCAGATTGCAACATAATGCATGTAAAAAAATAAAATTACATGAAAAGTAAAACCATTGCATCAATGCATCATATATTCATCTCCAAAAAAACTTCAAATTAAATAAATATTAAATTTTCTTTCTTTAATATATATAATATTTCAAGTTTAAATTTTTCAAGTTCCCCACGCCCACTGGATTACTCATTATTTTCTCAATCATTAACTATTTCCCCAAACCCACTGACACTTGAATCCTTTTGAGTTTTTATAGCGTCTTCTGTGCCATTTTCCCTAATGGCTTTCCCTCCTACATTATTTTCTTGAATAATCCTTGAACTAATAAGATCCTCTACAAAAATGTTTAGATTATTTATGATTGCTTCTTATTCCTTTATAACATCTCCTTGAGATGCCAAAGAAGGATCTGCAGTTGCCTTTTCCTTGAACAATCTCAGGGTCCAATCCATTCTCTTTAATTATCTGCTTAATTTTATTGTTTTGTTTGTTAACCAAAAGAATATTTTCGTTCATCTTTATTGTTGCAGATAAACTATTCTTAGTGGTTTCCAAGTGAGCTTAGAAAAAATTTGTTTGACTCTTTAAAATTTCATATTTCAACTAAAATGGTGAGTTCAATTAAACATATTATTAAAATAAGAAAATTTCAAATTACTAAAAAATATTGTTTTAAATTGATAATACTTACAACTCAATCTCTTTCAACATTTGTTATTATCACCAAATATTTGTCCTTCAACCATTTGTTGAAATAGGCATGTGATTTAGCACTAAAATTATCCAATTTATTTAAAACTTCATCTAAAATATTGTCATTATAATTGTTGTTATCTTTGACATTCCCACCTTCTTCTTGGATGAGTAAGGCATTCATCTTGGCAGGTTGATTTTGGACATCTTCTTATAAATTGTCCCTTTGAGATGTTTCCAAAGGATTTGTTGAGAATATCAGCTACTTGTGCTTCTGTAGAACAGTATTGGAGCTTAATGTTATGGTTCAAAACATGCTCTCAAATGAAATGGCAATCAATTTCAATATACTTTGTTCATTCATAAAAGAAAAGATTTTGCATGAACTTCAACACACTTTGATTATCGCAATAGAGAATAGGTGACTATTTTTCAGGAATGCCCAAGTCATCCAAAATGTGACGTAATCATATCGATTTGCACATAGCTCCTTGTGCGGCACGATATTCTACCTCTGTGGATGAAATAGAAATAAAATTCTACTTTTTACTTATCCATGAGATAGGTCCAAATCCAAGATGAATAATTTATCCTGTGTTTGACTTCATGTCATCAATAGATCCGGCGGGGTCCGGTTCGATGTATCCCTGTAAGAAGAATTGATCATTCTTCTTATATTTTAGACCATAATCAGTTTTTCCTCGGACATATCTCAAAACATGCTTTGCTATAGTCCAGTGACATTTCTTCGGCTCGTGCATGAACTTGGAAAGATAGTTGATAACATACCATATATATGGTCTAGTATATGTCAAGTAGATAAGCCCTCCAACAAATTTCCTATAGGGAGTAGCATCTATTTGAGGTGAGTCCTGGAATCTTGAAAGTTGCAATCCTTTTTCCATGGGAGTGGATATAGGTTTATAGTTGGACATACTGTACTTTTCCATGAGTGTTTTGGCGTAATTTATCTAGGAGACAAAAATGTGATGCTTATTTTTCCATATTTCCAAGCCAAGACAGTAATGTAGTAGCCCCAAATTTTTCATGTCGAAGGTTCTTTTGAGATCATTCTTCACAATATCAACCTCATCTTCTGAACTACTAGTGATCACAAGGTCATCCACATACACAACAAGAATGACAATATATTTTCCTACCATTTTTATATACAAATTTGAATCTAAGGGGCTACGAGTGAACCCATGCTGCAAAAGGTGATCATCGATCTTGATATACCATGCCCTTGGAGCTTGTTTTAGTCCATACAGTGATTTGATGAGACGACATACCTTCTTAGGATGCTCTTCATCAATAA
This sequence comes from Taxus chinensis, assembly GCA_019776745.2. NCBI lineage: Eukaryota > Viridiplantae > Streptophyta > Pinopsida > Cupressales > Taxaceae > Taxus > Taxus chinensis. Next base: position 242,189,666 of record CM034148.1, read on the forward strand.
ATCCTTCAGGTTGGGTCATGTACACTTCTTCTTTCAGATCACCATTTAGGAAAGAACTCTTGGCGTCCATCTACTGAAGTCTCCATCCTTTCTATGCTGAAAGTACGTAAACTAATTTGATGGTCATGATCTTTGCAGTGGGTGCAAAGGTTTATTCATAGTCAATGCCCTCTTTCTGAGAAAATCATTTTAACACAAGTCATGCTTTATGTTTGTTGATTGATCCATCTTCCTTATATTTTATCTTGAAAACCCATTTCCAACCTATGGGTTTCTTTCATGTAGGTAGATCAACAAGTTCCCATGTTCGATTTTGCATGAGTGAGTCATATTCTGCATCCATGGCTTCTTTCCACTAAGGTTGACTGAGTGCTTCACGAACATTATCAGGCTCAGAGATATTAATCAGTGAACTCATGAGTGTAAAATTTACCTCATTTCTTGTCTGACTCCTTGTTCTGACTCCAGATGAAGTATCTGGGAGCTATTGCAAATGAGAGTCTTTTATGGTGTTTTGTACCCACTTTAGATGAGAACTCGACTGCTTTTGTGAAGAACTATTTCATTGACGTGAGGATGGATGCGGAGTAACATTCTCTAGTTCTCCAAGGTCAACATATAGCTCCCCTTGCAGCACATATTTTCTCTAAGTAGTCTCCTCTGGCTGATCATCTGATTCAGAGACTAGGCGGTGAGAGGTGGTTGGTAATGGTTCATCTGTTGTCACTACTGAGTCAAAGGATGACTCGTCAAAAACCACATCTCAACTCTCGTATATTTTCTTTTTCTCAAGATCCATGAGACGGTATTCCTTTGAGGTAGTGCTATAGCCAAGTAGTATGCACAGGAGTGTTTTCGGCTTGACTTTGTTTCTCTTCTGAGTTGGGACATGCATGTATGTTGTGTGACCAGATACTTGTAAATAAGAAATTTATGGCTTTCTGCCGCACCATACCTTTTCTGGAATTTTATTTTATAGAATCTTTGTCGGTGACCTGTTGAGAAGATAAATAACTGTCTACCCAATATCAATCCTCTAGCTTTACTGTTGATAACATGCAGTGAGCCATCTCCATCATTGTACGATTGCATCGCTCCCAATGCCATTTTGTTGGGGTGTGTAGGGAGTAGTCAGGTTCTGCTTAATGCCTCATTGGTTCAGGAAGGAGAAGAACTTCTTTGATGTGAATTCCCCTCTTCGATCTGAGCAGAGTAGAAGAAGTGGTTGTCTGATCTCTTTCACAACACGTTGATAGAAATTCTAAAAATGGTGAAGAGACTCACTCTTGTTCTTCAGGAAAAACACCCACATCTTTCGAGAGTGGTCATCCACGAACAATTCGAAGTACTTGTATCTTGAAAATGAAGTAGACAATGGTCCGTTCAGATCGGTATGAATTACCTCTATCGGTTGCTTGGCATGGAATGTGTTTGCCTTAAATGGATCTCTATGTTGTTTTCTTGCAAGACAGACGGGGCAAATAGGAAAGGAACTAGACAATTTGGGAAGTCCATGTACCATTGATTTTAAAATCATCTGATCTGTAATGAAGTAATTGAAAAGTGACCATATCTAAAATGCTAGAGGGCAGTAGACTCTACTGTTGAGGCAAATAAAGCTACTGCAGAAGATGAAACATTATCTAAAGGAAATAACTTATAATTTATAAATGCTCTATAAATAATCGTACCTTGTCTTGAGATCAAGCATGATTTGATGCCATTTTGAACAAGAAATTCTAGCTTTAGATGATGATTCAGGAGATGACCGGTTGGCAAGAGGTTTCTAGTCAATCCAGGAATATATAGTACCTTTGTAAGCATACATTTTTGTGGTCCCAGAGGAATAATAACTTGGCCTATTCCGTTTGCAACATACTCTTTGCCATATGCTATCTGAACCCGATCTCCAATGGTTTGTTCGTTTAGTGAATCAAATAACTTTTTGTCACCTTACATATGCTTACTGGCACTCAATTCTATCAACCAGACTCTCTTCATGGGTTGCGAAGTCTAAGAGACTAGTACGTGGTTCTTACCAAAATTAACTCCTTCTGATGACTCCTCATCAGATTCATCATCATGTTGGGCTGCAAGATGTCTCTTCGTATTTCGTCGGTGGGGACATCATTTGGAATTTTAAAAATATTTGCACCCTGATGTGCTTGTTTTACTCAAAGACCCCTGTTTCAAGCCATTTTACCAGCATTGATCAGTGTCATGAGTATTGGTTTTACAGATTTGACACCACCTCTTAGACTTTTGAGCTTATTGCCCTTGATTTTGATGTGCTTGTGTTTACTTTTCTGGGGGACCTTTTCATTTTGGCCATGATGTGGATTTGAGAAAAGGGCTTTATCCTGGGCCTCATCTTGGATTGAATTGATGGCCTCTTCCTGCTGTAGTAAGTTCACGAGTTCTTCAAATGCCATTGTTTGTTTAGATACATTTAGTGTCGTAATGAACACTCGGAATTGAGAAGGGAGTGCTCTCAAGGTGATTGGCATGAGAATTTTCTCTTCCACCGTTTCACCAAGATCTAGTAACTCTGATCGTAGCTCAGCCACGCGACGTAAGAACTCCTCAACTTTCTCATCTGACCCCATATAGAGGGTGTGCATCTTTGACTTAAGATGGAGGATCTTAGTCTGATTTTTGGCTTCATAGATGGTTTCTAATTTATCCCAAGCTTCCTTTGGCTTATCCACATTTCGGATATGCGGTTACACATCATCACTAACACTTAGCATAATCAACATTAGAGATTTAACACTAGCCATCTCATATTTCATGAGTTCATCAGTGGTTGTGGCAATTTTCACTGACCCTATGATGATGCCCCATAATCCTTAAAATTGAAGGATCATCTACATTTTTGTTTTCTAGACCGCAAAATTTTACCCTTTAAGTAACTGAGCATCGGAAAGAAGCAACTTCGGAGTAGAAATTGTAATAGAATAAAATATTTTTTTTTTACTTTTTTATTGATTTCAAGAAATATTAAAACCTTACCCATTGATGATAAGTAATAGCTCATAGATGTTCTGGCTACTCGCGTGCTGAGAGATGACGACACTTTGTGGGGTGTTCTTCTTCATCTTCACAATCGGTGTCATACCTAGCTTCTAGTTCTTCTCGAACTCACTTTTCTTGGCAGCTGATGTCAAAAAGGAAATACTCCAAGAGTCTTTTGCAAACCAGTTCGTCAAAGACAATGTTGTCAGTTTTGCATAGCTCATTGAGTAGTGAAAAGTAGAACTCAGAGATTTCAGGAGCTTTTAGATGGTGTTCTTTAGCTTGCGAGTCAATATTGTGGCTTTCAGCAGTCTCAATCATGTCATTTACACTTGTCATTCAGCGTGGCTTTGAGAGTCTCAAGGTTTCCTTGGTAGAGGCTTCTTCTCTAGGAAATCAATGGCACCTTTATTATTATTATTACTATGCAAGCTAATGAAAGCTTTAGCCTTTTCTTGTATCCACGTAGAAGGTATTTTTAAACAAAACTTAAAACAAAAAAGAAATGTATTGAGCATGTGGCTTACTAACATGTTCCAGTCATCCAGCTAAACAATTTACTCCACGTCCTCAAGAAGAAAAGTGTGTTGGTCGCATAGAATCTGGCAAATCCACCTCCACGTGTGCTCTTTGCAGGTCGCTGAAGGTAAAGTGTAGGCTACTGGAGGTTGGCAGATCCAAAAACACATTACAACACCAAACATCTTACAAAAAACTTCTCCATTTTCCATCCAAACATCTTACAAACTGCCAGATCAATTTTTTTAATATTTGTATCCAGTCACTACTTTGTGCCTGATAGAAGACTGAATCAAGAAGAAAAACAAATTATTTATTGTTGGGCGCCAACCTTTCTTGCCAGATTCCATGCAGGCTTTTGGAACTTCCATGCAACAAAAAAAAGGTTAGAAAGGGTAGCTGAAACATGCACGTAGTAGAAGTTTTGTCTTTTTGTCAAAAATAAAAAGAATTCCTTTCAAACTTTCCACACAACCTCTTCCAAGTTGTTTACTCCTCCACACAGGTCATTGTAAATATGCACTCCACGTTCAGTTCTTCCTCCACCATGTAGGTCCACGCACTTCCTCTTCCACACAACAAGTGGATGAATGATAAATACACGTAGATCTATATGCTATGGATTAAAAAATAAATGGCTCTACATCAAACACACATGCCAGAGATTATGAAATCTCTGATACCAAATTGTGACGATCTTATTGAGGAGAAAAAATAGAGATAAGATATCTCTATCTCAATATTATTTATTCAGAAGCACATATAAAATTTATAGGGGGGAGAAATAACTACATTCCCCAAAAAAAAGGTGGTTACAAACTGTGCAAGAAAAATGTGATATTACCAAATCATTTCAGCCTAATTATAAAAAATATTTTCTATGTAACCTTATGCAAAAATGAGAATGGTTATCATAATGACTTCTTATCTCGTTAATTAATACTTTCGCCCTTCGCTCCCATTATATGAGCTGACTGATATGAGGCATAATAAACTCTTTGACATGGGCTTCACAATCATAACTAATCAAACTCTCCAAAGGAAATGATGACAACTGTTCACTATCTATATCCGCAAAGGATGATGTCGATGGAGAGGTATGGGGGATTTCAGGTCGAGTAACATATGCTGCCTATTTTTACCTTTGGGTGCCCTGATCCTATTTGCGATAACATAAAGTAGTATTAAAATTAAAATTAAAATGTATTAAAATTAAATAAATTACATCGAAATAGAAATATACCTGTTGGCCTTGAATCATATCACGTGTTGAAAAAACCTTTTGGGTCATTGTTATCAATGCCCAAATAATCTTCACCTAAATTTATATTATTTAAAACTGATTGGCTGGTTATACTGGGCCAGCCACCTAGAGAGAAGGTCAAAATCGGAAATGAAAAGGCAATTTTAAGTGTCCCACTAGGGGCTAGAATTGGCATCATACGTTTACCAATGGTCTTTTTACCAGAACGTCTTGTGGGAATTTTGAATTGTAATGATGTTGTTGGTGGAGGATGTGGTGGTGACACTATTTGAATAGACAGTGAATGAACGTTATGTACTATAAAGTCCAAGAACAATAAAAAAAAAGCATTACTAAATTATATGAAAAACTATTAAAAGCTACACAAAAGCAATACATTTATACCTTGTTGAGGGGGAACATGTTGCTGTATCGAAGGTCGCCATGTTGGAGATTGAATTGATTGTGTTGGAGTTGTGGGTGACAGGTATGGTAGAGCATAGTTTTCCAATTGCTTTAGTTGAGAATTGAAAATTGCACACGATTGGACTGAGTGAGTTGGAAATGCCTATTGAGAAGGACATGGATAGTCCAAAGTCCCTGCAAGTGTAGCAACTACATGTCAATTCAATATGGTAAATAGTAAGTGTAATAAACCCTATATTGAATGTTAAGGGTATTACGTCTCTGTCGTTTAACTAATGGAAATGCTTGGGGTTAGGTGATGAGTGAACTTCCATTTCATATTGGGAATCTCTCAACGCTTCAGCTTGTTATTGGCCTCTTCCTCTTAATGCTAATTTTTCGTGGAAGGGCCTCCAAAAATATTCTTTGCATATAGTAAAGATTCAATCAGAAGTACATAATGTTAGTAAAGAGAAGAAGATTTTTCACACAAGTGAAAATTCAAGACAATAACCTTAATAACATCGAAATATAAACTATTAACATATTTTTCTTTAAATGGAATTAACAAATTCTTTATTGTGTCGTTCGTGCAAGTGGGAGTTGGTTCATATTTTAAATTAAAATATGCCTCGTAATAAAGGCCAAGGAGATAGTTAATGTAATGAACAACTATTTTTCAAACAATATTGCATTTATAATGTCATCTTTTACCTTATAAGATAAAAATGTGCACCAATCAAATTTTTTCTTTGCGATCGATGCAAGAATATATGCAATATCCCAATTTGGAATATCAGTTTTCCAACCCTTCAGAATAATTGTGGCTTGAAAAAAAGAAATCATGGTAGCAAGAAAGTGGTGTGCAACTTCCTGTGTATCCACACATCTTCTTGACTTGTTGACATAAGCTGCAAAAAAGTCAATGGAATTAATATCAATTTGAATTAACATAAAAATAAAAATATTTCAATTGAAAGCAAGTTACATGGAAACTGAAACAAGATTCGAGGTAAATCTTATCATTTTCAGTGAGGGTTACTTTTGTTATTACTATGGGCCAATTTTTAAGCGGAAGGCCTATCAATCGATGGATATCAGCTGGATCAACAATGAACCTGAATGTACGACCATCTTCCAGAGTAACAGTAAAATGATCGTCATTTTTATTAAACGATGAGAGAAGGTAGTTAAGAATGTCATGATCTATCTTGAACAGGGGCATGTTAATGAGCACTATGAATTCACATGCTTCTACAAAATCCTTATATTTTTCATTCATTTGCAAAACATTATAAATGTGTGGGTACATCAAGCTCTTGTATTGAGTCTTGCCCTTGGGTAGGACTTGGGTGGTTGACAATGCTTGGTTAGTTTGATTTTCTATTAGATCTTGAGCTTGAGCACCATGAGTACTTGACTTTGATTCGATTCTCGAGACGTAGAGTTTGTTTTGTGTTTGGCTGGTGTGTTGACGTACAGTACCTATAACAGTTAGCACTAGGAGAACAGAGAAGAAATTTATGGTCTGAAAAGTGTAAATGTGAAAATGAGGGCCAGAGGGGTATTTATAGGGCAAAATTAGGGTTTTTATGGTCAAAAACTGTCCCTCAACCTTAATACCTTCCTCCATCCACACCCCTACCTCTTATTCTTCCACACCCTCTCTTCTCTTTGTCTAGAACCGTTCCCTCCGTCCAAACCCCTTCCTCCCTCAACACCCCTCCCTCTTCTCCCTCCACACTCCTCCCTCTTCTCACTCTAAACCCCTCCCTACCTCCACATTGCTTCCTTTATCTATACTCGTTACACCCTCAACACCCCTGCCTCTTATCCCTACAAATCCCTCCCATCTCCATCAACAAACCTTCCTCCCTACACACTGCTTCATCCCTTTACACCCCTCCCTCTTCTCCCTCCATACCCCTCCCCTCTATCCAAACCTCGTTATCTCCTCCCTCCACACCTCTCCCTCTTCTCCCTCAAGACCCCTCCCTCTTCTACATCGATTTCACTTCCCTCCCTCGACATCCCTTACTACCTTCACACCTCTCCCCTTCCTCTATTCCCTTTTCTCCCTCCACATTCCTCCTTCTTGGGCTCTAAAACCATACACTCCCTCCACATCCCATACTCAAAACTGCTCCTCCACACCCATCCCCTCCCTCCAAAAATCTCCCTTCTATCTAAACCCCTCTCTCATCTCCCTCCAAACCACTCCCTTCCCTCGACATCCCTTACTCCTTCCACACCCATCATCTCCCTCTACACACCTTACTCCCTACACAATGCTTACTCCCTTAGAACCCATCCATCTTCTACCTCCAAACACCTCCCTCTTCTCCCTCCATACCTCTCCCCTCCATCCAAACCTATTTATCTTCTTCCTCCACACCCCTCCCTCTTCTACCTACGGAACCCACCCTATTTTACCTCTAAATTCCTCCCCTCCCTAAACATCCCTTACTCCCTCCATAACCCTCCCCTTCCTCTATACCCCTTTTCTAGTTGTACACCCCTCCCCTCAATCCACATCCCATACTCACACCATTCCCCTCCTCCACATACCTTATTCCATCCACACCCATCCCCTCCATCCAAACCCCTTCCCACCATCTACACACCTTTTTCCCTCCACATCCCTCACTCTTCTCCCTCCAAACTATTCCTTCCCATCATATTCCTTACTCCTTCCACATCCCTCACTCTTCTCCCTCCAAACCCCTTCCCACCATCTACACATCTTTTTCCCTCCACACCCCTCACTCGTCTCCCTCCAAACCATTCATTTCCTTCATATCCCTTACTCCTTCCACACCCCTCACCTCCCTCTACAAACCTTACTCCCTCGACACCTCCCTATTCTCCCTCCAAATGCCTCCCCTCAATAACCATCCCTTCCTCCATCCACACCTCTCCCTATCCCCCATACAAACCCCTCCCCTCCCTCCACACAACTTCTTACCTTCTCACCCCTTACTCCTTTGACAACACTTCGTCTTCTCCCTTAAAAATCCTCCCTCTTATCCTTCCTAACTCCTACCCTCACTCCACACCCATTACTCCCTTGACACCCCTCCCTCTTCTCCCTCCAAACCTCTTCCCTCCCTCCACACCCCTTATTCCCTCGACAACCCTGTCACTTATCCCTCCAAACCCCTCCCCTCCCCTCCCTTTATACTGCTTCTTCCCTCCACACCACCTCATCTCTCGACATACCTTCCTCTTCTTCCTCAATACCCCTCCCATATGTCAAAAACCCTCCCTATTTCCAAACACCTTCCTCCATCCATACCCCTCCCTATTATCCTTCCACACCCTCCCTTTTCTCTGTCTAAAATTATCTCCTCCCTTCAAACCCCTTCCTCAATCAACACCCCTCCCCCTTCTCCCTCAAATCTCATCCCTATTCTCCCTCAAAACCCCTTCCCTCCATTCACACCCCTCCCTTCACACCCCGTTTTCCCTCTATATCCTTCCCTCTTCTCCCTTCAAACCCCTCCCCTCATTCCACATCCATTACACCCCCCACACCCCTCCTCCACATCACTTATTACCTTTACATCCCTTATTCCCTCGATGACCCTCCCTCTTCTCCCTCAATACCCTTCCCTCTTCTACCTCTAATCCCCTCCCCTTCATAAACATCACTTATGCCCTCCATACCCCTCCCCTCCCTCTTCTCCTATAAAAATCCTTCCCTCCCTCCATATCCCTTACTCCCTCCACATCCCTTACCCCATCCATACTCGTTTATGCCCTCCATACCCCTCCCCTCCCTCTTCTCCTATCAAACTCCTTCCCTCCCTCCACATCCCTTACCCCATCCATACCCCTCACATCCTCTACCCCCTTTCTCCCTCCACAAACCTTACTCCCTTAACACCCCTCCTCTTCTCCCTCAAAACACCTCCCTCTTCTCCTTCTAAACACCTTACCCCCCCTCAAATTCCTCCTTTCATACAACTTTTTCCCTCCACACCACTATCCCTCCAAACACCTCCCTTCATTCCCCTTCTTCCCTCAACACCCCTTCCTCTCTCGAAATCCCTCACTCTTCTCCCTAACCACCCCTCTCCTACATTGAAAACCCTCCCTTAGTCCAAACATCGTCACCCATCCAAACCCATCATCTACATCTAAAACTCTCCCTCAATTCAAACACCTAAATCGAGGCACCCTCTTCGTCTTATCCCTTCACATCCACCCTCTTTTATGTCCAAAACCTTCAACTCTATCCATACCCTTTCCTCCCTCCACACCCCTTCCTCCTTCAAAACCTTTCCCATTTGTCCAAACCCTTTCCTCCCTCCACATCCCTCCTTCTCCCTCCACAAGTGTCCCTCTTCTCCCTCAAAACCAATCACCTACGTCTATAACCCTTCATCACTCGAAACCCCTCCTGCTTCTCCCTCAACACCCCTCCGTCTTCTCCCTCGTAAACCCTCCCCTCCCTCCACCCCACTTCCTACCTCTATAGCCCTACCTATTATCCTTTCACACTGCTCTCTCTTCTCCATCTAAATACCTCCTCCCAACCCCTTCCTTCATTGACACACCTCCATCTTCTCCTTCCAAACATCTTCCTCCCTCCACACCGCTTTCTCCTGTAACACCCCACCTCCTTCTCCCTCCAAACCCATGCCCGCCCTGTACACCACTTAATTCTTTTACACCCTACCCTCTTCTACGTCCAAATCCCTCCCCTCCCCTTTATCCATCATAACCACGTCCTCCACATCTTTCCCTCTTCACCTTCCACACCCTCCCTCTTCTCCCTCCAAACCCCTCCCCTCCACTGCCTCAGTCTAAACCCTTTTCTTCCCCCACCCCTCTCCCTCTTAAACTTATATATCCCTCCCTCTTCTCCCTCCAAACCCCTTTCTTCCTCCACGCATCTCCCTCTTCACCTTCTACATCCCTCCCTCTTCTCCCTCCAAACCCCTTTTTTCCTGCTCGCCTCTCCCTCTTCACTTTCTATAACCCTCCCTCTTCTCCCTCCAAACCCATTTCTTCCTCCTCACCTCTCCCTCTTCATCTTCAACAATTCTTCTCCCTCCAAACCCCTCCTCTCTCCTCCCTACGTCCAAACCCTCCTTCCTCCACACCTCTCCCTCCTCACCTTCCACACCCTCCCTCTTCTCCCTCCACATAACTCCACAACCCTCTAAACCATCCCCTCCATACACACCCCTTCCTCCACCCATGCCCCTTCCTGCATCCACACCCTTTCCTCCCTTCACGCCCTTTACTCCTTCCACACATTTCCCCTTCATCCAAACCCTTCATTCATGTATACCCCTCTCTCTTCTCCCTTAAAAAAATCAACCCCATCTACAACCATTCCCCCCTCCTCACCAATCCCTATTCTCATTCCACACCCTTTCTTATTCTCCCACGAAACCCCTCCCATTGCCTCCATCTATGCAATCCTCTTCATCCGAACCCCTCCTCCATCTACACCCCTCCCTTTTGTCCCTAAAAAGTAATCCACCCACACTACAAACCTTCCTCCCTCCACAACCCTCCCTTTCTCCCTCCACACGCCTTATTGTTCTCCCTCCAAACTCCTCCCCTTGCCTCCTTCTAGGAAATCCCGTGATCCTCCACACCTATCCCTCTTCATGCTCCATAGTGTCCCTCTTCTCCCTCGACACCCCTCCAAGGCATCCCCTCCATCCAAATCCCTTCCTCCCTCCACACCCCTCACTCCTCTCCCTCCAAATCCCTCCCCTCCCTCCACACCCCTTCCTCACTCCACACCCCTTCACCCCTTGAGATCCCTCCCTCTTCTCCCTCCAAACCTCTTCATCCATCCCACCCCCTTCTTCCCTTTACACTGCTCCTCCTCCCTCCAAACCACTCCTCCCCACCCTCCATAACCCTTACTTCCTCGACACCCTACCTTCTTCTCCCTTCAAATCCCTCCCCTCCCCTCCGTCCACAATCCTCCCTATTCTCCCTCCACACGCCCTCTTCTCCCTCCAAACTCCTCCCCTCACCTCCATCTGGGCAATCCCGCCTTCCACCACACCTCTCCCTCTTCTCCCTCCACACCCCTCCAAGGCATCCCCTCCATCCATACCCCTTCATCCCTCCACACAACTCACTCATCTCCCTCCAAATCCCTCCCCTCCACACACACCCCTTCCTCCCTTGAGATCCCTCCCTATTCATCCATCTGCACCCCTTCTTCCCTTTACACCACTTCTCCCTCCACACCCATTACTTCCTCAACACTCCGCCTTCTTCTCCCTTCAAATCCCTCCCCTCCCCTCCCTCTACAACCCTCCCTATTCTCCCCTCCACATGCCTTCTTCTTCTCACTCCAAACTCCTTCCCTCGCCTCCTTCTGGGCAATCCCACCTTCCTCCACCCCTCTCCCTCTTCATGCTCCATACCATCCCTCTTCTCCCTCGACATGCCTCCTCTCCCTCCACACCCATCCAAGGCATCCCCTCCATCCATACCCCTTCCTCCCTCAAAATCCCTTCCCTCGCTCCACACCCCTTCCTCACTCCACACCCATTCCTCCCTGGAGATCCCTCCCTCTTCTCCCTCCAAACCACTTCATCCATCCGCACCCCTTCTTCCCTTTACACTGCTCCTCCTCCCTCAAAACCCGTCACCATCCTCCATACCACTTACTTCCTCAACACCCTACCTTCTTCTCCATCCAAACCCCTTCCTTTCTCCACACCTCTCACTCTACACCTTCCACACCCCTCCCTATTCTCCTTCAAAACCCCACCCATCCCCTCCCTCTGACAAAACCCCTTTATTCCTCAACACCTACCACAACCATCCCTCTTCTCCATCCACATCCCTTCCTCCATTTATAGCCTTTATTCCCTTGATGCACCTCCCTTAACACCCCTCCAAATTCTCCTTTCCCCACTTCCTCTTTCACTTGACACCCCTACCCCTTCTCCCTACACACCCCACCCTATTCTCCCTCACACTCCTCTCTCTTCTCCATCTAAACCCCTCCCTTCTCTCCCCGCACGCCACTCCCCTCCCTTGACACCCCTTCTAGCTTCTACACCTTTCCCCTTCGATCAAATCCCTTCTTCTTCTCCATCTACACCCCTCCCTCTTCTCCCTAAAAAATAATCGACCCCCTCTACTAACTCTTCTCCCTAAAAAATAATCGACCCCCTCTACAACCCTTCTTCCCTCCACACCCCTCACTCTTCTCCCTCTAAACTTCTCCCCTCCCTCCACACCTCTTCCTTAGTTCCCACCCCTTCCTTGACATCTCTCTTCTCCCTCTACACCTTCTTCCCTTGACATCCCCCCCTCTTCTCCCTCAAAACATCTTCCTCCCTTAACACCCCTCCTCCCTCCAAACCCCTCCCCACCCTCCATACCACTTACTTCCTCAACAACCTACCCTTTTCTCCCTTAAAATCCCTCCCCTCCATTCGTCCAAACCCCTTCCTTGCTCCACACCTCTCTCTCTTCACCTTAAACAAACCTTTCTTCCCTTTACACTACTCGTTCTCCCTCCAAACCTCTCCCCACCCTCCATAACCCTTACTTTCTCCACACCCTACCTTCTTCTCCCTTTAAATTCCTCCCCTCCTTCTCCCTCCACAATCCTCCCTATTCTCCCTCCACACACCTTCTTCTCCCTCAAAACTCATCCCCTCACCTCCTTCTGGGGAATCCTGCCTTCCACCACACCTCTCCAAGGCATCCCCTCCATCCATACCCCTTCCTCCCTCAACACCCCTCACTCATCTCCCACTAAATCCCTCCCCTCCACCCACACCCCTTCCTCCCTCTTCATCCATCCGCACCCCTTCTTCCCTTTAAGGCATCTCCTCCCATCCATACCCCTTACCTCCCTCAACACCCCTCCACCTTCTTCTCCCTCTCAAATCCCTCCCCTCCACTCACACCCCTTCCTCCCTATTCATCCATACACACGCCTTCTTCTCCCTCCACACCACTCCTCCCTCCACACCGCCTTACTTCTAGCTCAATCACTCCGTCTTCTTCTCACTTCAAATCCTCTCCCTCTTCTCCCTCCTTCTACCCCTCCAAGGCATCCCCTCCATCCATACCCCTTCCTCACCTCCAAATCCTTCTTCTCCCTCCAAACCCACTCCCCTTGCCTCCCTTCTATGTAATCCTACCTTCCTGCACCCCCTCTTCCCTCTTACACCACTCCTCCCTACCACACCCTCTTACTTCCTCGACACCCCTCCGCCTTCTTCTTCCTTCAACACCCATCCCCTCAAAGCATCCCATCTATCCATACCTCCCTCCTCTCCTTCCACACGCCTCACTACATCTCCCTCCAAATCTCCTCCCTTCCTTGCATACCCCTTCCTGGGCACTCCACACCCATTCCTCCCCTTGAGATCCCTCTCCCATCTTCTCCCTCCAAACCACTTCATCCATCCGCACCCCTTCTTCCCTTTACACTGATCCTCCTCCCTCAAAACCCCTCCCCATCCTCCATACCACTTACTTCCTCGACACCATACCTTCTTCTCCATCCAAACCCCTTCCTTTCTCCACACCTCTTGCTCTGCACCTTCCACACCCCTCCCTATTCTCCTTCAAAACCCCTCCCATCCCCTCCCTTCGACAAAACTCCTTTATTCCTCCATCTCTCTCTCTCTCTCTCTCTCTCTCTCTCTCCACCTACCACAACCATCCCTCTTCTCCATCCACATCCCTTCCTCCATCTATAGACCTTCCTCCCTTGATGCCCCTCCCTCAAAACCTCTTCTTACCTCCACACCCCTTCCTCCCTTAACACCCCTCCCAATTCTCCTTTCCCCACTTCCTCCCTCACTTGACACCCCTCCCCCTTCTCCCTCCACACCCCACCCTATTCTCCCCCCACACTCCTCTCTCTTATCCATCTAAACCCCTCCCTTTTCTCCCCTCACACCACTCCCATCCCTCAACACCCCTTCCATCTTCGACAACTTTCCCCTTCAATCAAATCCCTTCTTCTTCTCCATCTACACCCCTCCCTCTTCTCCCTAAAAATCAATCGACCCCCTCAACAACCCTTCTTCCCTCCACACCCCTCACTGCGATCTCCTCTAAACTGCTTCCCCTCCCGTCAACACTCTTCTTTGAGTTCCCAGCCGGCCACCTTGACATCTCTCTTCTCCCTCCATACCCCTTCCTCAGTCGACACCCCTTCTTCTCTTGACATCCCCCCCTCTTCTCCCTCAAAACATCTTACTCCCTCCAAAACCCATCACCACATCCATTACCACTTACTTCTCAAAACCTACCCTTTTTCCTGAAATCCCCTCCCCTCCCCTCCATCGTCCAAAACCCCCCTTTACCTTGCATCCCAACCTCTCCTCTTCAATTCAATAAACCCTGATTCCCATTTACACCGCTACCTCCTCCCTCCAAAAACATCCCCCACCATCAATAATCCTTTAATTATCGACACCCTAACTTCTTCTCCTTCAAATCTCCCCTCCCTTCCCAAAATCATCACTATTCGGCCATACACGTACGTTTTCGTATCATGCAAACTCCTACAATAACAGCATTATATGACACAATACCAGAATGCAAAGAAAAACTATCCCTAGTCGTCATCCACAAACACTCCAAGTCGAATAACCTCCCGACATAACCCTTACTACCGTCCAATTCCTTCCAAGCTCCAAACCACACCCCTTCCTCCATCTGCACCCCTTCTTCCCTTTACACCCACTCTCCCTCCACACCCTTACGTCCTCACACTCCGCCTGCTTCTCCTTAAAAATCAATCCCCCTCTCCATCCTCTCCCTTTCTCATTCCACCACGCTTTGTTCTCCCCCAAATCCTTCCCTGATCCTTCTGGGCAATCCCACCTTCCTCCACCCTCGCCTCTTCATCTCCATACCATCCACTTTCTCCCTCAAACATTCATCCCTCCGCACCCCTTCTCCCTTTTCCAAGGATCCTCCTTCCAGCAAAACCCCTCCCCATCCTCCATACCACTTATATTCCTCGACACCATACATTCTCCAGCCAAACCCCATTACCGGTCTCAACACCTGGTGCGTGCACCTTCCACACCCCTCCCATATTCTCCTGCAAAAACCCCTGCATGCCGAAAAACAAACAAAAACAACACAAAAAAACAAATAAAAAACCGGGAGTCCGCGCCCAACACCCGCTCCTCGTCACCTACAAAAACCATCCATCTTCTCCATGCCACATCCCGGCCGGCCATCTATAACCTTCCTCCCTGTGAGGACCCTCCGTTCAAAAACAGCTTGGACCGCCACACCACCTGCAGCCCGCGGAACACCACGGCCCAAGGAGCCGGGCCCAACGGCGCCCGCACGGGACAACACCGCCCCCGGTCGCCCGCCACACCCAACCCGAGGGCGGCCCCACCCACGCCGCTCGCGGATCCCAGCGAAACCATCGCCAGGGGCGCCCAGCACCACCACGGGCCCATCCCTCAACACCCCTGGCCAGTCGGCGACAACGGTGCCCCCGTCAACAAATCCCGTCTTTCGCCATCGACAAGCCCTCCATCTTAGCCCTAAAATCAATCGACCCCTCAACAACCCTGGCTCCAGCAACAACCCGCACTAGTAGCCTCCACACCTCGCCGTAGTTCCCACCCCTCCTCCCTTGAAACGGCGGCGCCCCGTCCACAAGCGTGCGCAAGCACAACCAGGCGGCCGGACAGGCCCCCCTCGGGGGCGCCAGCAAGACAGCGGCCGCCCGGAACACCCCTCGCCCGCAAAAACCCAGCCGCCACCTCCATGCCAGGAGGCCGCAACAACCTACCAGGGGCGTCCCTGGTATTGAAATCCTTCCCTTACCCTCCATTAGTCCAAACCCCGCCTTGCTCCACACGTCTCCCTCTTCCCGTCAAAACACCTCCCTAGCGCCCTGCAAAACACCCGGACCAGGCCCACATAGCAATAATAACCCGTGGAGGCTGTCCACAAGGGTCGCGGGTCACCGTCCGGACAAGCCCTGCAGGCGACCTGCGAAACCCACGCTAACTGCCCCATGCCATCTAATAACCTGCGAAACACGTTCCACCGCGGCCGCGTGACGCCCCCGGCGGCTCGGCCGCCAACTCACAGAAACATCGGAGGCCGCGGCCGGCGAAAAACCCCGCCTTTTAAAATACTTCCCACATTTAATACCCCTGACCTCTCGAAAACTACCTCTTCTCCTTCAAATCCATTCCCCTTCCCCTCCATCATCCAAACCCCTTACCGGCTCCACATCTCTCCTTGTTCACATCCACACCTCTCTCCTAGTCTCCCTAGAAAAACCCCTCACAGGCCATCAACCAACAAAACCCCGTTTAACTATCCACACAGTGCTCGCGGCACTTCCAAAACCAGCCATCCTTTATCCCTATAACCTACACTCTACTTCCCCAGTTCATCCTCAAGCCTCCAAACAAGTTACACCTCTTCGATCTTCACGCCGCCCGGGCGGCCTGCAGCGAACCCCCAAAACCCCGGCTGGACACGGCCGGCGAAAAACAGCCCGACGGCCGTCACAACCGCCAAACAACAGGCACCGGAGGGCAGCGGCACGCGCTCGTGGCCCCGACCGGCCGCGAACTCTGCAAAAACCGGCAGCCCGCATGGCCCGGCAGAGGCCGGAGGACGTCCGGACAGGGCGAGCGGCACCGGCCACAACCAGCCCGGGAGTCCCGCGAAACCGCGCGTCCGTCCGCAGCCAGACGCTAAGCCGGCAAATCACAAGGCCACGCGGCCAGCGGCAAAGCCGCCCGGCGTAGGCTGCACGCCAACACACCCCAAACCCGTGAGCCCTACTGTCCTGGCGAAACCCCCCTTCCGCCAACCGCAAAACACATGCCACCGCTGGTCCGCTGCACTCCGCCAGGTACCCGACCGCCGCCAACCGCGAAACCCCTTCGTCTCCTTCCCCTTCCTCCGTCCTCTATCCGCAGCACATTCTCTATTAACCATTCACAACCATCCCTCTTCTCCCTCTAAACCTCTCTACCCTTCCTCATCCATCCTCAAGCCTTCAATCACGTTCCACCTCTTCCCTTTTCACTCCTCCCTTCTTCTTCCTTCCTCCAAACCCCAAACCCCTTCGTCCACTTCCTTCTAAAACCTACTTTACTTCCTCCAACTCCAAACCCTCGCTACCACTGTCCCCTTCTTCACCCGACCAGCACCCCAGTTCGAACCCATCTGTACCACGTCCCCATCAATACTCAGCCTCCAAAGTAGGGGCCACTCGGTCCGTCTTCACTCCTCCTTGTGCCGGCCTCCAATCGCCAAACCCCTGGGTCCACTGGACGTCTAAAACCCCGACCGGCCGACCAACCACCCAACACAGGACACCTGCGGCCCCAAGCGGCCACGCCGCCCGGGCCCCGACCGGCCGCCAACCGCCAAACCCTGCATCCCCGCCCCCGGCCGGCGAACCCCTGCGAAACACAAGAAACGCCGCGAACGGCCCAAGGCCGGCCTCGAACCGCCCAAAACCGCCTCAGCGCGTCCGCGCCCGGGGGCCCCGGCGCAAAACCCAAAACCCAACGGCCGCCAACCGACCAAACACAGGGCCCCGCGGGCCCTCTCACGTCTCCCTGCCCCTGACCGGCCGCCAACGCCAAACCCGTGAAGACCCGGCCCCGGCCTTCTAACCCACGCTAACCCCGAATAATCCGCTACCCTTCGCCAAGGCCGTCCGAAAACCTTCCAAAAGACCCACGCCCAGGAGGCCGCGGCACTGCCGCCCGGCGGCGCCCGGACGCCACCTCCAACCCGGAACCCCCGCCGCAAACCGCGAAACCCACCGGCACCATCGGACGCGGCGGAGAAACGCAGGCGACCAGGCCAAGTGCCGGCCCGCAAAAACCGCCAAACCACGCCCAGAGGCGTCCCGCGCAGGACGCTCCGGCCGCCCGGCCGCCAACGCAAAACCCGGCCACCCCCGGCCGCACCGGAGAAATAGCAGACGACGGCTCAAGTGCCGCAGACAACCGCCACCTAAGCCCAGCGAGGCCCCGGACAGGGACCGCCGGCACCGGGCCGGCGCCAACCGCCCAAACCACGGCACCTCCGGCCGCAGCCGGCGAAACCCGGCGCAACCGGCCAAACCCCGGCACCGGCCTGCCGCGGCGGGGGGTGGGGACGGAGAAACCCCCGGACCGCAACCCGCAAACCCGGCACCCCGGGCCGCGGCGGCGAAACACGGAACCGCGAAACCCGCACGGACAAATTCCGGGCCGCAAAACCTCCAAACCACGTGCCCAAGGCGCGGCCAGCTTCCCGAGGCCGCCGCCCTGTCCCCGAAAACCTCAAACGCGGCCTAACCTCCAAACCCGTCACCCCCTCCTCGTCCTTCTAACCCTTCCGCCAAAACTCTATGCCAACAGTAACCCCGCTTCCTCAAACCGCACAAAACCCCTGCCCCGGGCCTGCGGTCCGTCTGAAACCCATTCATCCAACGCTATTGCCCCGTCAACCCTTTAACTCCATCCTCTAAACCCCTTCACCCGTCATTTCCTGCTAAAACCCGCGTCCTCAAAACCCTCCCAAGCCATTCACCCCTTGCAGAGGCCGTGCGAAACCCCGTCCTCCAACCGGCGCCCTGACACCCCGGCCTCTGCCTGTCTAAACCGGCCGCCAACCTCGATGCCCCCTTCACCACTTCACTATGTCCGTCGAAACCACGTCTATCACACCTCTAGGCACCTCAGCGCCGGCTCCAACTCCCAAACCCCCCTGGTACAACTGCCGTCGCTTCGGAAACCCACGGCCGCAACCGCGAAACCCCCGCGAACCGAGCCCCGCCGTCCTCGCCGGCCCGAAGGGTACACAGCGGAATCGCGGCCCGCCGCAGCCGGCCTCCAAAACCCCAACCCGGAAGTCTGGCTGGGAGGAAACCCGCCACGGACCCCTACCGTCGCAACACACATTGTCCCCCCGGGCCCTTCGTGTCGAAACCCATGCCTCCAACCTCTAGGCCCCTTCACCCCCCCGGTGCCTGTGCGGCCGGGGCAAAACCCCGGCCTCAACCGCGAGGCCCGTGTGCAGCCCCCTTCCGCAACCGGTCCAAACCCCTCACACCCTTCCTCTTCCTTCTAAACCCCTTCCTTCAACACTCTCTGCCCCGTGTCATCCACGTCCAGTCAACCCCAAACCCCTTCACCCCTTCCTCTTCCTGCTAAAACCAATTCTCCAACCTTATGGCCCTTATCCCTTCCTACCAAACCGCAAAACCCTTTCACCCCTTTCCTCTTCCTGTTAACCCCTTCGTCCAACGCTAATACCCCTCGATAACCTGTCCCCTGACGTCCTACAAGCCGCAAAAAAGGGGACCACCGCGTCCTGCCGGCAGCTGCAGTCACGCAAACCCCAAACCCCGGCGGGCCCCGGCGGTCGGATCCGCCCGAAGTCCCCCGACCGGCGCCACGCACGCCATCACCGCCAACGTCGGCGGAAAAGCGCCAAAACAAAGGCCACCGCGGCCACGGCCCCACGACCCCCGGTCCCTCCTGCCTCCAACCGTCAAAACACGGTGGGGGCCCTCCGTGTTAGTAAACCCTTGTAAACCCCTTTGTGCAACCTCTAAGCCCATCCACCCTTCCCCTTCCTTCCTCAAACCTCCAAAAATTTAAATCACACATTTATTAGTGATTATGTCTAAACCCCTTCCTCCAACCTGCAAACCCTTTCCACATATTCCCTCTTAACTCCTCCCTTCTGTTTCCTTCCTCCAACCTCCACCTCTTACCTCCACCTCTTCCCTCTTCACTCCTCCCTTCCCCTTTCCTCCTCTAACCTCCAAACCCCTTCCACATATTCCCTCTTAACTCCTCCCTTCTGTTTCCTTCCTCCAACCTCCAAACCCATCCTCTTACCTCCACCTCTTCCCTCTTCACTCCTCCCTTCCCCTTTCCTCCTCTAACCTCCAAACCCCTTCGTCCTCTTCCTTCTAAATCCCTTCCTTCAACCTCTAAACCTCTCCACCCCCTTCTTTCTTCAAACCTACAAACCCCTCTTAACTCCTCCGTTCAGCGTCCTTCCTCCAATCTCCAAACCCCAAAAAATTAAAATCACATATTTATTAATGATTCTATCTAAACCCCTTTTTGCAACCTCTAAACCCATCCACCCTTCCCCTTCCTTCCTCAAACCTCATAAAATTGAAATCACACATTTATTAATGATTCTGTCTAAACCCCTTCCTCCAACCTCTAAACCCCTTCCTCCAACCTCTAAACCCATCCTTCCACCCTTCCCGTTCCTTCCTCAAACCTCCAAATCCCTTCCACCTCTTCCCTCTTCATTCCTCCCTTCCCCTTCCTTCCTCCAACCTCCAATCCCCTTCCTCCTCTTCCCTCTTCCTTCAAAATTTCCTAACATTTATAGGTATTTATTTTCATGTTAAGAATAATTACAAATAAATAAAAGACAAAAATGAACACAACCTCAAAGATATCCTTGGGGGTTTGGAGGACATTTTAAACCCCTTATAAAATATAATGGTTTATGTATTAAAATATTGTATCAATATTTATAATAAAAAAATGGCTAAAATTTGAAATTACACATTTATTAACAATTATGTCTCAACACATATGTATAGATACCTTCCCAAATAAACATAAAATACATATAAATATGCTAACCCCAATAAAATGGCATATTAATAACAATAATTATAGGCAAGAAATACATTCTACTAATGAAGATATGTAAAAAATTATATTTGCCTTAAAATTCATAACCAAATAAAACTGCATATCCAGACTCCCATAACAAGAATATACCCAAAATCCAATTTGCCTTAAATCTAAGACATCTTCTTGTGACAATTCACAAGAAGATGTCTTAGAGGTAGTTGTAAGAAAAATTTGTTGTTATGCAAGATGCATATAACTCTGAATATATATAATTGATAGGATTCTAAATGGGATGGAATCGTATTAAATTTTTCCAATATCATTGAAGTCAAGAGTTTGCCATTTGTTCAATAGAAGGAGATGGGCTATTTTATTAAGTGTAATGAATTGATTAATACCACATTCTAGAGAGATTTATCCTCAATTTAAATTTCATTATGACAGTATAAATATTCAATTAATACTATTAAAATTTGATGTTGTAATTCTTGCATCAAAATGTTCATAATAACATAATTAAAATACGAATTTGTAAACCTAAATTTCATTTGAATTCTCCATATTTCAACAATTGTATAAAGAAGAATAATTAAAAAAAACACGATGAACTAAAGAAGAAAAACTATAATCTAAACACAATCACACCAGTCCAAACTCATAGAAGGGAAGCTAAAATAAAAGAATAATTAGATTGGGAAAAGTAGCATTAAAAATTATGTGGGGATCAAAAGGATAGATAAAACTTGCAAAACTAAAACAAGTGATAGACAAGGATTTCAATGTTTATAATTACTTTCTAAATCTAACTAAAAATAATCCATTAATAAGAATTTTAAGCCCAACATAAGGGGAGTAATTTTATAATTAATGAACAACCATCTTTTAACAATTTTCAAATTGTTTATATAGACATATACTGATTTTGATCTCAATCACAGGTTTTTGCCGTCCTTACCCTGTTACATACGTTATAAACATGTTGAAGCGAGCATTCTTCCCCTCTTCACAGTGGGAGCTTGGTCTATTTTTTGTTTCAGTACAGATTTCAATCATAGAGACTGCCTTAAATATCATTCATATTTAACTTGCACCAAGACACTCATATTACCATAATTCACCATATTTACCATAATTTGGAAACCTAGATTTTGTTAGAATTAATCGTATTACATGACATAATTTCTTCTTACAATTTCAGCAAGTGTATGACGTAGTTGTAGTTGCCAAATTACAACTAAAAAATGATGTAATAGAGAAGAATATATTGTTGTAACCAATTTCAGAGGCATAGTAATCCAGGCACAGCCACAACAGTCAAGACTCTTACTTTAAGTACCTTGGGCATTTGTTTATAATATATTGCGAGAAGGGGAGCTATCGATTCTACATAGATGAGTAATTAGCATGGGAAAGACAAGCATAAAGAGGGTAGCTCAAAAGATGATGGACAACAATTTAACTGTTTACATTCTTTCTGAATTGATTTATAGAAAAACACAAAAACAAATCCATCAATAACCAGTTTAATTCAAACGAAAAGAGAGTAATTTTGCAGTTAATGAACAGAAATCTAAACAGTTTACATGCTCTTGAGGACATGTTAAATCAGAGAATGAAAACTAATATAATCACGAACAATCTAGCAATTGCTGGTTAGCAGTTTAATGAGAGAAATTTCACTTACTGTCAATTAAATAAGGGCATGAAAATAAGGAAGAGTAAAGGTTACATTCCTGGAGATCCTTCCTCTTACACTTTTTGAAGCTTTGTGTTTTCCCTGGAGCGTCAAGAGCTGAATGGTGCCTTCTGTTTGCTTCCAAGGCATCCCCTGTTTATGGCATGGCGTCAACAACACACTTTCATCAAAGGAACACCTACAAATGAACAACACCAGCACACCTATGTTAGATTAGGTAGCATATAAACATAAAAATACATGCCAAGCACAGCGTATGTATACCTCCGGATCTGCACCAGGGGCCTGCCCTGTGTCCTTTTCAAAAGAGAAACATGTAATTAGGGATTGTAGTAAATCAGCATGACTCCGCCATGTTGTGCCTGTGTTGATTTAGCACGATATGTTATTGAGACGCAAGCTGAACCCTATAACAAGACTAAGCAAAAGAGGCAATTAAAATTTGAAGTCTGCATGAAAGATAAAAAACTAACAGTGAAGTATGAAGACTGCATTAGGTGAAAACTATGAACCATTCTGAAAGGGTCAACATATACGGAAGGGTAATCATATGTCAAATGTTGTGAAGCTCAATATGAAGAACTTACTTCAAAGATAATGTGATCGACATGATGTCCATTGGTCCTAAAATAAAAGGATCATATATGTGCATCGAGTGATTTACCAAACGAATTTCATATGAACTGCCCTGCTATGTTACAAACCAAACAAAAAGAAAACCTAAAAATACAGAGCATACTGAATTTCATATGAACTGCCCTGCTCTGTTACATCGCTTACCCATGATGCCCTGCTCTGTGCAATAGGTCAAAACGATGAACCATTCTGACTGGATCAACATATGTGGAAAGCGTAATCATATGTCCATGACGAATGTAAAGGATCTGGTACCTGCATACGATCACACGGGGTTCGAGTAAAAGGCATTGACGACTGAATCAAAGACATGAAATGATTAAAATATAGCTCAAATGTTGAGAAGATCGGTGTGAATAACTTCCTCCAAAGATAATCTGATCAACCTGATGTCGATTAGTCCTAAAATGAAAGGATCCGACAAGTGATATACGTACAGCCAGTGATTTCAGGTAGAGTGAAGTTGACTGAACAAATAGGAAAGTAAATCAAACGAAATTAATGTGATCTGCTCTGTTCGTTTACAAAACGAGCAAACGGAAAATTAAAATTTACAGAGCATAACCACTTTAAGAGAAAGAAGAAGAAGAAGCTTAACCTTCCTGGATTGATCGCTTGCCTGGACCGATCTCGCCCAATCCGACCTTGAAAGCTTGAATGATCTAGGCAATAAACTTGCAGAAGACATGATACCTGGTTGCTCAAGCTCCGGCACAAGTCGTCTACAGATCCCAACATAATCGAATCCACGAGGAAGCCGTAAATAAAAGCTTCAGAGGGGGAACATATTTACCCAGGATTTCTCAGGAAATTGTTGGAGGACTTGGCACCCTCTCTCACAGCTCTGTTGCTGTGCAGAAACTCTCTACTTTCCTCGGCCCCCAAAAGCCCATTTATAATAATGAATAGCTTTTCAACAGCGCCTTGTTTTTACCGTTCGAATCACGTTTTTTTTCCTTTAAAAAAGTGAAAGAATAAAACTTTTCGTCAACGGACCAATTTACATTAGTGTGGCTATATTTTACCGTTTGGAGTACGCTTTTGGATGAAGCAGATAAACACTACGTGAAGGACGTACTAAAAATAAGTTTGTGTTGTTACCAAAAGTTCATATTCTTCTTCTTTCTAACATTAAATGAAATAAATTAAGGGTCCTTTCTTCCTTAAATCTAATTTAAGGAAGATAAACAACATCATTGAATTCTCCCTTCAGCTCATATCTCCCCATCAATCAATTATTGCTATACTTTAATAATTTAAGATAACCTCATTTAATTATTTCTCTCTATTCTAATTGATTTGTTTTTTTTAGCTAGCTATTTTTGGCCTCATATGCACATTAATATTTATATTAAAATTAAATTGTAATTATGCCGTCACAAACTTAAATGTTAATAATTAATAAAAAATTATTATTGAATATTGATATTGTGTGAATGACTACATCTTAAGGAGGCCCAATGACTTGGTATGTTTTTGGAATTATTATATCCTTTCATAACAAACATTGAATTAATGCAAGAAAAAAGTAATAAACACAATACAAATAATAAATAATTTATAAAAAGTTACATGGTAATGAAAATTTGACACATAAGTTAGCATCACAATTTTTTGAAAAGTTTTGGTTTTTAGTAGGTTTTTGCGGTGCAGGGAGTCTTTTCATGTGCAATTCAACTATCTTGGATCCCTACATGGGTATTGAGAAGTTATTTAGAGTTTTCTTTCCAAAATTACAACATTCGAATATTCTAATATTAGGATGTGTGGATGAGGTTTTCAAGATTGTATGAAATATCACTTAAATATGAGGTTACAAGAAGATTGTTAAGGATATTTCTCATCAAGTTATGGAAAACAAGTATGTATTTTGATGTAATCTTAAGGAAGCTTGTTGAATTAAGAAGGAAATGTTTTTGACTTTAAGAAAAGGGAAGAACATTCCATTGCATAAGTCTAACTTTTTTTACCATTTGGAGCACATTTTTATTTGGTTTAAGAAAAGGGAAGAACATTTTCACATGTCAAATAATTACCAAAGAAAGATCAAAATGAGTAAATAGAAAGCTAGTCCAATTATCGACGTCATAAAAGTAGCCACACGGATTCATCTTATAGAAAATTTTAGATTATTGAATGTATGATATAATATACGTGGTAGAATTTTCTTTTAACATACATTTTTAATTTATTATTTTTGAAGGTCAAAACATCTTTATTTTTTATACGTCATTAAAATAAATAGAATATTTGATGATAATTAAATTAAATAATATACTCTTTAAGGATATAATCCGACCTACTTTTATACAATATTGATGGCTAAGGTGAACTCAGCGAAAAATATTCAAAATTACAACTAACCTATCATGAAGATACTCCTTAAGGGATGATGAACCGACCCATCATGAAGATACTCTTAAGAGGATGATGAATCAAACCATCGCGGAGATAGTCCTAAAGAAATATTTTTGTACATCTTAAAATAACACGGATATAATTTAAATTTACACTCAACTATTTATAAGCCAATGTATCTAGACTATTATCTAAAACCATAAATATATAGGTGAAATTTTCACACCCAACTTATATATCAAAACCTTATACAACTGTGAGAAAATTTCTAGTTATTTAAAAATAAAAGTTTATCAAAATATATCAAAAATCTAACAAACATTAAAATATAATGCAATTGAATTTATATATCCCTATCTTCAAATTTAGACATCCTTTCCAGCATTTTAAATATTTGTAATTTGTGTAGACAAACATAATGATAATCATATTTTAACTCTATTCAAACTTAATCAATAAACATGCACGTTCTATATTCAAATATAGAAATTTAAAGAACATGACTTTCTTTTATGTCTTTAAAATATTACAAATTTACGTTTTACATATTAAAATTTATATATATACAAGTTAGACGTGAGCTCCCCCATTCTTCCCATATGGATCGGCCCCAGATCATAGTCCACAACCAACGTGGCAAAAGCAATTACTACGTGGCGGCACCCACGTGTAAGAGCCTTGCGCAAAAGGACAACCACGTGGATTCAACACAAAAAAAAGTCTCTCCGTGCAAAGGTGTAAGCCACGTGTAGGTGGCGGAGAAGGTATTAAGTTTTGTTTAATAGCTTAATACTATTTATAACAGGCATATAAAATCGTATCCACTAGTGCGTGGAATATCCACTATTTTAATGGCCTACTGCTATTAGTAGACCGTGTGTGGATTATATCGCCTTTTAAAGGCCCATGCGAAATTGTAATGGTGGAAGCTTAATGGATTTTGAAGGTGTTACCACCCATGTCTATAATATAACCCCTCACCTCCACACCATAATGACTAAACCAACATGGAAATGGAGCTTTGTGTATTTGATTTTGAAGTTTGTTCAATGCAGGGCCATAGGCCATAAAAGGTAGATTTCACATATCACTCATTTTGAAGGAGCTAGAGGCAAAATCAACCTTTGTATAAAAAGTGAAAATGAATAGAAGTTCCCCACGTTCCTAGTGATATATTTATCTTCTAATTTTGGAGGCTGCGTTTTGATATTGTTTTCATCTACAGAAGTCACACCTTCTTTGGTGTCCATCAAGAGTCTTCGTCAATCGTTCCACTCATCCAAAGAAGATTATTGAAGACATACACTTACGTGAAAGCCATCATCAAATGAATCTTACTTCTCGGATAGACATTTGAGGGAATAATATCTGTGATATATCCAAGTAGTCTTCTGTTTATCATGGCAATCACTGGGGATTTATCTCAGTTCAAAATCATGATGTAGCCCTCGTACTTTTACTGTGATCAATAGGGAAAAATCCCTATAACTCATCAAGTAAGGTGAAATGAGATGGTTTGATGCATATTAAAAAGTGCAATGAATCACAATAAATTAACTATTACACTGGGTGAAATCCCTTTGTCAGGAATATCATTCTGGGAAGCTAGAAATTAGGACTCAGGTTCTGATGCGAAAAAATCTTTTACATGGTCCTCGATTGAATTGTTAAGATTTGGACTAGTTTACAGACCCTGCACTGTAATGTAATTAGGCTTTGCGTGAATGATCCATCATTAGACGTTGGCATATTCCCAACTCTGTTATCAATTTATTCTACAAGAATGTCTAGTTTACTATACTGTTACATCCAATACAATTTTCCATACTGAATTTGACAACATGCATAAGGCAGGGATGAGATATTTGTTACGTGCTTATAGGCTGCCGTCAGATGATCTTTCATTCAAATATTTTACCGATATGTACATGTAAAAATCCATGCCTACACAGCTCTAATTACTCTTATGATACCTTGTAGTGATTCCCTCAAGAGACTTGAAATTATATGGAGATGTCATATCAGTAGTAGAAGACATCTAATTGCACAAGGACTTAATGAGAAATCATTGTTTTCCCATAATTTTGATAACAAGATTGTTTAAGTGCTATAGATGAAAACAGCATGCAAGAAATAACACATAATCGATGCAGGTGGAGCACACAATATCTCCAACATCGACTACATTCTCAGATGGACGCAATTGATCATACCATGGTGAAAGGAGAAAAAGTTGTGATTGAGTCCAAAAAGGGTCCTTGCATGTAAATATAAAGGATTGTGCCAATCAGTGAGACTTTTGACAATCCACCTCTGGATGCATGGATCCCTCCATCTAACAATTGTGGGACTGGATATTATCCCAGTCTACCATAACATCTTTCATTTGTGTGCCATCTACTCTGAAAACTGAACTCAGTACAGCAATCAAATATTTTTGACCTCATGTGTACAACTAATATCTGGATTACCAATTCAAATTGAATATTTTCTGTCATTCGCAGTCCCTTTCAATATGATTT
Organism: Taxus chinensis; assembly: GCA_019776745.2. NCBI lineage: Eukaryota > Viridiplantae > Streptophyta > Pinopsida > Cupressales > Taxaceae > Taxus > Taxus chinensis. The sequence goes on from CM034148.1 coordinate 242,217,677, forward strand.
ACATAATCCAATGAGCATGTTTTATTCATACATTGAGTTTTTGTTAACAACTGCATGGTAGAAATCCTCAACAGACAAGTCGTGTTCCACAGTTACAGGAGGTTGAACATTATTATCTTCCATTCATAACAGACATTGAATTGATGCAGGAAAAATAAATAAAAAACGATGTAATTCAGGGTAAATAATTTGGGCATGGCAAGATACATGGCAGTAACCCATGTTTCGGTGACATGCTTGGTAAACATGCACAATTTACAATGTGATACATTGTAAAAATTCATGTAATAACACAGCTGTTGGATTACATCTTATCATACTTGTGTGATTAACTGCCTTAACACACAAATTCAACATGGTCATAGGTGGGACATAAGGACTACGCTTAAAGTCTGCTTCTAGGTTAGATGTTGGAATATTTCTAGTGAGTATTTGCAAATGTTTTTGTAACAGCATCTCAAGAAATAAAGAATCCCTGAGCATGGGTTTTGAAGTCACTACAAAACAACATTCATACTAACAATTACGAACACAAGATATACCATGGAGAAACCCAATGTGAGAAAGCTCCGGCATTAAAAGGCGTAGATTGTTGCCTCCTTAAGTTGACTGGAATCAGTTGTAAAAGTTCATAAAGAATCTCAATTGGATGCATGGAGCCTCCAAGAACATTATGGTACCCTGATACAAACAGTCTACCATACTCTGGCCAGTCTCCATTATGGTCCTATGGTCTGAAAACTACGGACTCTGAAAAGCTTCATACTCAGAATGCATACAACATGATCTAATGGTAAACCAATTCAAATGATAATTTTCTGCCATATGAAGCCGCTCTACTCAATGTGTTTACATAGTCCAAGTGAACATATTTTTGCGATACATTGACTGTATCGCTGATATTCATGATAAGAGACTTTTACATGAAAAATCACCTCCATAGTAATTTGGAGGTCGAACATTACTATTCTTCCATTCTAGGGTATCTCTTGTTGGTTTGTCGAGTTTGGTAGGATGGCATATGGGGCCCATGGCAAGATGCATAACTTACCACCCTTATCGGTGACCACTTGGTTTGGCCATGTATAGTGTCACTTTGCAGTTTTTCCATAGTGATCATAGGGTCGTAATGTCCACATTCCTATGCACCGAAGACCTAAGGGTCATTTTCAAGTCTTAGCCTTGGTCATACGCAAGGGGCTAACGACGCTGGAGGCTATTGGGTATGGATGGTTGTTTACCACCTTGCTTATTTGTTATATTTTTCTATTGGCATTAGTATTAAGCAACTTGGTGGGAATAGTTGTTATGTTTTATTGTTAAGTGGGGGCTCAAAAATGAAAAAGTAACTTTATTGTTACTATTTCTTCGTATCGGCCCGTTCACTGGAATGAAATTCACTTTTAGGGTCCCACATCGAGCACCCAACTTGGAAAAAGGTAATGAAAAGTTATAAAAGGAAGCGCTTGGGGGAGAAAAGGAAATTCACTTTCTTACATTCACACATATTCTTGCCTCATTGACGTTTACTTCTGTGTTGCACATTCTTACATGTTTGTGGAGTAAAATCCCACAAGGAACCCTAGTTTTGGTGGTGAGAGATCCACTCCCTAGTTAGTAGGGCACTCTTCGGTGGTGAAAAATCCACCCTAGTTTGTTATTTTTGGAGGCGCTATTTAGAGCAGATATGTCAGGGAGATAATTACAGAGAATTCAGAGGAAGGGTTTCAGAGGCCATTTTCAGTACCAGGGTGTGGAAGGGTTTCAGAAGGCTTTGCAGATCAAATTCATTCGACAAGTATTTAAGGTAGAGTTTAGCGCATCTTTTGGAGGAATTTTGGTGGATTTCCAGCCACTTCTATGGGGGGATGTCATCCCTAGGGATTTGCAATAAGTTTTTCGAGGATTTCCAAGAGTTCATTTTCAGATCTGGAAGGTTCACTTCTATATAATTTGCAGATGTTATTTCCAGAAAATCATATTTTTATCTATTGTATTCACATAGTTCTAAATTTTTGAAGTTTTCCAATAGCTGTCTAGGGCACGTCTGTGCTTTTACTGCCAGCATTATATATTATTCAAAAAAATCCAAAAAAAGTGTTTTCTATGTCTTTGTTATCATATTAGCAATCTCTCTATAAAATTTCATGTAGATTTGGAGTAAGATAGTTTGCAAGTTATCATTAAATTTTCTGTCCGCTTCCTTGGTCCTTAATTCCAGGAATATGCAAAAATCAAAATTTAATTTGCTACAAATTTTTATATATTTTGTGGATTTTAAGTGATATCCCACAAGGGATATTTTGATGGTATCAGATTCAGCTTTCCTTTATCCTACTGAGTGTGAATGAAAATTTATCCCAGGAGAAATACACCACAAAAACAAGGGCAGAAAAAGGGTGATAATGATGAGCTGCACAAAGAAATGATGAAAAAATTATTTATCAATATGGTTAAACAACAGGAGACCACTAATCTTTAATTGAGCCAACTCACGAAAGATCAACGCAGGGTGAATTGAGAATCATGCAGAAAGAGGAGAAAATAGTAACATGGGGTAGTAGGGTCGAAGAGGTGAAAATAGCACACTCAGGATAGCTGGTCACTCCCCGTTCTTCATACCAGGCACTCTGCAAGCATGCATGAGCCCGCATTTGTTTAAAGATCCGGAAAAGTACACAAATGGTTTGATAACAATTAGAGATATTGTTGATGAGGAGCCTTGTTGGCTGAAAGGTACCAGATCCTTGAGTGAAGAGATTTAAAGACTAAAATGCTATTTTACTGAGTACTGCAAGATGAAGATCTAGTAGTAGGCCCAAGAGGGATCACACTAGGTACAGGTTCCAGAGTTATAGAGGAGATTGGGGAAAATTTCCATTCCACACTTTGATGGGTTCAAGAAGTGTATACCGCAATCCTGCGTTCAAAAGTTGAAGACAAACTTTCACTTAAATCCCATGCGCAAAGAGGATGCAATTAAGTTTGCAATCCTACACCTTGAGGGAGATGCACATGGCTAGTGGCATCATGGTCTTGTTACACAGGGGCACATGCATACACCACGTACCTATGTAGGTGTTCGCCACAGAGGTTGAGTGAACAAGTTTGATACAGGAGGGATTCCGACAGGTATTTCAGAGAGTTACTCATTTGAGACAAATAGGTTCCTTGGACATGTACATTGCAGATTTTCAGAGATTGTCAGTCATGGTTCCTGATGTTTGAAAGATGAGATTGACTTCACTCTTCATAGCCGGGTTGACAAATGCATTAGCAGGACTTGTGAAGGCATTTAAGTCTTCTTCATTGCATGATGCTATTAGGAGAGCATGGGATTTGGAGTTATCTACTCCAAAGTCGAGGTTTCCACCTTGATTTCACCCTAGAGGGTACCTCCATCTAGGACCACGATGGCTCGCAAGTAGAAGGTGCCTCCAACCTAGGAAAGATACATCGGCTAAGAAGCCATTCATATCCCGAGGGGATAGAGACGATTTGAGGCGAAAGAAACTGTGTTTCGATTGCCGCACACCTTGGACTCCAGAACATGATTGTAGAGGTAGAGGAAAGGCCCAATACATTTACGAATTTGAGGTAGATGACACTGATGGAGATGAGGAGAAGGAGACTCAGGGATTGGATGATGGAGATGGGGAGGCTTTGGACAATGCTGGTACTAAACAAGAGGACAAGACATTCCCTCGGGAGACTATTGTCACTTTGTCTAGTACCCCGAGGTACAAGGCATTCAGGATCAGAGGAGTTCTGCAGGGTCAACGAGTGGTGGTGCTCATTGATAGTGGGACCACCCACAACTTTATTGATGCGTCATTGGTTAAGAGGCGAGGATTGTAGGCAGAGGATTTTGAGGGCTTCAACGTGGTTGTAGCCAATGGAGAGTCTATGAGGTGCACACAGCGAGCCCCATAGTTGAGCATTACGATGGGTAACTATACAATTACTGATGACTTTTATATTGTTGGTATTGGAGAAACAAACCTTGTGCTTGGAGTACAATGCCTCCATTCTCTTGGTGAGTTCCAGACTAACTTGCAGATGATGGAGCTGAAGTTCAAGTCCGAGGGGAGGAATGTGATATTGAGGAGATTATCTGCAAATTCACCCAAGGTTGTCACGGTCAAACGTATTGAGAGAATTTATAGGAACAACGGGGTGGATTGAGCAGTACAGTGTTCGGTTACGACCAAGGGGTTAGAGGAGGGATGACCAGAGTATCACGTAGATTTCCAACGCTTACTGCATAAGCATGGTGCATTTTTTGGTGATATACCTCTAGGTGTGCCTCCAGACAGGGGATTTGAGCATGTGATTGAGCTCTGAGGACAGAAGACCTATGGTTACTTCTCCTTACTGTCATTCCAAAACGGTTTTCAGGATGAGATCGAGAGGACTATATACGAGCTCATTGATATGGGGCATATTAGATCAAGTTTCAGTCCCTTTTACTTCTTCAGTGGTAATATTGAAGAAGAAGGACCGGTACCATGCGGATGTGCATAGACTACCGTGCATTGAATAAGAAGACAATCAAGAATAAATATCCTGTGCCACGCATTGATAAGTTGCTAGACGAGCTAGAGGGGGCAATCTATTTTTCAAAAATAGATTTGCGATTTTGGATATCACCAGATCAAAGTCAAAGAGGAGGATGTGCATAAGACGACTTTCAGATGTCATTATGGTCACTTTGAATTTCTAGTGATGCCAATTAGTTTGTCTAATGCACCAACCACATTTCAGTCTTGTATGAACCATGTGTTCAACCACCATTTGCAGAAATTTGTATTGGTCTTCTTCAATGACATATTGGTCTACAACAGGGCTTGGGAGGATCACATATCAGGCACCTTCAATGAGGTATTGGGTATATTAGAAGCTAACTCGCTATACGCGAAATCTTGTAAGTGAGAGTTTGGTATGACCAGAGTTATATGTTTTGGGATATGTGATTGGTGGAGGTGTAGTCAAGGAATGTGGACAAGAGAAAAGATTTACGGCGCATATCCTGGATTGGCCACTACCTAGGACATTGACACAATTGAGAGGATTCGTGGGGTTGTGCACATACTACCAGAGGTTCATGAAGAAGTTCTTTTGGTTGACTACTCCATTGACTGATTTAACCAAGAAGGGGGATTTTACTTGGTCAGGCGCAGCACAACAGGTTTTTGATCACCTCAAGGAGGTGATGAGTTTGTGTCCCCTCCTTACATTACTAGAATTCTCCCGCCCATTCATTCTAGAGTGTGATGCATCAGAAGTGGGTGTTGGGGCAGTTCTCATGCATGATAGGCATCCCATTGCATATGAGAGTCAAAATGAAATATCCCTTATAGGATATTACTTAAAAATGCAAAAAATATAGAAAATTTACAACAAAGTAAAATATTGATTTTTAATGAAAATGTCCAGGTATTACATCAAATGGTGTTGAATTGATATCACACAAAATATTTTCCCATAGTGCATGAAACTACAAGGGAAGCTTGCAATAATAATAAAAAAACTATGCAGACATTTTATAGAATAATATAGTACTACCCGATAAGGGACAGAAAGCCCTAGGAAGCTAGTCAACTTCAGAGGTCCGTGACCCTCTAAATATAAGAGAAAACTAAGGGTCTTTGAAAACAATAATGGCAGATGTAGGGAATAGCACTGCCACCTACAGATCTGACCCAGCCGACTGGAAAACCCCCAAATAGATGTTGCGAGTTAACCACGCTAGGAATGGAGTCGGGAAATGAGGGAGGCACCTTCCACGCGCTACCTCGCCCATCCTAGATGGCTTCCGTGAGTCAGATCTAGAGCCCCTCTAATTTTCTTCCCCAAAATCCCCCAAAAATCCTTGAAACCCTGTTAGGAAATAAGAGATAAAATATGCGGAATAATCCCTCATAGAATCACAACAGTAGAAACTAATATGCATAAAATATTATAGATCTCAAATAAAAGTGCAGAATAAAATAACACAACACAAAGAGACAGTATTTAACGTGGTTCACCCAATTTGGGCTACGTCCACCAAGAATCACTTGCTCAAATTTTATTACAAGCCACCACTCTCTCAATACAATACCCAGATCTGTTTGGAGCTATGCTCAACAAACTCTATAGAATTCACACCTGAATTCAAAGCACATCTGCAATGTTTTTCATACAATCTATCATATGTATAAAACCATATAAATAGACAACTGCTTAAGCAAATTTTACAAAACCATGGGTATCAAAACCATGGACCAAAACCTGTCCCATAAACCTATGGGTCAAAATGCTCACTCATATGAGAAAATCATGTTTCCTGATATATCGGCGCACGTTTTAAGGCCTAAAAAAATTTTCGGCGGTTACAACCCCCGAACCCCTACTATCGGGGGTTGCTGCGCCTCTGCACCCCTGCTCGAGGCCGGGACCCAGCCCGAACCCCGGCGAGGATACATGAAAAGTGTACAGTACTCTTAGTGTACAGTCTTCAACACTTTCACACATGAAAACAGGCTCCACAACCTAACAATCTCCCACTTGGAGACTAGTTTTCCTCTGAGCAAGCTTCTCAACCCTTCACTAGTTTCCGTGAAGACCAACCAAAGTTGAACACAACTTCAGTTTTTCCCTTGTGACCACCTTGGTCATCATGTCTGCAGGATTCTGACTGGTATGGATCTTCTCTAGCTTCAACTTCTCTTCCTCCAAAGTTGTCCTGATGAAATGGTACCTTAACTGTATATGCTTCATCCTAGAGTGGAAAGCAGAGTTCTTAGCTAGGTGTATAGCACTCTGACTATCACTATGTAGCTTTCCTTCCTCCTGCTTATGCCCCAACTCCTCAAGCAATTGTTGTAACCAAATCATTTATTTGCTTGCCTCTGTGGCAGCAACATACTCAGCCTCTGTGGTTGACAAAGCCACCAACTTCTGTAGTCGTGAAATCCAGCTCACTGTTGTCCCACCTACAGTGTAAACATAACATGTCGTGCTCCTCCTGCTATCTACATCTCCAGCCATATCTGAATCTACATAACCACACAAAGTGGTGTCTGATCCACTGTAGCAAAAAACTGTCCCCATGGTCCCTCTCAAATACCGAAGGATCCACTTTACTGCCTGTCAGTGATCTCTACCTGGATCACTCATAAATCTACTCACTGCTCCCACTGCATGGGCAATATCAGGCCTGGTACACACCATGGCATACATCAAACTGCCAACTGCTGATGAGTAAGGTACCTTGGACATTTGGTTTCTCTCCTGCTCTGTCTTGGGACACTGCTCCTTTGATAACTTGAAATGGCCTGCCAAAGGAGTCCCAACCGGTTTAGCATCCTGCATATTAAACCTCTCCAAGACTTTCTTAATGTACTCTTCTTGAGATAAATTTAGCTTCCATTCCTTCCTATCCTGAGATATCCTCATACCAAGGATTTGTTTGGCTGCCCCCAAATCCTTCATAGCAAAGGATTCACTTAGCTACTTCTTGAGTACTTTTATTTCCTGCATGTTTTTACCTGCAACCAACATGTCATCCACATACAGACACAGGATAATATAACTGTCATCCTCAAATTTCTTTGTATACACGCAATGGTCAGAATGACATCTAATATAACCTTGCTCCATCATGAAGCTATCAAATTTCTTATACCATTGACGTGGAGCTTGTTTCAAGCCATATAAGCTCTTCTTCAGTTTGCACACCATCTCCTCTTTACCTTTGACCTCATAGCCCTCTGGTTGCTGCATATATAGTTCCTCCTCCAAATCACCATGGAGAAATGTAGTCTTTACATCAAGTTGTTCTAAGTGCAAGTCTTCTGCTGCAACTATTCCTAGAACAGTTCTAATAGAAGTCATTTTTACTACAGGAGAAAAAATCTCATCAAAATCTATACCTTTTTTCTGTGCAAACCCCTTGACCACCAACCGGGCCTTGTATCTTTTCTTGCCTCCTTCTTCCTCTTTGACTCTGAACACCCACTTGTTCTGTAATGTCTCTTTTTCCTTCGGGTAGCTTCACCAAATCCCATGTCTGGTTCTCCATGAGAGCCTGATGCTCTTCATCCATGGCTTGCTCCCACTTCTTCCTAGCATCTACCTGCATTGCTTCATCAAAGCTCTCTGGCTCTCCACTATCAGTGAGTAATAAATAATAAAGAGAAGGAGAAAAATGTTCAGATTCTCTTCTTACCCTAGAAGACCTCCTCAATATAGGAGTTTGGGGTTCCTGTTGAGGAGGTTCCTGAACTGATTCATGTGTCACTTTTCCCATCCAGAAGATCCTCTACCACTGCATATTCTTTCTTGGATTCTTCCATGTTTTCCTGTAACTACTGCTTATACATGACTTTCTCATTAAAGACCACATCCCTAGATCGAATGATTTTCTTGTCATTAATACTCCAACATTTATATCCAAAGTCATCACCACCATAACCAATGAAAGTACATTTTTCTGACTTAGCCTCTAGTTTGGTCCTATCATCCTTGTCTATATGAACAAACACCTCACATCCAAAGACTCTAAGAAATGAATAATCAACTTTCTTACCATACCAAGCCTCCTCAGGTATGCCTCCATCCAAGGCACTTGAGGGTCCTCTATTTATCAAGTACACAGCTGTGCTCACCAGCTTCTACCCAAAAAGAAAGAGGCAGTCCTGCATCTAACCTCATGCTCCTAGCATGTTCCATTATTGTTTTGTTCATCCTTTCTGACACCTCATTCTGCTGCAGAGTTCCTAGAACGATCTTTTGCCTGCGTATTCCATTCTTAGAACAGTAATCATTAAATTCATTGTTGCAATACTCCCCTCCACTATCTGACCTGAGACATTTTAGCTTAAGACCTGTTTCATTCTCTACCAAGGCTTTCCATTTAACAAAAGTGTCAAATACATCAGATTTGTTTCTAATACAATAAACCCAAACTTTCCTTGTTGCATCATCAATAAAAGTAACATAATAACTTGAACCCCCAAGAGATGATACCTGAGCTGACCCCCACACATCAGAATGCACCAGCTCTAACTTACTCTCTTTCTTTGTAGGTCCAACCTTGAGAAACCTTACTCGCTTTTGTTTCCCATATATGCAGTCCTCACATAACTCCAAACATGTTTCTATATATCCAGGAAAATGCTTCTTTATGATCTCCATGCCCTTATGGCTCATATGACCGAGCCTATAGTGCCACAATGTTGTATTTACTTCTGAAGCCACAAGATTACAAACATTAGTGCTATAAGTGGTTAAATACAAGGTTCCAACCTTCTTACCTCTTGCCACCACAAGAGCACCCTTGGTAACCTTCCAAGAGTTCGCTGTAAATATCACAGTACAACCATCACTTCCCAACTGCCCTGCCGATATCAAATTTCATCTTAATGTAGGCACATGTCTGACATCCTTCAATAGCCAAGTATTCCCATTTTGCATCTTAACCTGAACAGAACCTTTTCCAACTATGCTGTAAGGCTCATCATCACCAAGAAAAACATGCCCAAAATCTCCTTGAACATAATCAACAAAATAATGCCTATGTGGAGAAGCATGGAAAGAAGCCCCCGAATCTAAAACCCAAGATTCAGTAATATTGTGCAAAGAAAGAATCAAAGCATCTTGACATACATTACCCGTTGCCACATTTGCCTCCTTGTTTTCTTCCTGTTGTTTCTTCTTGTCCAGAAGCTCCCAACAGTCCTTCTTTACATGCCCAGACTTTCCACAGTGCCAACATACTATCTTGCTTTTGGATTTTGACCTTGCCCGATCCTTTGATTTTCCACAGTTTCCTCTATTCTTCTATCTCCCTCTAGTTTCCACTGTCAAAGCATTCCCTGAAGTAGAAGATTCACCAGAGCTTTTTCTTCACATTTCCTCGCTTAGAATCACCCCTACAACATCCTCAAACTTCAACTTTGAGTTAGCAGGAACCGAGTTGCTTACCACCATTACCAGGCTATTCCAACTCTCAGGTAAAGAACACAGAACTAATAAAGCCCTAACTTCTTCATCAAATTCTATTGTAACCGAAGCTAGCATATTTACAACCGTATTAAAATCATTTAGATGATCTGCTACTGAACCATTCTCAGACATCTTCATATTAAACAATTTTTTCATTAAAAATATCTTATTAAAGGCAGAGGGTTTTTCATACAACTTCCCTAATGCATCCATCAATTCTTTTGTAGTCTTTTCCTTTGAAACATTAAATAATACCGAAGATGTAAGACATAGCTAGATTGTCCCAAGTGCCTTCCTATCCAGAAAATCCCATTCCGCATCTGTCATGCTCGAGGGTTTGTTCACCTTCTTAGACAACGGAGTATAAAGATCCTTCTGATAAAGGTAATCTTCCATCTACATCTTTCAAAGACTGAAATTCTGCCCGTTGAATTTATCAACCCTAGATCTTCCATCATCTATCATAGCTCCCACTCAAGATAAAACTTTCCCTACGATTCAACACTTCAGCAAACCAAACCAGGCTCTGATACCAATTGTTAGGGAATAAGAGATAAAATATGTGGAATAATCCCTCACAGAATCACAACAGTAGAAACTAATATGCAGAAAATATTACAGATCTCAAATAAAAGTGTAGAATAAAATAACACAACATAAAGAGACAATATTTAACGTGGTTCACCCAATTTGGGCTACGTCCACCAAGAATCACTTGCTCAGATTTTATTACAAGCCACCACTCTCTCAATACAATACCCAGATCTGTTTGGAGCTATGCTCAACAAACTCTACAGAATTCACACCCGAATTCAAAGCACATCTGCAATGTTTTTCATACTTCTATCATATGCATAAAACCATATAAATAGACAACTGCTTAAGCAGTTTTACAAAACCGTGGGTATCGAAAACCATGGGCAAAAACCGTCCCATAAACCTATGGGTCAAAATCCCACCCATATGAGAAAATCATATTTCTCGATATATCGAGCATGTTTTAAGGCCCCAAAAAAAATTTTCGAGAGCTACACCCCTGAACCCCTCCTACCGAGGGCTGCCACCCCCGGACCCCCGCTCAGAGTCCGGCCTGACCCTGAACCCCGACAAGGATACATGAAAAGTGTAAAGTGCTCTTAGTGTATAGTCTTCAACACTCTCACACATGAAAAAAGGCTCCGCAACCTAACAAACCCTTTCTTTGAACCTTTGGAAATATCTTTGTAGCATGGCCTAGAAAACAGATCCAAGATGAAAGTCTAGGGTATATCTTTCACTACCGAAGAATTCCCTACTAGCTAGGCATGGGTCTCTCACCACTGAAGCTAGGGTAACTGTGGGATTTGAATCCACAAGCTGTAGAAATGCAACAATAACAGCTACATGAGAAGAGGCTAAGAGTATGTAACAAAAAGTCCTTTTCTTCCTTCCACATCTCCATATATACATTTCCTTGGCAAACGAGCACCCACAACCCTAGCACATTTCATTCCACGAAGGAGCCACAAACATAAAATCATCTATAATTACTTTCTCCCTTTTTGAGTTGTTGTGTCCAAAAGTGACCCGCAAATGCCAAACTAGGACATTAAAACCACGGGGCCCCTTCCCACAAGCTTCTAGCATCCACAACCCCCTTGGGTTCTAACCACGTTTTGGGCCTAACTTGGCCCTTGGGATATTTAGTGTAGGAAGAAGGGGACATTACCATCCTCCCTTCCCAAAATTTTCTTGTCCTTTAGCAAACACAAATTAGGATGTTGTAAAATTTTCTCCCCCTCCCAAGTAGCATCCTCAAGTGGCAGTCCCTTCTATCGCACCAAATACTTAGTGATCACTTTGCTCCTAAGCCCCTTGTGTCTCGTTTCAATAATGGCTTCCGGTTCTAGCAGCAACTTCCCTTCCTCATCTGGTGGTGGTAGCTTTGTAGATGGTGTAATATGCGGTTTGAGTGCCTTCTTAAGGCATGAAACATGGAAGACATTATGTATCTTACTGTGTTCTGGTAGCTCTAGCTCATATGCCACTACCCCTACTCGAAGAAATATTCGGTACAGACCATTAAATTGTGGTTTCAATATCTCTGCACCCTTCTGCTTCAGTGAAGATTACCTATATGGTTGTAAACGTAGGAACACTAGATCCCCAGCCTTAAAAGAACTCTTTGTCCTATGTCGATCTGTGTATACCTTCTGTTTATTTTGTACCTTCTAAATATTCTCTCTGAGAGCCTTAAGAATATCCTGGTGCTCCTGCAACCAATCTCGAGATTTGGGAGCTCAGCTATATAGTAATACCAAATCTACGAATGTCCTTGCGTCGTAGTCATACAAGGCTTGAAAAGGGGTCATACCTATACTCATCTGGTATGTGTTATTGTAGCAATACTCACCCATGTGTAACCTTTTGATCCATGCCCGTTGGTGTCCTGTTATGTAACTCTGCAAGTAGCCTTCTATCCACTTATTGACTATCTCTGTCTGCCCATCTGTATGTGGGTGGTAGCTAGTGCCAGGAGTTAACTGTGTACCTACCAGTTTAAAGATCTCATGCCAAAAGGTGATCATGAAGATCTTGTTCCTATCACTAACGATATTTTTAGGCAACCCATGTAGACGAAAAATACCAGTATAGAAGATTTGGGCCACATCCACGGTCTCGTGCCCTTTGGGTAGGGAAAAGAAATGAGCATACTTAGTTAACCGATCAACTACAACATAAATTCAACTATGTCCATGCACCAAGGGAAGCCCTGTGATAAATTCCATAGATATGCTTTCCTATTTATGTTTAGGAATGGGGAGAGGATGAAGTAATCATGTTGGGAAAGAGCACTAGGATTTGGTTTGTTGGCAAACCATACATTCTCTGACATGATTTAGGACATCGTCCTTCATCCCCTTTCATGTAAATCTCTCCCTGATGAACCTGTATGTTTTGAAATACCTAGGATTTCTAGCTAGGGTTGTATCATGTACTGCTCGAAGTATCTTCCCCTTCATTTTGGATCTTGGTATAAGGAAGATCCTATCCTTGTAGAAAATGAGATCATCCACTACTCTGTATCGGTTGTCCTGTATCATACCATCCATGATCCCACATGCAAACTGATTTTTGGAATACTCAACAAGTATATGAGCCTTCCAATCCACTAAAATATCAGACATAGAACTAAGCATAGCAGTGAGGTAAGGCCTCCTAGATAAACCGTCAACAACAATATTATTCTTGCCTCGAGTGTACTCAATGTCAAAGTCATATGTTTGGACCTTGTTCACCCATCTCTACTGGTGATCATTGAGATCTTTCTGTCCCAAGAAGAATCTCAAACTATTGTGATCCGTACAAACCACGAATTTTCTGCCCATAAGATATTGTCTGAATTTTGCCAAGGTATGCATAATGGCCAACATCTCCTTGTCACAGATTGAATACCCTCTCTCCATGGGTTTCAATTTCTGACTCTCATAGGTGATGGGATGTCAATCCTGCATGAGAACTGCCCCAACATCCTCTCCTAAAGTATCATACTCTAGGATGAATGGGTAGGAGAAGTATGGTAATGCGAGGATGGGACACGAAATCATTACCTCCTTAAGGTGGTCAAAAACTTGTTGAGCAGCATCTGACCAAAAAAAAGCCACCTTCTTGGTCAAATTGGTCAATGGAGCAGTCAATCAAGATAAATTCTTCATGAACCTCCAGTAGTATGCACACAACCCCATGAATCCTCTCAATTGTGTCAATGTTATAGGTGGGGGCCAATCCAGGATTGCTCATATCTTCTCTCTGTCCACCTTCACTGTACCCCCGCCAATTACATATCCCAAGTATAAAAGTTTGGTCATGCTAAACTCACACTTAGAAGCTTTTTCATATAATGAATTAGCTTCTAATATCCCTAATATTTCACCCAGGTGCCTGATATGGTCCTCCCAAGTCTTTCTATAGACTAAAATATTATCGAAGAAAACCAACACAAACTTCCGCAAGTAGCGGTTGAACACATGATTCATGCAAGACTGGAATGTAGCTGGAGCATTAGACAATCTGAAAGGCATCACCAAGAATTCAAAGTGACCATAATGGCATCTAAACGATGTCTTATGCACGTCCTACTCCCTAAATTTGATCTGATGATATCTATAGCGCAAATCTATTTTCGAAAAATAGATTCAACATGTAGCTTGTCCAACAACTCGTCAATGCATGGTACAAGATAATTGTTCTTTATTGTCTTCTTATTTAAGGCCTGGTATTCCATACACATCTGCAGGGTCCCATCTTTCTTCTTCACCAAAACCACCAAAGAAGCAAAAGGGCTGGAACTCGGTCTAATATGCCCCATATCCATGAGCTTTTGTATAGTCTTCTCGATATCATCCTTAAACCACTTGGGGTGGCAGTAAGGAGAAGTGACCACTGGTCTAGCATCCTCAAGCTCAATCACATGCTGAAATCCCCTATCTGGAGGTATGCCTGGAGGTATGTCACCAAACACGACACTATGTTTGTCTAATATGCCATGTATATCCACATGGTACTGCCATTTTCCCTCATATAATTTCTTGGTAGAAACCAAGTAGTGTACTGCCCAATCCACCTCGTCGTACCTATAGATCCTCTCGATCCTCTTGGCCATAACAACTTGGGGTTCCCCCAAGTATAAACCTCTCAAGATCACATTCCTCCCTTTAGACTTAAACTTCAGCTCCATCGTCTAGAAGTTAGTTCAAAATTCACCAAGGGAATGGAGCCACTCTACCCCAAGCACTATGTTGGTCTCTCCAGTTCCAACAATATAAAAATCATTGGTAACTGTATAGTTACCCATCGTGATGCTCAATTGAGGAACCTGTCATTTGCATCTCATAGAATCTCCATTGGCTACAACCACGTTGAATCCCTCAAATTCTTTTGTCTGTAACCCCCACCTCTCAACCACTGAGGCATCAATAAAGTTGTGGGTTGCCCCACTATTAATGAGTACCACCACTAGCTATCCCTACAAAACTCTCCTAACTCTAAACGCCTTGTACCTCGGGGTACTAGACAATGTTGTGATAGTCTCCTGGGGAAAGTCTCACTTTCTTGCTCCACACCCGCACCATCTGATGCCTCATCATCATCATCCTCTAATGGCTGTGTGTTCAAATCTTCATCACCATCAATTTCCTCGAAGACCTCTATGTATTGGGCCCTCCCTCTGCCCTTGCAATCGTGTCCTGGGACCTAAGGTGCACGGAAATCAAAACATAGTTTCTTTCACCTCAATTCCTCCTTGTCCTCACTAGCTCTGAATGGACTCTAGGTTGTATCCTTCCTAGGTGGAGATACCTTTTTCTATGAACCCCTAGTTCTTGAAGGGAAACCCTTAGGCTGCACTCGAGGCAGAAACCTTGACTTAGGAGTGGATAGCTCTAGGTCACGAGCTCTCCTAATAGTCTCATGAAATGAAGAAGGCTCAAATGCTCTCAAAAATCCAGTGAGAGCGTCTGTCAAACCTATTTTGAATAGGGAAATTAGCCTCATCTCTGTAATATCAGCGTCTGTCAAGGTTGGTTCCTTCTTGATGTATCTTAAACTATTTTTTGGGGGTTTTGAGTGTAAAAAGATGACTGTAAATGAATTGAAAACTAGGGTGATACACCAAATTTGTTGAGGGCTTTGAATGAGTACATGCACAAATATTTGAGAATGGATTTTGGGTGCACAAACCAATAGTTTTTAGCAGAATATTAAGGCAAAACACTTGATGTATTGAGGGAATGATTCACAACAATATTGTTAAGATAAGCATGCACACTAATATTATGCAGGAATTACTAAATTTCTAGAAAGGTAAGATGGTCAATCGGGGAATTTTGACATTCACAAGAAATAATAAAGTATACATGAAGCAACGAATAATTGGAAAGGCATAAATCAATTCTCATTCAAAGGGAAAAATTGGCAAAAACTGCTTCAACAATCCTATATCTAAAAAGTCCCTCGTTCTTTGCCAATGCACACAATATATAGCAAAATTATTCATCTCCCCTTCCTAAAAATAGACTAAGAATTGTACTTTCCCATGCATCCTATTTTTATCCTTTATCATGAATAAATAAACGAATAAAAATAAGCATGCTAATACAATGAGACATTAATAGCCTTGTTTACAAAAATACAACTCAATCAAATTACAGTTGACTTTTCTATTTTTAAAATGAAATGGGATAAATAACTTGGCTAATAGTAAATCTTTTCTTGATGAGAAAGTCTTCTCCAATACATGTAACTTTTCTTCAACTGATAGATGTGACATCTACAATTTGGTCCACTTGCAATTGTAAAATTGGCACTTTAAAGCTGCCCCTTGGATGCACATGCAAGAATAAATCTCTATGTGTGAGTAAAATAATTTCATTATTTACAACACTTTGAAAAAATAATTCACCCATGCGTTCATCCTCTGCGGGGACCACTTGCAAGTTCTGATGATGGCACCTATTTTTCTTCTTGTGGTAATATGCAAAAATTAACCTCTGCAAGAAAAAATAATATGTTTGTTTTTATTCCTTAGTAGAAGCTACTCAGCCTATATTCACCCATAGTGGGGACCACTTGTGAGATTTTTGTGTTGACCATGCATGGTAAACTTTACTTTCCTCATTTCTGTAGGTGTGTGCATGTGTTGTTTTTAAACTAATGCTAATATGAGTAAAAGACTAACACCTAAATAGCCTTAATTAGCAAGAGTTAAACAAACTACTTATCACCATCATGATAAGAATTAAACAAGGGTTAGATGCTAAACATTTATCAATAAAACTTTGAAATTAACAATGTTAAAACATCTAAAATCCTCTATTCTCTAACAAAAAATAAATGAAATGGACCTAGATAGGCTCCATGGCTATCAAAAATGGTTGTTCTATGGTATTCCAAGAACCTAGGAATGAGGGCAAGTCAAAGTTGGGCTACAAGACCCTTTTGGCACCTCCCATTTGACCTAAGCACTTAGGAAAGAGGCTTAACTCTTCAAGATGGTGAACTCTCAAGAAAACAAAAAATCAAGCTCTTAGTCTATTTTGCTATATGCTTTGCATTTGCTTTCTCAAGGAGTTTAGGTGTAGGTATAAAGGTAGAAGGAGGGCTCCTTATATAGCCCAATGGATAAAGGAAACACTTCACCCATTTGCATGTGGGATAAAGGTAAAACAAGATTAGGAATGGATAAGGTTGCTTTATAAAAGGTAACCTTACTTTAGAAGGTTTTAATTTATAATTAGCAAGTCATGGGAGTTGGGGGGGTGTTTTAATTAATCAAAGGTGATTAACTAATAGGTAGATGTAAGCTTATAAAAGCTAATTAGAGGAATATTAGTAAGATTTTAGGCTATTATAAGGGGATTAAATCAATTAAATATTGATTTATTGGTTAAATGAAGGGGAAGGCTAATTAATTAATAATAATTAATTAGTCTAGATAGAAGGGGTGAATAATTAACGGAAGGTCGTTAATCAGGATGTTAGTTGGATAGGCGACTTAATCAATTAGCGTATTGTAATTAATTAATGACAATAAGAGGGAATATGAGCACTTTTGATGATATGTCATCAATCTGCGAGAAAGGAGATAATTAGCGCAATTTAAGTATTAAAATTGCTTGGGTATAATTATGGGTGTCTACAGTAGGGACCACTTTGATGCTACACTTGCCATTTTTTAATCTTTGTGCACTGGCCACCTTTTGGAGGAATTAAGGATTTTTTGGAAAGTATAAGGTAAAGTGGTTGTGGTTTGATTTTGTTGGAATATAATTTGAAGGCCCCTATTGATTTGATCATGGCCATACTATATTACTGACCCGTTTTGGATTATCATTACAAATAAAATAGTATTGTCGACATTTTTTTGAGATATTTTGGCATATATTATAAGACCTTAAGCCAAGGTCAAATGCAATGATTTATTAATCATGGGGCTATCCCCCTTTTATGATGAATCAACCCTTGGAATGTTTGTCAGTGGAAATGTTTAATTTGGTAATTATAGTTGGGTTTTAACAAACCATGGTTGAGTTGTTTTCTTTTGATGAAGACCCCTAATCTCTGTCATGTGTGACCTTCAACCGTCGATTCTTCTATACCTTCAGTCAAGGTTTCAACCTTGCCATTAATATGGTTGGTGACTGTGGTTACAGTGGTTGTTTGCATAGAATTAGGGACATCATCCATACAATCGATCTTTGTACCCTTTTAATTTGGATCATTGATTTCTAACCTTCTGACGAGTGAGGCCAACTGTGGTTGCATTGAATTTGGTGATTGATTCTTGATCATTGATTGTGGTACTTCATTGATCTCAACTCTTCGATCAAAACTTTTGATGGGTTAGGTTGGGTAAAAGTTCATCGAGCTTATCACTTTCTCATTCTTTTTATTGTTCTGAGTGGAAAATCCCTAGCCATGTTTTAGCTCACCACCATTTTCATGTGCTCGAGCTCGTTTTTCTTCTGCAAATCCATTTTATAGACTTTGAATATTGGTATTTTCATTTACAATGAGGTCATAGGCATTCTTTGATAGAGGTGACTGCTATTGGCAAAGATCTTGGACTCGTGCGAAATAATTTTTGTAGCTTTCAGAGATGGCCCTTTCTTTGACACTTATCTACAAAAGGTTTTTTAAACCATCATTGGTGCATTCTGGTTTTGTTGATCGTTTCTTCCTTTTGGAGTTAAGGCTTATATTTTTCAATGTTACAGCATTATTCCCTTATATTTTTTACTTGAAGAGCCATTTTTGGAAGGTTTCAAACTCATTTTGGCTCATAGCTTAGATGGGTATGGAATTTTCCTCCCTCTGGATTTGATTTGAAGTTTGGGCTTGGTCATTGGAGGTTTTTAGAAATTGTGGTCTCAATTTCATGCTATTATGAGGTGCTCAAACCTTCTGGTTTCCTACTATTCCTTTTGATGATTTATTAAGCTTTGTTCCATTCCATTTTTCCAGGTGGCCTATGTATTCATCATCATTTCTTCATATATGTACATTTTCCAATGTGGGTGTTCACATCTTGTGTGATTATCTCTAGACTTTTGGCTTAACATGACCTCTCTGACTGGTAAGTCCATTTCCCCTCATGGGTATTTTGGACAAAATGAAGAGAAATCCTTTTTGTTGAACTGGATCTGTATCTTCTTCTTTACATTAATAGGTTCTTGGTAGTTTTCTTAAAATAATTGTCATATTTTGAGTTGCCTGCTCTGAAAATATATAGGTTTCATTCATTAATGTTAAACTAAATACTTAGCTTTGCAGGCCAGGGAATCACTTTGTGTTGACCTATATCAATAGTTTCAGGCTCTAGGAAATTGTGTTTATTATTTTAATTGCCCGTGATTATGTTTCCTTGATTATGGTATTTGTGACTTATGCCTACAACATGACGCCATTTCTAGTTTGAAACTACTTTTTCCAGGCATCGTTGATGGTAAAATTTGAGTGACTTGAATCGTCATGGCTCTTTATTTTGATATGAGGTTCTTCTTTCATTTTATATCAAGTTTCATGAATGTACAATTCAAATTTCTATTTCACTTTGTTGTATCTTCCTTTTGCTGTAGAATTCCTATATGATAGTTGCTCCACTTGGTTTAATCTTTTATTTGCGTATGTTTTGTACATAAAGATAAAACATTGCAATTCTTGAACATAATTGTAACCTCTTTGAAAGTTTTTTTCCTCAAAACATAACTGTAACCTGATATGAACTAGAGTTTATTGAAAATATTTATTTTTACTGGTAGAAAAATACCTCCACTTTGCCCTCTTTACCATTTACTGAGCATTTTGCCTCTATTTTATTCAATTTCTTGTACTTTTAATCTGTATTTAGACTTATATCCCCTCTATTGCAATATGACTATCAGTACTAGAAATATAAGCATTATGACTTTTGAAACCTATACTGCTCTAGACATGATAATGCAATGGTGTATTGAAACTGTATTTATATATGAATTGCAAGGTTTAATGGTCAAGCCTTGCAAATCCCTGTTGAAACCTTGATTTTGAAAGGCAAACTTGAGTGGAGAAACTTGTTCCAATTTCACTTTTATAATGCAGAGTATGTGTCTGCGGCTTAGAATTATGCATGATGACACTACTTTAGATTTCCTCTTTGAATATTTTGTCTTCACTTGTGCTGTGAAATTACTTACCTAAAATGCATGCTTTCTATTTTAAGATCTCACCCACTTCTTGCACTGGTTGTACTTTATGTACTCACACTTCTTTGCAACTTGGTATCCATTTACTTAGCATGTCTTATGTACCTCTCTTTTCAGTTCAGTTTTGGATTGATCGTTTGTGACTTATAGTTGCACTTGTATTCTGTAGAAGTGATGTAGCATCTTGATTGCTTTTAAAACTTGATGCTCCTTGAGTTCACTTCAGATCTTATCATAGAATGTAACTATTTGATCATTTGCTTCACTACTATACAACTTTAATCATGATTTTGATTGTTCAAGATGTGTGATTGAAACCATATTCCACCATTGATATATGCATTTACTTTGATGAAAGTTTCCAGTGTCTTGGTTCCATTTCTGTTATCATTCATTGATAGAACTGATTCAACTAGTTGCCATCTTGATCTGAAACTATGAATTTGTATTTACCTTTTGAATTACAAAAGTTTTATCTTGATTTCTTCACTTCTTTTGTAACCTTTTCATGACTGTCTAAGTCATTGATGTTTGATGAATTTGTCTAAGTATTGAGCTTCTTGATTCAATTATGTACTTTTTGTACTTGATATCTTGAAATGATTGCATTACAGTGGTTTTGAACCCTTTTCTTGAGACTATGGAAGTTTGTTCCTTATGATGTCGTAATTTTCTGAAGTTGAGCCTGGAGCTACACATTGAGCTGGTTGCATTGTGTACTTTATCTCTTCATCATGAATTACCCTTTGCATCCTTAGTTGTACTGTAATTGAAGTTTTTATTTACCATGAAGTAACCTTCATTCATCTAAATATGTAGCTTTGACTATATAGTGTATTCTCTCATTTCTTGCATACTATCTGATTAGTACAGTAGGCTATCTTTTGTCACAACTTTAAAGTATGTATTAATTGTGAAATAACATGATGGAAAGATGTAAAATGTCCATTTTAAATGGTGAAGCCCTGTCAAAATTTTCTCAGATATCCTTTTCCATTCTGTTTCAGCTGCAATTTTATCTCATTCCATTTGTTAGAATCTTCAGCACTAAACCTGCATTTATTTTATGGATTAATACATGTATATCTTTGTATATTCAGTCTTTAGTTTGTACTAAAATAAATTTACTTTTCTGATATGTAAACACAATAGTTAGTGTTTATTTCCTTCATCTTACATGTACATGCACATTTAGATAAACTAGTTAGAAAACATTAGGCTTTTTGGCCTCTCTTCCGTTCTTTAGTTTTCTCTTTATCTTTGCTCTCTAAAATGATTTTAAGAATCATATGTACTGATGTAGAATACTGCTGCTTGTCTGTTATGCATTTATTTTTCTTGTAATCATACCTCCTGATATTAGGAGATTCATTTGCACGAAGACAGACAGTACAAGAACATGATTTAATCCCGAGCTCGTGATTAACAATCTCTTTTCTTTTTATTTTTTTAGGTACAATGCAGTATTGAATAACAAGGATGAAGATGGAGCAACAATGGGAGTGAAGATGGAGCAACGAGAAACAAGAAACAAGGAAACGATGGGTTTCTTTATATTCTTTTTCTTTTATTTTCATGCATAGGCACTTTATATTTAAGTAGTTATGATGTTTACTTGAGTCACATCCCATGGCTTGTGTGGGAAACATTTGAAATTCCTTATGAATAAAACATTAAATTTTGAAACTGAGTTGTGTACTTCCTTCTACATTTCAGATTTGTATATGGATTGTATAATAAATTAAACAACTCAACATAATTGAATGTATTTAATCATGAAGGAAAGAACTTTAAAATACCTGTAACCTTAGTAATGAACTTTGATACTACTATAATCTGTAACTCTGATTTCTATTCCAAAACTTAACACTTCATCTATTCTATATTTTTTGTCTTTATCAAGATAACACATCTGTCCTTTGGGGCCTTTGTGTTCTTTTTATGAAGACAAACATGAAAATTCAGACTATGTGATTTGTTACGTTTTGTACAGCACACATAGCTACAAATTACATGTAGTCATTAATTAATCCAATAGAACAAATATTAAACTAAAAGAATCTCCCCTAGCTTAGGTTCACTTCACCAATGCTATCCATCATAACAAAGTTTTGAGTTGGCCATTTTTGCACGAGTGTAAAAAATTGTCAACATTTTCCTCGAAACATGTAATATTCATTTCATACATAAAGGATGGAAAAATGTAAAACTAAAATTTAGAAATTTACTCTTTGACACTTCTAATTGTGATACTTGTTAGAGTAGGTATTTACCTTAGGTCATGTTCACCTAGACCTACTTTATTTACCTTTATTGTATATATCCTCACCCACTTATGTGTGTGGATATTTCTTTTTATTTATTTAGATATTAGGAGGATATAATCTAGTTGTTAGGTAAATTTATTTCCTTGATCTATTGTATTGACTAGATCCTTGATGTCCAGTTCTTTCCTACATTTATGGTCTTGATTAGTTCTTTGAAGACTAGCTCTTTCATTGATTTATGACTTGATCTACGACCTTGACAACTTGTTAGATTGTTCTTCCTTGCCTATATAAAAAAGACCCATTCTCATTATATTTCATTGAGTTCTATAATAATATATGATATTGTTCTTCATCTTTTGCAAAGGTTTTGGTAAATTTATTGTGGAAAATTGATTTCATCTTATTGATCGAGGTTTGATTAGCATCTGAGTTCTTAGCTTGGTAGGATCTGGTTATTGTTCATTTTATGGTATCAGAGTAGGAGATTGTTGTTGAAATCCATCTGTAAGTTTAATTTGCAAACAGTTTTTTGTATATTCATATATTAAGGATTTGTGTGTATTTTGTTGTTGCGTGCATTTTAAAGCAAAATAGAGCCTTCCATTGGATTTGGAAGGTGAAAAAATGCTGAAATCAACTATACACATGACCATTTTCGAAGACATCCATTTTTTAATTTGTTTGTTATTGCAAAGGAATGCGCTTGTTCGCTTCAGGATTCATGTCAGTGAGGAAGAAAACCAAAAAAAAACAATTTCTGTGTTTTTCAAGATTGGAATTGGGTTTTTTTCTTCTGTATTGCAACATTATTAGTTGGCATGGAACAGAGTATTTTCAAAAATACGTTTCTTTCCTTTTTTGGCAGGGGTCCATGAGTTGTTGTGCATGGTTTGCTATTTCGGGAAAATTTGTAAACTATTATTTTGGGTGACGAAGGTCATTTTTGACACAATTCATAAATAACAGGTTTTACTAGAAGAAGCAATTGGATGTGACTTTCTCGAAAACTAAAAACATACCCCAGAATAGTAAGTGGAGCATACACCCATTAAAATCCTGAATATAAACTTGTATCTTTTGATTGGAAACTCAGATTTGAGAGCCATTTTTTGCAAAAGTGCTTGTTTTTTCATGATATTTCCATTATAAATATTTGTTTTAATAATTTCAATATAATTATAAATTTCCATATTGTAACACACACTCATTATAAAGTGCCAAAATATGGGGGGGCTCTTGTTGCATTACTTGGTTCTTGCATTTCTTTTGGTATTTTTTGAGAATGGCATCTAATTTTGCATTAGACAATGTTGATTCATTAACAACACATAATTACCACAAATGGAAACCAACAATGGAAAGAATAATTAAGCGGAAAGGATTATGGGCTTTAACTTCTTCAAAACAATTAGTGTTCACTATAGATTATAAGAAACTTCAGTACCAGCAAAAATTTGATGAGTGTATATGTTTGATAGGAACTTATGTAAGTGCTAGTCTTTTTTTTCATTTAGAAAAATGTGACTCTCCTTTCAAAATATGGGAGACATTGGAATATTATTTCGGTAAGGTGGATCATATGAGAGCCATGCAACTTGAAATTGAGATCACGTCTCTTAAACCAAGTTCAAGAATTTGTTGACACAATTGAAGGGGAGTGGAAGAGATAAAAAATATGAATATTGTGTTTACTTGATTCTATCTAAGTTATGAAGACCATTCCAGATTTTTTCTTCTACCTTTTTCTCTAGCATGGATACCTTAGGTGACACATTCAAAATGCTTGATTTAGAAACATTTTGTGAAAGACTTACTAGGGAAGAATCCAATTGTCTTACCTTGAGTCTTCCACCTCTCAAAAGGATTTTGTTTCATCTAATCCTAAGGGAAAGGGAAAACCAAAAATTAACACAAACTCCACCTCTTTGCCATCTCAAAGTGCTCAAAACCCAAAGAAAAAAAATATAAACCCAAGGAATCTTCTAAAAGCAAGGGTAAGTCTAGCCTTTCATGTTCTTTTTGTGGGGGTATTGGTCATGAAAAACATATGTGTTATAAGCGAATGTAAGCCTTAGAGGATGCAGTTAAGAAACAAAAAATTTCTATATCCACTCCACCTCCTTCTAATTAACATGGAAAGACACTTAATGTTGTTGGGATATCACATTCACCACTTGTAGACAATTGGGTTATTGATTCTGGTGCTTCTCATCACATGACTTATTCCAATGAGTCTTTTGTTTCTCTAAGTTTGAGTTCTACTGCCAAAATTGAGGTTGGATATTCTTCATTTCTTTCTGTTGAGGGAAAATGTGATATACACCTTGATGGTGGTAGTATCCAAGATGAAATGTATGTTCCTAAGATCACCACAAATTTGCTTTATGTATATCAACTTTTTCATTCTAGTCAAGGAAAAATAGTGAATTTTACACCACATGGGGCAGAAGTACGAACTTGGTTAGAGCCTCATTCAATTTTTACTCAAGGTATTGTTGATCATATTCAGGGTTCATTTTAAGAAAACCCCTATGAAAAATTACTTTCGAATCATTGGCGAATCTCAAAAATTGACTTTCGAATCGTTGGCAAATATCTAAAAAAATGTTTCATGGAAAAGGCAATTTCACAGAGAGCATTCTTTCCTTATTTCACAAATTTGTTCGGGTAGGTTGGTCGGGAGTTTCCGTCGGGTGAAAATTTGGTCGGATAGGTTAGTAGGGGATTGTGTGGTTCAGGGGTTGACCATTGGGCAGGTGAGGGTTGGACAGGTGAGGGGTTGGAAGCATGTTAGGCAAATGCGGTTAGATGGGTGAGGGGTTGGACGGCTAAGGGTTGGGCAGATAAGGGTGGGATGGCCAATGGTTGCATGGCCAAGTGTTGGATAGGTGAGGGGTTGGACGGCTAATGGTTAGATGGCTAAGGGTTGGACGGGTGGGTTAGACAGCTAAGGGTTGGATGGGTGAGGGGTAGAAGGTTAATCATTGGATGGGGTGAGGGGTTGGATGGCTAATATTTGGAGGTGGGATAGGAAAGCATTGGTCAGCTAATGGTTGGACGGTATAGAGTTAGATGGCTTAGGGTTGTGTGGGTGGTTTGGATGGTTAATGTTTGGTCGGGTGGGTCAGGTGCGTAAGGGTTGGGCTGCCACAACCAGCCAATAGTTTTCCACCACATGTCCTTTGAACCATACAGAACCCTATAAATACCCCTTTAGGGCTCAATTATTCACTTTTCTATGAAAATTTCCAGTGCTCTGAGCTCTCTAATCTTTAAAATTCTCCCAAATTTTAGCAATGGCCAAAACCACATCTATTACTACACCCAAATTTCAATAGAAAAACCTCATGTGCCCACAGATTGTAGTTCTACTAAGAGAAAAAGACACACAAAAGGATTGGCTCAAAAACTTAGAATTTATCGGGCTTGTGGACATGCCCCAATTCGATCTTGATACTTTAGTCCTTGGTTACCTTCTCTCCTCTTACAACGAGAGTGATGGTAAATTTTTCCTTCTCCTCGTACATCCGAGATGTCATCAAATTTATTTCTCAATTGAACTTGAGGACGTACATCGGTTAATATATTTACCATTTGAAAATAAGTTGGTCGTTACTACAAAGGCTGTTCTTATAGAAAAAGACACAAAGTTTTTGGAGTCTCATTACAATGTACATGTTAATGGTATGTTTATTATTTTCAAATGCTTTTTTTCTTAACATTATTGGACCACCCAAGGCTCTAACGTTTCTTTTCTATTATTGCAGTTCCTCTTAATCGTTCATCAAGAGGCCTTATTCTACAAGGTATTATAGACAAATTCATTATTATAGTTGTGTCACTTTTTCAGGCCAGGATTGTATTACAGAGAAGATCTGTAGACATTATGTATTGGGCAGTTCAATATTTATTACGGACACTAGCAGGGCACTAATTTGATTGGTGCAGCTATTTGTCCAACAGAATAAAAACAAATATCTCCCATACCTACAAAGCCAATCAATTAGAAAAATCCAGGACTATATTTTCTTGTTGTAATTATATTCTTGTTTTTTATTATGAAGCATATTATGAAATTCTGTAAGATAAAATTCCAACTGCAATCAATGATCAAATGATTGGTCTTACTCTCGGAGAACAATAGGTAACAATTACTGATCAGGGGATCATTTTTAAAAGTTCCCTAAACATCCCTAAATGGTGTCAGTGTAGAATATTGTGTCAAGATCTTTCTAACGACCATGAGAATGCGATAAACAGAAATCTGGAGCTCTAGATATGTCTGGTCAAAGTTCAGACAACGGGAAAGTCAACTATAGTCAACTGGTCAATTTTGGACCAAGGGCACTGTGACATGTGGCGAAAAGGTGAAAGGAGTTGTTCGTTGGTTTTTGATCTCTAGTGTTCGACGGTCATAAAAGAATGCTCTTCGAATTCGCTCGATTTGCCTATTGGGAGTCGACAGATGGTCTTATTCGTCATATATCATGTAGGGTTAAATTTCATATTATTTTGTAATTCTTTGCCATGCATTATTCCCAAATGCCACACATATATATATTAATGTTCAAACATTAGTATAAACCACATAATACCCACTTACCCACTTAGCCGCCATACATTATGCTAAGTCCCTTTGTAAAGCGGTTGTAGTGGAATCTTCCACGTGGAGGAGAGAAGGTGGTGAAGCGGTTGAGATGGGGGTGGTTAAGCCTAAGGTGGTCCATTGACCACTGTACATTTTTGTGGGAAAATGCTTTAAAGCCTTAAACAAATTACATCCCACCAAATATGGGATTTAATCCCATTTCAACAAAAGCCGCCCATTATTTGGGTATGTAATCCCATTAAAAATGCAAATCGGCTATATGGGTATGTAATCCCATTAAACATGTTATGGGCTAGGTTAAAAATAGCCTAAGATAATATATAATAACATTATTATAGGGCCCTAACATTGTATAAATAGGGAACCCGTTGGATTGTAAAAACACACAAAAAATACGAAAACAAGCTCAGAGCTCGGGAGGTGAATGATAAATTGTTGTTGTGTGAAGACCTAAATTATTTAGGCATTATTATTTTGATTATTATTGACCTATTATTTGTTAGGCAATAATAAATTAAATATTTGTGGCTAGGAATTATTCAAACTACCTAGTCGGCCCATAGCGCCACAATAAATTATTGCGGAGCCTGGAATATCGAATGGAGAGCCATAGGGCATTGTATTAACATCTGGAAGGCCGATCAAGAACTAGAGGTTTCTGAATAGTGGAGCTGGTGCCATAGAGCTTGCTGAATACGCTAGGAAAGTGGAAGTCGGGTGCTATCTTTCACCCTTGTCATCCAAAGGTCTGGATATTCTTCTAAGCAAGTTCATAATAGTTTTCATTAGTTTTTCTTGTGAAAGTACTATTGTAACTTACAAGTTTTGACTAATGGAATGTTTTGATAAGAACCTGGAGAAATAGGCAATTGGCGAACTTCATAATCAATCTTTGTGCAATTGTCTTTATTGTCTTGCATTTATTTTAAAATTAATTACTTAAAAAGGAGAAATTTTTTGGCAATTAATTAAAGCCTACAAGGGTCTGAGATCAGGTAGTAATAATCTGATTATTTTCAGATCAGTTACTTTTACTGTTTGCTTGTTATAAGGATTTCAAATTCAATATTTTTGAATAAACTATTAATTGTAAGATTTTATTTTAAAGATAAAAATTATAGTTGCAACATCTCATAAGGAGGCAATTGTTAGAGGTAAAGCCCCTCCAGAGGTCTTTATTGATTCTAACATGGATTCAGCAAAATCAACACCAGTAAGACCTCCTTGTCAAAAGTGACCTCAGGGGTTGATATGCGCATCACGTTTACCATAACATTTAACTTTAGGTATGAAGTTATCTTTTTTCATAAATAAATAATTCAAACAATTAATATAAATTATGTATGTACTACTGTATTTTAATATTTCTACTGTTCTTTTCTAAATTTATTGTATTCACAAACTACTGTGTTTGATGATGATGATCAAATTCATTTCAGGTGTGAAGATCAAAATGTCACGATTGTGTCTCCGTATATGCAAGGTATATTGTAATGTATAATATTTAGCATGTTTTGTTTCCTTATAATATTTTTAGCATTTACAAAGCACAACTCTAATATTCTAACAATCTGTTGTTTTCTTCATGTAGAGAATATGGATTCTAGGCACGTTCCGCTTGCAAGTAGGACACTAATACCTCCTACACATCAAGTCCAAACAAAAAGAAGAACTACAGGAAAGAATATAAGGTTTCTTGTAGAGTCAGCAGGAATAGTTCATCCTGCTACCACAAAATTTCCTAGACTGTCACTAGGTGGTTTTTTAAGTGTAACACCTGTTGAAAATTTTTGCACTTGTGCAAAAATGCGCAACTCAAAACTTCGTTACGATGGATGAAATTGGTGAAGTGACCCTAAGCTAGGGGATATTATTTCACTTCAAGATTTTTTCTGCTAGATTAATTAAGGACTACATGTAATTTTCAGCTATGTGTGTTGTTACAAAACGTAACAGATCACATAGTCTACAATTTCATGACTATCTTTAGCAAAAGAACACAAATCTCTAAAGGACATATGTATAATCTTGATGAAGACTGAAAATACAGAGTAGATGAAGTGTTAAGTTTCGAAACAACAATCATAGTTGCATTACAACAATAAATGTTCATTGCTAAAGTTACAAATATTTTAAAGTTTTTTCCTTCATGATTAAATACATTCAATTATGTTATTGAGTTGTTTAATTCATTATACAATCCATATATAAAGATGAAATGTAGAAAGAAATACACAACTCAGTTTCAAAATTCAATGTTTTATTCATAAGGAATTTCAAATGTTCCCACACAAGCCGTGGGATGTAGCTCAAAAGTAAATTACAACTATTGAAGTAAGAGGCACATATGCATGAAAAAGGAAGTAAAGGAGTATGAAAGAACCCATCATTACCTTGGGTTTCTTTCATTTCAGTTGATGCATTTCTAGCTCCAACTTTGCTCCATCTTCATCCTCACTTCTTAGCAAATGACAGTGTTCCTGAAAACAAGAAAAGGAAATATTGTCAATCACAAGCTCAAGGTTGATTCATATGCCTATACTATCCAATTTCGTGCAAGTGGATCTCCTAGCATTGAAATTTCATGATTGTGTCTTCTTCTATGGAAGGTATATTGTAATGTATAATATTTATCATGTTTTTTTTTCCTTTTAATTTTTTAGCATTTACAAAGCACAACCGTAATATTCTAACAATTTATTGTTTTCTTCATGTAGGTAATATGGCTTCTGGGCACATTCCACTTGCAAGGAGGCCACCAATACCTCCTACACGTTTAGCCCAAACAAAAAGAAGAAATGTAGGAAAGAATATAAGGTTTCCTGCAGAGTCAGCAAGAAAAGTTTGTCCTACTACCACATAATTTCCTGGACTCTCACTAGGTGGTGTTTTAAGTGTAACACCTATTGAAATTTTTTGCACTCGTGCAAAAATGGGAAACTCAAAACTTCGTTACGTCATGGATGGAATTGGTGAAGTGACCCTAAGCTATGGAATATTCTTTCACTTTAATATTTATTCTGCTAGATTAATTAAGGAAAACATGTAATTTGCAACTATGCGTGTTGTTACAAAATGTAACAGATCACATAGTCTACAATTTCATGATTGTCTACAGAAAAAGAACACAAAGCCTTGAAGGAAAAATGTGTAATCTTGATGAAGACTTAAAATATAGAATAGATTCAGTGTTAAGTTTCATAACAACAATCATAGTTGTAGATTACAGCAGTAAAAGTTCATTGCTAAAGTGACAGGTATTTTAAAGTTTATTCCTTCATGATTAAATACATTCAATTATGTTATTGAGTTGTTTAATTCATTATACATTCCATATACAAAGATGAAATGCATAAAGAAATACACAACTCAGTTTCATAATTCAATGTTTTATTCATAAGGAAATTCCAATGTTCCCACACAAGCCGTGGGATGTAACTCAAAAGTAAATTACAACTACTGAAGTAAGAGGTACATATGCATGAAAAAGGAAGTAAAGGAGTATGAAATAACCCATCATTGCCTTGGGTTTCTTTCGTTTCGTTTGATGCATTTCTAGCTCCAGCTTTGCTCCATCTTCATCCTTGCTTCTTAGCAAATGGAACTATTCCTAAAAACAAGAAAAGGAAAGATTGTCAATCAAAAACTCAGGGTGATTCATATACCTATACTATACTATTTCATGCAAGTGGATCTCCTAGCATCAAAATGCCATGATTGTGTCTTCGTCTATGCAAGGTATATTGTAATGTATAATATTTAGCATGTTTTGTTTCCTTTCAATTCTTTAGCATTTACAAAGCACAACCGTAATATTCTAACAATTTGTTATTTGTTTCATACAGGAAATATGGATTCTGGGAACGTTCCACTTTCAAGGAGGCCACCAATACCACCTACACATCTAGTCCAAAAAAAAATAAGAACTGAACGAAATAATATAAGGTTTCTTGCAGAGTCAGCAGGAACAGTTCATCCTACTACCACAGAATTTTCTGGATTGTCACTAGGTGGTGTTTTAAGTGTAACACATGTTGACAATTTTTACACTTGTGTAAAAATGGGAAACCCGAAACTTCATTACAATTGATGACATTGGTGAAGCGACCCTAAGCTATGGGATATTATTTCACTTCAATATTTTTTCTGCTAGATTAATTAAGGACTACATGCAATTTGTAGCTATGTGTGCTGTTACAAAACATAATAGATCACATAGTCTACAATTTCATGATTGTCTTCAACAAAATAACACAAATCCCTAAAGGACAGATGTGAAATCTTGATGAAGACTGAAAATATAGAATAGATGAAGTGTTAAGTTTCAAAACAACAATCATAGTTGCAGATTACAACATTCAAAGTTTTTTGCTAAAGTTACAGGTATTTTAAAGTTTTTTCCTTGATGATTAAATACGTTCAATTATGTTATTGAGTTGTTTATTTCATTTTACAATCCATATACAAAGATGAAATGCAAAAATAAATACACAACTTAGTTTTAGAATTCAATTTTTTATTCATAAGGAATTTCAAATGTTCCCACACAAGTTGTGGAATGTAACTCAAAAGTAAATTACAACTACTGAAGTAAGAGGTACATATGCTTGAAAAAGGAAGTAAATGAGTATGAAAGAACCCATCATTGCATTGGGTTTCTTTCATTTCAGTTAATGCATTTCTAGCTCCAGCTTTCCTCCATCTTAATCCTCGCTTCTTAGCAAATGGCACTATTCCTGAAAATAAGAAAGGGAAAGATTGTCAATCACAAGCTCAGGGTTGATTCATATTCCTATACTATCTAATTTTGTGCAAGTGGATCTTCTAGCATCAGAAGGTATAAGTTACATAAGGATCAAAGTCATAACTGATAAAATCACTATTCTGTAGCAACATACA
This sequence comes from Taxus chinensis, assembly GCA_019776745.2. Lineage (NCBI taxonomy): Eukaryota > Viridiplantae > Streptophyta > Pinopsida > Cupressales > Taxaceae > Taxus > Taxus chinensis. The sequence continues at coordinate 242,249,665 of CM034148.1, forward strand.
TGACTCATTCACTTAGAAATAAGGAGAGAGAAAAAATATGGAATAAAAGAGAGGAAAAAGAGTCTAATGTTTTCTAACTAGTTTATCTAAATGTGCAGGTACGAGTAAGAAGAAAGAAGTATTGCTTTCTGTAACTTGAATTAGAAAATTACATTTAATTCAGTTCAAACTAAAGGCTGAAGTATACAAAGACATGCTTCTACTAATTGAAAAAATAAATGCAAGTTTAGTGCTGCAATTTCTAACAATTGGAATAAGAGAACTTGTAACTTAAACAAAATGGAAAAGGGAATCTGAGAAAATTTTGACAGGGCTTTGCCATGTAAAATAGACATTTTACATCTTTCCATCATGCTATTTCAAACTAATACATACTTGAAAGCTGTAGATAAATCAAATAGTAATACATAAAGGAGATAATGCATGGTATAGTCAAAGATACAAATCCAAATAAATAAAAGTTACTTCATGATACAATACAACTAAAGAGAAGAGGATAATTCATGATGAAACATACAGTACACAATGCAATCAACTTAATGGACATCTGCATGATCAACGTCATAGAATCATGACATCACAAGGAAAAAACTTCCATAGTCTCAAGAAAAAGGTTCCAAACACTGCCTACTTTGAAACATTTATATTAGAGGGTTCCATATTCTATAAATATAAATCAAATTAAGAGAAATCATTGCAAATAAATCAAGAATATTTATGTTTTCTAGCACAAAAGTATTCTTGTTCTTTTCCAGATCAAAAGAAAAAGTAAAATATATATAGACTCTTAGTTTTAAAAGTGTAAAAACACAAATGAAGATACACTCATAATGAACATTTTGTAGATTCTTAGCTACAGATATCAATAAGTATAGGGAATGAACCTTGTGCTTTGAAAGATAGAGAGTTTCACTAAAGAATCAAGGCTAGAAGGTATAAAAAACAATGAGAATCAGATGTAAATGACAACATGGCCAAAGAAATATCAGGTAGAACCTTCAGAAAAATTCAGAGCATATAATGAAATATAGAGATGATCTACAGTTAGCTTCAAAGCCATGCATGGAACAATACAAGAAGATAAATGATTTTCAAACAAAGAAGGAGAAAGATATTGTTTGAGCTGTATAGACCACATAATTCCAAAAGATCTTCAAGATCAATTAGGATAGCTTTCATATGTGATTTTTGATAGATTCATGATTAGAACCATTAAATGAAACCTACATGAAAGGTATTTCAGACATGGAAGAACATATTCAACAAGCCATACCCATCTCAGATTAACAAAAGCTAGAGCTTGGAAATGATCAAGAATGACAACAACGTTGAAGTAAAGCTCAAGATTCCATCTTAAACAAAGTACAAGCAAACATATAGAGAAGAAGTTAGAGAATTAGGTGAAGGATGAATCATAATGCATAGAATCTTTGACAATCTCTCAAATCTAGGAAAACACTGGGTGAATACTTAGGCTATAAATAATAACTAGGTAGCAGAGATCTGAAGATACCATAATGGCCGCTTGGATAAATGCACATTAGCTCATGAAAGGGAAATTGAGATAAGCAAGCTGAACTGATCTAAAAGACATGGCTAAATTTCTCATCAAGAAGGTTACAACAAGATCAAAGAGTCAAAGCTCATGAAACCTACCAATGGTAGAAATACTTGTAACACATCATTTAGGTCAGTGTCGATATCTCAAAATAGCTAATAAACATGAAAGAAACTAGAAGCCAAGCGACAAAAACAAGTCTATTATCGACAAGTTTTAATAATTTTTTTCCGATAATTGAAGCCAACTATTTCAAGAAAAACAAAACTCAATAAACAATGCAAAATTTCAAAAAAGGAAGATATCAGACCAAATCAAGAAGATATTTTTTGCCACTATAATGAGCATCAAGGTAAGCCATTTAATAAAAATTGCTATGGATGGCTATGCAATGAAGTATATTGTTTTCAAGTATATGAAAAAACCATCAGTGGGCATTAGTCAACCCTTAAGAATAGAAACAGAGAATTGTTTTCAATGTACATATTATGAAATTTTGAAGCAAAAATACAGCTCAGAGCACAAAAATCTCTAAATGGTATTAAGCATAGAGATTCGCTACAAAAAAGAGCTTACTGCCAAACGAAATGCAATATAAAACCCTAATAGTGATCTCCATAATGGCGTCCATACCCAAAAGGATAGGGTTTTAGGCCCAATAATGGTATCAAGGAAGACAAGATTTTCTCCTCAACAATAACAGAGAAGATTGCAAGAGGTGGCTTACTAGTTGATAATAATATAAATGGAAATACTAAATCATCAAGAAATCATATAGCTTCAATGCAGACTTGCACCAGGCCACCACGTTTTTAAAATAAAAGTCCGAACAGGATCAGGGAAAGAAATTAGAACTTTATCTCTAAACAACAATCGTAGAAGAATTCACACAATAGCTCAAAAAGAACAAGATTCAAGCTCTAATAGAGATCAATGAAATCATATCAAAACACAGAACAAGAAAATAGTGTATGGAAAAAAAATGATAGGCTTCAGGTAAAAATGCATACCCAGATATGGGTTTTTTGTTTTAATGAAACTTTGGATCTTCTTTACATAAAAGACCATGAAGTTTTATAAACTTACCAGTCAGAGTTGACAATATTTAGGCCCTCGAAATAATCAAATGTAAGAAACGAAAATACTCAAAACGAGCCCTCAAACTCGATAAAGTCAGAAAATTCATGAAGACATTATAGAAAGAAAACAATCTAGTTTTAGTGCTTATTGAATTAAAAACATCATAAAATAATGATATCCTAAGTTTGAATACTAGGTTTGAGGTAAATCTCACCTCCTTGACAGTCTAAATCTCGTTGAGAGTCATCATTGATTTAAATAATATAAATAAAGAACTTGCAGAGTTCTTATTTGTGAATAGACTAAGCTCGAAAGAATAATAATGGCATCTGAGTTAGAGAACGTCCTGCAGATCTCATTCCATTCAAATCGAGATAGGTTTTGAGCACAGAAGAATAACAAAATCAACGACCACCATTTAAGTCAAAAAATTTCTCAAACCCCATGACTATTGGCTGATAATATTCCATAGAGCTCGAGAAAAAGGAGAAATATCACAACAAAAAATGAAAATACAGATACAATGAGCTCAGAAGAATGATTTTCAGAACAACCAAGAGCTTCAAAGATCACTGTGAAACTCAAAACATCGACAATGGACAAGAGAATCGAAACACATGTATTCACAAATCTTCACATAGCCTACCACAAAACCATTTTTGTAGAGTTTTTGAGCTCAAAATAACAGAGAAATGGTAATCCCGAGAAAAATTTTCTAGGGCTTCACCCTCTAGAATAGAGATGCACGAGAAATGATCAAATTTTAGGTTATAAATAAGCATGTTCAAAACTTAAGTACATTCAAATCCAACTCAACCTGGGTAGATGATCAACGGTACCAAATTAACCATGAAAAACCGACAGTATCAGATGATAACCCAAACGAACCACCAAGCTACAGATCCACGGTGGAGATGATCACAGTACATGAGATCAATGGCCACGAAGTAATCATAGATTCATGTAGCTCATAATCAATGCAAAAAAAGATGCCCAGAGGATTGACAATGCGATATCATCAAGGACAGAGATCAATGGCCACAATTCAATCACCAGTATCAAAGAAAATGCACACCTTAACCATAGACCAGAAGATCAATGATAAAAATGAAGCAAGTACCAGAATCAATGACTAGCATTGATTTATTTTATCAATGCAAACCTAGGGTCACAATCAACTCAAACGGAGTTAGCAACACCACCAACATAATGATAAAGGGGTGAGTCATCATGGTAAAGGGGAACAAGTCCCATTAAATTATTATGCCTGTTGACTATAGTTTTCCCCGTATAAAAATCAAATCCATAATCATTACCATCAACCATGTAAAAATCGACACATCGTTATAGATGTAATAATAATGCAAAAAGGGGGTCGGTAATAAATTATGAGCATGATAAAATCATTAAGGGTTTTATGGACATGTGATCTTTGACCAAAGCATATGCCAACCAAAACACACAAAAAACACATTACCTTATAACTTCAAAATCATCCTTAATTTCTCCAAAAGGGAGGCCAATACAAGAATGATATCAGGTAAGTGCAACATCTAAGTGGTCCCCAAAGAGAAGGGAAAGTTTACCATACATGATTTACATGAATATGTCACAAGTGGCCCCCACTATGGGTAAATTAAAGTTGAGTGGTGTTACTAAGGTATAAAACAAAAGTATTATTTTTCTTATAGAGGTTGAAGTTTTGCATGGTTACCACAAAAAGACAAACATGTGTCAACATTAGAACTTACAGGTAGTCCCCATCAGAATAAATGCATAGATGAGTTATTTTTTCAAATTTGCAAATAAAGAAATTATTTTTACTTGGAGAGAGATTAATTTTTGCCTGTGTATCCAAGGGGCAGTTTAAAGTGCTATTTTTACAATTGCAAGTGGATCAAGTTGCAGATGCCACATCATTAGCTAGAAGAAATAAATTACATGCATTGGAGAAGACTTTCTCATCAAGCAAAGTTTATTATTATCAAATTATTCACCTAGCTTTATTAAAAATAGAATAGTCAACTATAGTTTGACTGAGTTGTATTTTGTAAACAAGGTTATTAATACCTCGATGTATTAGCATGTTTATTTTATTCCTTTATTTATACATAAATAAAGGATAAAAATAGGATGAATGGGCATGCACAACTTTAGTATATTTTTAGGAAGGGTAGGATGAATAATTTTGATATATATTATGTGCATTAGCAAGGCACAAAGGAGGGACCTTTTTTGGACACAAGAGTACTGAAGCAGATTTTTGCCAGTTTTGCCCTTTAAATGAGAATTATATTTTACCTTTCCAATGATTTGTAGTCTTGTGTATGTCTTATTAATACTTATGAATGTCAAATTCCCTGGTTAATCATTCTACCCTATTGCAAATTTAGTATTTTCTACAAGATATTAGTGTGAATGTGTATCTTAATAGTATTGTTGTGAATTTTCCCTCAATACATCAAGTTTCTACCTTAATATTCTGTTGAAAAATATTGATTTGTGCATCCAAAATTCATTATCATATATTTGTGCATGTACTCAGTCAAATCCCTCAACAATTTTGGTGTATCACCCTAGTTCTCAATTCATTTACAACCATCTTATTACCCTCAAATCCCCCACAAAATAGTTTAGGATACATTAAGAAGGAACCGGCCTTGATACCGGAGACTCACCTTAACAATAGGTATACCCATAGACCTGAGGTGTTTCCATTATATCTATGAAAGAGAAAGAGAGAGATCCAGAGAAATCTTATAAAAGCTGCAACCATCTCCCTATAGGGTGTACTTTGGAGAGATAATAATTTTTGGCATGCCCGATGGGACGTAAATCTACAAAGAATCAGATATATGATTAGATTATAGCAATTTACAATAGATTCACAGTAAGAAAGGTTACTTTTAGGGAAACACAATGCAACAATTTATCCTAAAGAATAAAAGATTTTTTTGGCAACTATGTAAGGCTGATTTCAAACTATTTTTGCAACGTGTTCCATGCCTAAAATGACTACAAGATCATAGGTAAGAGGAATTCCTTCTGAGTTTATTTATTTACCTTTGAATTATGTAAGAATAATAAGAGTTGGTAACACCCTAACTTATAATAGGCCTGGTTTTAAGATCCCTCCTCCTAATCTTCCTTCATCATGTATTAATTTCTCTATTCAAATCCTAGTTTTTCCAATGGCTATTCAACCACCAAGGAATTTTGTGACCTTTACTAATGGCAGCCATTAGTAATTCTAGTCTATCATGATATCCCTAATGTTGCCATGAAAATTTTACCTACCTTCACTGGTGAAAATCAGGTTACACCTGTGGTGCACATCAAAGATGTTGCAACTCTATGTGTAGTCCATAATATTACTCATGAAGATGTAGCTTTAAAAAATTTAGTTGCATCCTTTAAAGGGAAATCCTTACAATGGTATAGGAACTTAGAGATTGGAAGCATAAGAACTTGGGATGAGTTAGGTGGTAAATTGCTGAAACAATTTCAAGATAATTCAAATCATTTATCTCTCATAGAAAATCTATCTACAATTAAAAGAGCCCCTCATGAATTTATGACCAATTTTAATATCCGTTTTTCTAGAACTTGGGAAAGAATTCTAGCAAGTGTCAAGCCTCAAGCTGACCATGGTTTTGTACACTACCTCAGATCCTTAAACAATGATATTTAAACTATGATTCAGTCCATGGGAGGTGACACTCTCCTAACAACTTAGGATATTGCTATAAAAGTTGAAAACAATCTTATTCAAGTTGGAAAGTTAACACCAAGGACTTCAATGATTTTTTAGAAAATTTGGCACCCATCCCACATCCTATCACCATTATATATCCTACTATTGCAACAGCATCAGATGACATGTTTAAATCTGTGCAGACTATGGGAAATAAGCTAACTTTGATTGAAAATAGAATTACATTACCTAGCAGGCCTTATCAAGCTCCTTATCAGCAAAACCAGTAAAATAGGCAACCTTGTCAACAAAATTAGAAGTATAGACAATGATATCAGCAAAGGTAATTTTACCCAAAGACTCGTAGCACATCTAATGATTTAGTCCCAGTTAATATGGCTATAAAAGAATGGTTTCAACCTTGTAATCAACCTCAGTAAGCTACAAGTTTCCCAAATACGTTCCTGAATATAAACCTTGTTGCACAACCTCAATCTGAAACATTTTTTATGCCTTAAATGAAGGTTAGGAAGCAAGAAACTCATGTTTAGAAAGCACCTAAATAGAACTTGGTCAGTTTTAGTGAAGACACTTTTATTGCAGTTATGATTAGAGCTCAGGAAAAGGCCCAGGAGAGAGGAAAACAACAAAATAGGCATGTTCTGCCCACAGTCACTGATAAAAAAATAACTGCAGGTCGAAAAACAACTAATAGTCCTTGTGGTCCTCAAAAACCAAAAAGTGTTCCAATCCAAAAATACCAACCAAAGTCATTATAACCTGATCCAAGAAGAATTTTCATACCTCAGATCTCAAAGGATGTAGAAGTAGAGTTAGTATTTGCTAAAGCATATGCTAAAATAGTAGAATCTATTTCTAAAATTATTTCATTTGTTAACATTGTTGATATAATGAAAAAGCATAATGTTAATATCTCAATGTGGAATGCTCTAAGTATCCTAGGACAGCAAGAGTTGCTTTCTAATGAACCGGATAAGTTGTAGATTTCTTCAAAAATAGTAGAAAAGGAAGTTCAGAAAATAGACATGGTCCTTGGAACAATGGAACAAGACCACATTAAAGAAGTTAAATGGATGGTTCAAAAGGTATTAAATTATCATGATATCATGAAACCACCACCATTTTATTTGTCTCTAATTATCGAAGAGAATATTTTTTATAACTACATGGTTGACAATGAAAAAGTAGCACAGTTATGCCAAAAGAAATTATAGAAAAGTTGGGCTTACAGTATGAGCCTACAGAGAAGAGTGTGCTATAACTTGATGGGACAACAACTAATAAAGTTGGTGTCATTAGAAATCTGGAGGTAACATTACATGTTTTTCCAAACGTTTCCATTTTGCAAGATGTTACTGTTGTAGATTTACCTCCTTAATTTGCTTTATGCTTATTGAGAGATTTCACAACAAAAATAGGAGGTTATCTCTCTTTAGATTGGTACTTTTTGTTCTTTACTACATGTTATGGGACCAAAGTTACTATCAATTCTTAACCATTGGTCATATTTCATATCAAGCCTCATGGTTGTAATGCATTAGCTAATTATGCAGCCATAGACTAGTCTTATTTCGATAATACAGCTCATGTTTGAACACTAGATGGTGTTTCTAATCTATTCATGGATGAAAAGGCACATGAAGAACATGATCATGATACATTCAAAGAAGTTGACTATTTGGTGTGTATTGCCTGCATGAGGAAAGCACGCCAATTCCCTTGCTATCTAAAACATAAAATACAACAGAAGGGATTTGGAAGCTTCATTTTGATGGAGCTAAGAACAAGAAAGGACAAGGAGTAGTTTTTATGCTCGCTTCCCCCATGAATGAAAGGTATTTCTCATATTTGAGTCTCCAATTTTCATGTACTTGTTATGTAGCTGAATACGAAGCATTAATTCATGACTTAATTTGGGCCAGAAAGAGAGGTATTAGCATGTTACAGATTTTTGGTGATTCTGAGTTGGTTATAAATCAAGTAAGAAATTTCAATGTTTGGAAGAATCCATTAATGAATTCTTATATACATAGAGTTTCAAACTTAATGGAATATTTTGATGCTATTAATATCATTTCCATTCCAAGAATAGAAAACAAGCATGTGAATAGACTTGCAATAATTGGTACTAGTTTTGCAGTGTTGGAAAAAATTAAAAACAACAATATTCAGCCTCACATCAAGATGATTTTTAGGCCTTCTATACTTGACAATGATTTGAATTAGAAGGTTTTTGAAAATGATGAACAAATTTGTAGGTTTTTGTAGCAAGAAGCTAATTTTTTTGTAGTAAATCAAGAGAAATTGCAGCACTTATATGGTGACCAGATTGTTCAATTGAAGACCTGTTGGGTTTTAAAATGGTACATTAATAAAACCATAGTCAGGGGACAACAAGTCCCTCCTCTTTATGGGAGAGGTTCCCTTATTGAAAGCAAGAAGAAAATCTTATATAAAAGTGTAAAAATTTCATCTTAAGGCTGGACTTGTGACCTCTTAAAATAATTTTTACCAAAGTAGCTTATCAATACAAATGAATGGAAGAACTGAAGAAAGGAGAGAGCAGAATATAAAAATACTTTTAGGAAATATAGATAGCAGAGTATAACCTTATATGTATTGAGAAAATGTGATAGAGAACAAAATCATTATCATTCACAGCATAAGATATCATTCCATAGACACAAAGTTTTAGAAATCATATCAATAAGAACACATAGTTTCTTATTACAGAAGATAAATGATTCACATATTTCAGGCAAGTAAGAAGAGACAATAGATGAAGATAGAGAGAAAGGGGAAATTCTTCTGTATTGATTGCTTTTGATTCTATTTACACTTCAAAAGTATCAGAGTCCAACATTTGTAATGAGCCAAGCTCTTATATTTATAGATGAAGCGAAAAGAGGAGAAGAAGAGAAGGAAGAAAATTTGATTTGGAAGCTCAACCACCAATAATAAATGCCCCTGAAAATCCATCTATAGTCTGTCAAATCTGGTTCTCCATGTCTTTGGCGTGTTGAAGAAGGAAGGATGGAAGATCAGATCAAATTTGATCTAGTTGAAGCAGTACCATCACATATTAATGGCATGAAAGATGTTTTCTATATTTTCACCCAAATCAAGATATCCAGTAGGTTCTCCATGTCTTTTTGGCATGTTGGAGAAGGAAGGATGGAAAATCAGATCAAATTTGGGTAGTTGAAGCAATCGGATCCCGTATTAATGGATTGAAATACTTTTTCCAGATTTTCACCCATCAAAGCCTACTAAAAATAATATTTTATGCTTTCATGGCATAGAGGGTGTCGAGAGATTTCCAACGGTACCAAATTGGTTGAATTTCGAGCACTGGATCAAAATTTATGCTCATTTGAATATCTGAATCGAATCTGTACATAAATGGCGAAAAAACCAATTTTTGCAAAACGTATCCGTGGGCCCAAAATTACAACTTGCACCTTATACACAAAAATTAAAAAATTGAAAAATTTCCCCACATCCTCATTAGCCTGTAACTTCACATTTTGCATTTGGCAAAAAAACCTCCTCGGGCTCGCGGGCTTGCACTTGTAAACAACGCTTTTTGAGAAAGTTGCAAAAACTCCAAAGTTCCCCTCAAGGTCCGCCTCCCTGCATGTAATTTAGGCCTGACACATGGCTTCTCTGGGTGTTGGTGGAGGTGAGGCTTACTTTTATAAGTTCCTTTGATGACTAGCCTTCTCGCTTTGACCTGAAACATGACCATGTGTAACTTTGCGGGTCTGTTATGTATTTTTTGTGTTTTGACTAAGTCCCTCTATTTGGAAAAGGATTTATGTCTGACCTAGGACATATGGAGGCTTCTCATTCATTTGGAGACTCTGTTTGGACTTGACCTTTGGAGGTGCGTTGATTGGACACATGGAGAGCTGGCGTACGTTTGTTACCTACTTTTGGATTTGCCCCCTGAAAGAGCACTGAAGTGACACGTGGGGCCTTCCGCTGGTTCTACTTTCCATATCTAATTCAATGGTCAGTTCTGCCCCTTTTGACTTATTTTGGACCCCAGACATGTTGAGAAATGGTGCTTATTTGGGGAACCACCTTTAGTTTTGACCCTTGAAGGTCCACCGATGAGACGTGTGGTGCCATCCGCTGGCCTTAGAATTTTCAACAACCGATTTAACTTTTTGAGGCTTCGACCATGTGGAGGGATGATGCTCATTTGGGGTATGTCCCTTGGATCTCACTTTTGAAGTTTTGTCGATGAGACACATGGAGGCTTTCGTCGACCCTCTTATACTTAGTTGATTCAATGGTTGGCTCTGTCCCTTTTTTAGACCTTAGACACATAGAGGGTTGGCACAAGTTTGGGGTCTATCTTTTGGCCACACCTTGGAAGTTACATCGATGAGGTAAGTGGAGAGTCTGCACTCACTTAGGATCTTGCTTTGAACTTAGCCTTTGGAGGTGCACCGTTGGGATGCATGGAGGCTTCCGTTGGCTCTTTACACTTAGCTTATCCGGGTCTCGATTGAACACTTCCTTTCTGAATTTAGAATTTTGATGCGAGATCAACATTTGACTTTATCCATTTTGGCAATAAATCCAAAATCTTCAAAGTGATCTGATGAAACGCCTTCCCGCCTTAGCTTGATTTGACCAATCAGGATCCTTCAGGGCCATAGAGCCAATTTGACACTTTTACAAAAATAAAAAAATTTGATAAGTTTGAAAAATAATTTACCACATCACATCCAATTAGATATTTCCGCGTACTTGTGGATGATGGGGCCAAAAATTGGCAGGGAAGATATGCCCGTCATTCACGAATGAAAGAAAAAAATACAGAAGAGGGGAAACTCCACCATTTATGCCTGAATTTCAAATTGTTCTCCATGGAAAGAGAAACTGCAAACAATACAAGGCTCGACATGATCCACAGCCAAAAGAGAAGGATTGATAATTTCATTCAAATGGAAGAAACAATTTTCAAGCATCCAAACGGGAAGACAAATTTTTTATCAAACCATGCGGACTGTAAGATTTTAAATTAATAGGGTGAGATTGCAAATGAGCACCAACTTCTTCAAACCAAGAAATTTTCTATCTCTCCAGACTTCTCAATCTTCTCAAACATCTCTCACAGGCACCAAATCAAAATTTTCAGAACTTGACTTGAAAAATGAGGGGGATTTTGAGGGTGACAACAACTGGCTCTTTATAGGGATGACTTGGCTTGGATAGAGGAACGAGGCAAGATCAAGAACTCAAGAGAAACTCTGGGAAAGTAGACCAATGCCTTATACATTGGGAAAATAGAGTCAAAGGTGAAGCCATATAGAAGACAACATACATGGAAGGGAAGTAAACCAAAAAGAAAAAAATTAAAAACAAAACACCGCACACATTATATACAAAAGGACTTCCTAATCACCTAGGATTTGAACAACTTAAAATATTGCCCACTATAAGGAAATGGGAGAGGAGATCCATCCATATAATCCAAGTAGAAAGAATCTTCTCCAGCAAAGTGTCTGATTTTTAAAGGACCAAGCCAAAGAGAATCAAACTTACCATGGCATTCTCGAGGTTCATGTCATTTGTCCCACTGCAGAACAATGTCTCCCACTTGAAAATATCTGGGTCTACCTTTCTTGTCAAACAAATATTTCTCCTTCAGTTGATGAGCTGAGATTCTATCAAAAACTTGCAACATGTCTTCATCTAGCTTCTGGAGATACATGAAACTCTTGTCCAAGGAACTGGTGAAACTTGTATCTTCAATAGCCTTCATTAAGTACAAGGCTAGAAATTCCACTGTTACTGGAAGCTCAACTTCAACACCATACACCACCTTGAATGGATACATCCCAATTGCTCTTTTGGGTGTAATTCTATCTGCCCAGAGAGCATCATAGAGCTTCTTGTGCCAATTCCTTTGAGATTCATTAACAAGCTTCCGAACGATGGTTACCATATTCTTTTATTGATTCTCCTTATCCATTCCCTTGAGGATAATAATCTGAAGAATGAGCAAGGGAAAATTGAAATTCCATAGCCATAATAGAAATCCATCATCTCAGAAGAAGAAAAATTGGAAGCATTATCCGTCACAATCTTGTTTAGTACCCCAAACCTTATCAAGATGTTCTCCTTGATGAAATTAAACACCACCTCAGAAGTAGTTATTTTGACTAGAATAGCCTCTACCCACTTTGTGAAGTAATTTGTATCAGTTAGCACATGAGTATGTCTAGCACTAGAAGGTGGTTTTAGAGTTCTGATGAAATCCAATCCCCACTATTGAAAAGGCTTATCAATCACTAATGGTTTGAGTGGTAAAGCAGTCGACTTATGTCTCCCAACAAAATTTTGATAGACTTCACACTTACCTACCCATTTTTGTGCATCTCTGAACAATGTAGGCCAATAGTACCCTACACGAAGGATCTTATGGGTAGTGACAGTAGAAGAGAAATGCCCTCCACAAGTCTGATCATGAAAAGCTGAAAACAACTTCTTCTGTTTCTCTTTGTCCACACATTTAAGGAATCTTCCATCAATTCCTCGCTTGAACAAAGCATTTTCCCATAATACATACTGTGTAGACCTTAGCTTAATAGATCTTTTTTTCTTGGCACTCAAATGGGATGGACACTCTCCATAAGTAATAAAATGTGCAATATCAACATACCACTCATCTGTTGAACTGAGGAAGAGAACAACAGGAACATCAACTACTTTTGTGGACAATTCTTCATTATCCCCTTCAACAATAAGCTCACATAAGACTTTACCCCAGACTAACTTAGTTGGCTTGATATCAAGGTCATATTCTTGTAATTTTGCTACCCAATTTCCTCTCTTAGTTCCAAACACCTGTTGTGTAAGAATAGACTTGATGGTTGTATTAGGTACAAGCACAACCGAGTGAGAATTAAGAATATAAAAACGAAACTACTTGACAACTTTGACCACTGCAAAAGCATGTTTCTCCATCATAGTATATTTCAATTAATGAGATTTCAAAACATATCTCATGAATACAATTGGAAGTTCATGATCCTCATAATTTCTATGAGTTAGCATAGCAGCCAAGGTACTCTTTGTAGCATAGAAATAGATGATAAAATACTTGTTGAAATCAGCACATGCGAAGATGGGGGTTCTAGCAATGGCTTTCTTGATACCTTCAAATTCTTCATTACCTTTGGAATTCCAACCAAATTTTTAATTTCCTTTCATCATGTGAGCAAAACTCATAGTCAGCTCTGTAAAATTTGGAATGAATCTCCTCATGAAATTTATCTTTCTAAAGAAAGAGTGAACACCCTTTTTGCTTGTGGGAAGAGTAATATGTTGGATTTCTTTAACTGTTTCTAGATTTATCTTGATTCCTTATTTGGAAACAATATTCCCCAACAACTTTCCTTTAGTGACATAAAAGATAAAATTCTTAGTATTGAGGGAAACTCCATGTTCTCTACATTTTTGAAGAATTGTTTCCAGATGTTGAAGATGATCTGCCCTTGTTTTGGAAAAAAATAGTAAAATCTTCAAGGTACACAACAATACACTTTCCCTTTAGAATTCCAAGAGCCAAGTCTATTGCCCTATGAAAGGTGGCACCAACATTGATAAGACCAAATGACATTCTCTTGTAGGAAAAGGTGCCCCAAGGGGTAGCAAAAGTAGTCTTGTGCTGATCTGGGGTACCGACTTCCACTTGATTGTATCTAGATAATCCATATAACATAGAAAAAATCTCACAGCCCGAGACAACTTGCAAAACTTGATCCATCATGGGGAGTGGATAGTTGTCTTTTAGAGATGCCTGATTCAAATTCCTAAAACATACACAAATGTGAATCTCGCCATTCTTCTTTCTGACATGCATAATGTTGGCAATCCATGTTGAATGATGTATAAGGAAAATAATCTTGTCTTTTAGTAACTTCTGGATCTCTTGAAAAATAGTATCATCAACCTTAGGATTGTACTGCCTTTGCCTCTTCTTGAAAGGTTTGATCCCAAGTTTTAGAGGGATATAGTGTTGTATCTCCTTTGGTTTAAAATCCTTAAGATCTTCATATGAATAGGAAAGAACATCGGCATAATTTTTTAATAGGTTTACTGCTTTCTTTTACTCTTCTTGAGTGCAACATTTTCCAATATTCACCACCCTAGGTTCATCATTTCTTCCAATATTGACCTTCTCATACTCAGCAAATTGTCAAGTCCCTTGAGAAGCTTCAGATTTGATGAACCTATCATGTTTGTTAAACATATATTCTATACTCACCATTCCTTTCAAAATATTGTTACCCTTCAACTTAATACAACCATCTTGATCCATCTCTTCCTTGATATCTTCCTCATTAGAGGGAACATATTCTCTAGGCAGAGGTTCACTTCCTTCAAAATATAATTGATTGAAGTTATCTTTAAGCTCCAAGAAAGAGAGAAAGTGTTGATCATCATTGAAAACCTACCAGTTGCTTTCATTATCCGACACACTAGGCCTATGAATCATTTCAATGGTAAATTTTGCTTGAGAGAAATATGGATGAGGAATCAATAAAGATCCTGAGACAACTAGAGAATCAGCTCTAGTATTCCTTTCTCTTGGCACAACTTTAATTTAGAAAGCATCATAGAATTCAATGGAATCCCAAACAAGATTTCTATAATGTTTCAATCTCCTATTCTTGAATTGGTAGAGATCCCTTACCTGTTTCACAATCAACATTGGATCACTAGAAGCACAAATATTCTTCACTCCCATTTCTTTTACCATGTTCAATCCAAGTATGAGTGCCTCATATTTAGCTGTATTGTTTGTATTTTCAAAATGAAGCTTGAAATAAAATGGATGAATCTTCCCTTCTGGACAGATTAACACCACACCAGCTCCAGAACCATCTGAAGAGAAGCTTCCATCAAACTCCAAAATCCAAATGCCATAGGGATCATGAATCACTCCCTTAGGAATTTTTTCCTCATCCTTTGACACGATCATATAGTTTCCATGCCCTATATCTTCATAGATTATTTGTGATTTTAGATCATTACTCTTTTTCACAATATACTCATTTTGATTTTCTGGTAACATATTTCTTATTTTTCCATTGACTGGGATCAAGGCATGTGACCAGTCCATCTAAATTTCACCTCCTACCTCTTTACAAAAATTCCTACTCAACAACATATCATATGAGGGAGGAATATCAACAACCAAAATAGTGGCTATAACCCTTTTCTCTTAAAAATCAATGAAGGCTACTTGTGCATCTTTAATCCTTCCAACCAAAGGCACTTCTCTACTCTCCATGGAATAACAGAAACCAAAAGTACGTGTTAGAGTCAGGCCCAAAGCATGAGCTAATTTTGCAAGCATTACATTGTCTGATGCTCCTGAGTCTATAACACAATTACTGATTTTATGGCCAGCTATGAAGAGAGTTACATAGAATGGTTCAATTTTATCATTAGAGGAATTGACTACACCCACAAGGCTTAGTTGAGGTGAGGAAGATGGAGTGGGGAAAATACCCTTAGAAGTATTGGATGGGGCTTTGGATTTGGAATTGAAATTTTTTACCATTTTAGAAAAGGCTTTTGGATGGTTTTGGTAAAACTCTACCTATGAAATTTTGATTTTGGTCTTTTTGAGGTGATCAATGATGTCAAAAGACCCAGAGGTGGATGGTGCATCACTAATAGGAACAAGAGAGAATTTGGATTTATAAACTTTAGGAATTGAAGGCCAAGAAGTTTTGGAAACAGAGGTAGAAGGAGGAGTATTAGCATTACTCACCTTTTGCGTGGAGGTAGTGGGAATAGGAGATCCTCTTCTTGTAACCACTGTAATAGTTATAGGAAACTCCTTGGATTTCTTAGCAGGCTGCATCACTTTTTCTTTTCTTTTCATTTTCTACTAAGTCACAACAACATATGACTCACTATTCATCTCTGCGACTCTTTTATCATATTCATCTTCGTCATCCATACCTTTAGTGGTAAGGAAAAGAACTTGAGATCCACCAAGATCTTCAAGTTCTTCATCAACCTTTTCTTCTGGTTCTTCATAGAGTTCATTAAACTCCTCATCATCAGGTTCTTGAACATCACAAGTTACATTTACTAGAACCTTGATGGGTGGGCCTTCAATAGCCAATTTATTCTAAGGAGAAGGAAAACGATTCTTGGGATGAAAATTATTCCTTGGAATATCTTGGTAAGGAGTATGTTGAGCCAATTATTTCTTGATAGAAATGAGATCATTTGTATGTTTCTGTACTAACTGAAAAAAATTGGCTCTAGGGGAAGAGGAAGAAGAAGATGCTTTAGATTTGGAGGATTCTATTTTCAGTTTTCCAGACATGATTAAATCATCCTCAGCACTGATAGCCAAATGTTGATTGGCATCCAGAATTGCAAGGTTAGCTCTCCTTAGTGCATATCTTACTTTAGGTAACTAAGCATTGAGGAAGAATCATTTTTGGATTTGATCTACAGGACAAGTGTTATATGGAATTTTATGAATGATCTTGTTGAATTTGGCCACAAATTATCTTATGGGCTCATGTGGCTCCTTCTTGATATGAGAAATTTGAGCCAAGAGAGCATACACATCTTCAACGGGTTTGAAGTGTTGCTCAAAATGATTTGTCAAGGTGGTCCAATCAGTAATTGACCCAGCAGGAAGATGATAGAACCAATCAAGAACATTATCCTACAATGTTTCTATAAAGATCTTGGAAGAAATGTCTTCATTCTCAATCCCAAGAATCCCACATGCAACACTGAAGGCTGTAATGTGTTCATCTGGGCATACCTTCCCATCACCTCAGAATTTAGGAAAACCTTACCTACTTGTTGGTGCTCAATTTAATCTCACCCTGTTTATTCAAAATTTCTCAGCCCACCTATTTTGATGCACTTTTTTTCCTCTTGTATGGGTGTGCGTAGTTATTTTCCTTCACTAGGATGTTGTTGTTAGTCTTTTCCTTAGGTCGTGGATCACATTGAGCCTTGGTTTTATTTACAGTCTTCTCTCTACAGGAAATTTTTTGTTGTTGGGCATCTTCCATGATTATGTCTCCTTTGTAAATCCTATCCCAATGCCCGTGGATACGTGTTATTCTTTGATTGGACATGACATGGCAGGTCTATTTGGTAAACTTGTCACTTTTTGTCACATTTGTAAAAATGCCAAATTTGTTCAGTGGCTCCGATGATTTCTAATTGGATATTCAATAATATGAAGTGACAATGTAAATTTCATACTTTGACCTCGAAGATGAATACGTGACCATTGTTTAAGTCAAAGGAAGAGAGGCAGATCGTTGGGGAATTTGGAATATTTTTGCCTTTTTGTGAAAAGGAGTAAAGCTATAAAGTGATTCGTGAATCTATGGGGGATAAATTAATGTCACATGTTTGAGTCAGCATTGAAAAGTCAAAGTAGGGAGGTGGGTCGCCAGAACACTTTGGAGGTTTTAAGCTCTATTTGAAATGAAGGAAAAGTATAAAAGTGAGTTGCGACTCCGCTAGGGCCCACATCAAAATTTAAAAGCATACAGGTGGGTTGCCGGGGCATTTTGAGATTTTCAGGACCACTTCAACTCAAATATTTTCCATGTGGACAGCCCGCACTTATTTTGCGACCTGCCCTTGAATTTTACTTTTGAAGGAGCGCCAAAGAGACACATGGAGGATTTCCCTGGCTCTGCACATGCTTATACTTTTCAACGACTGGTGCCACTTTATTAGAACAAAGGACACATGGAGGGCATGCACTCATTTGAGGATCCACCTCTGGGTCTTACCTTTAGAGTTGTGCCAAGAAGACATGTGGAGGTTTCCACTGGATCTTCCCATACTTAGTCTTTTGAAGTGTCTGATATAATTTTCTTGGACCCTTGGCACATGGAACCTTCTGTTGGTTGTTAAAAATTTTCACCAGTCACTACAAATTTTTCAGGATGAGACATGTGGAGAGCTTGCACTTGTTTGGGGTCTCTAATTTTGGGCACCATATCAAAAGTGCGCTGAAGAGACACGTGGAGTCTTCCGCTGGCTCCTCTTTATACTGAGAATTTTTCAATGGCTGAGGTAGATTTCTACAGCCTAGGACACATGGAGCGCCTGCACTCATTTGAGGTCCTCCCTCTCGGCTTCATATTTGAAGCTATGCCGAACAAACACGTGGAAGCTTCTGCTGGACCTTCCCATAATCTGAATTTTTAGCAACTGGTGTAACTATCTAGGGTTCTGAACATGTGGAGGGCTTGTGCTCATTTGGGAACCTACCTCTGGACTTCACCTTTGTAGTTGTGCCAAGGAGACATGTGGAGGCTTCCGCTAGCTCCTCTTTACTCTTGGATGATTCAGACTCGCACTACATATATGATATAATCCATTCAAGGAAACTCATTTATGAGAAGCACGAATGCAGGTATCCATCTGAGGGCACTCATTTCTCAAGGTGTATTCTCAAAGCTAAAAAGGATTGCTTGTTAAATCAAGCCATATGGAGCCACCTGAGAATTATTAAAAAGAGGACTAATTGCACAAAAGAATAAAAGAATGAATAAGAATACTATTAAAAGTTATGATATGGCATCCCAGTCATAGTTGAGGGATTGAGAAATGTGATCAGTTCATGATTTATCCACCTGGCAGCTTTTGGGTGTAAATTTTTTAAACATCACTTTTTTGAACAAACTTGTAACAAAGAAAGGATTCCTTGAATATTCTTCTTTTGGGGGGAAAATTGGGATGAGTGAGCGAGTTAAATTATATAAATGCAATGATAATACTCTTGCAAATGGTGGGGGGATAATTTTTCTTAGAAAGTTTGAGAGAAAACCATTTTCTCGAGAGACCATCTGAGAAACGTATTTATTTTCATGTGTTTTAGATTTAATCATGTCAAGATGGTTGCAAGTGTACAACCATTGACAAGCTCTGAGATTATTCAAGAAACTTTCCCCTGCTGATGAATCTAATGAACCTCGAATAAATTTGTGTTGATCATGAGCATAATCATGTCTTCTTGTATTTCAGAATGTTTTCAAATAGTTTTTCTTTTTCCTGTTGCAATCTTATGTTAAAATCTCTTTGAGTCACACAAGATCTAGTCTGTGTGTTAGTATTGTGGCATTTGTGATTTCATTATGAGAAGAGCTTTCATCTGGTAATGAAATAAACAATTTAAAATCACTTTACTTTCACTATGTTGATAAAGGTTGTTTGTAAGTCTATGAGTGTATCTTAGGCATGAAAAACTAGGAATTTCTAATATTTAAATGAGTCTTTAACATGACCCTTTGTGTTGAATTCTTGAAGAATGTGTGAAACTGTGCATCTTTGTGCCTCCTTTGATTCACATCTTCTATTTGAAGGAATATTTTGGCTGTTTTGAAGCATTTTGTTCTGTGAGTTTTCCAATATTTATAAGGGCTCTCAAATATCTGGTATAATCAACTTTATCTTGCTTAACTTCCCACCAAAAACTTCTCAAACGATGAATCCTACATGAACTACCCTTGTTTGTACTGTGTATCGATAAATGAAAAAATTCCATTTCTAAAGTATATAGGGACAGTCAGGATTTTATTATTATCTTTAGTAACCCGAACCTAATCTAGGAAACATCTCCACTCTCTAGTGTGAAAACTTGTGAGAGTTAGTTTGTGTTGTATTGATCATATTTCCTCAAGGTTTTTATGAAAATTGTGTAAAGAAGGATCTCTTGATGTCCTGTTATCCAAAATAAGCCCATGCTTATTTTTGGATAACTCCTCCTCCTTTTCCTTTTCTAGAACTTAAATGAATTTTTGGCATGCTTCAGGGACTCAAAATATTCTGGAAATGGCTTCATCAGATAGGATTTTTCTTCCCCTTTCCAGAAAGGTAAAGAAGTCCTCCTAACTTCTTGTATTTTTCAAGTTATGGCTCGACAGAGTTTGGAGGGGAAATTTTCCCTAGGCAGGCCCGCAACCAATTAGAAAGTGCCACATGTCAAGGTGGAGTGGAGGTGTGGAGAGAAATTCGACACTTAGCCCTTTTGGCTAAAAGTCACAAAGTCACAAACTGGCCTACGGGCCCATGGAGGAGGATGGAGAAAATTGGTTAAGGCCCCGCATCGAATCAGAGAGCACCATGTGTCCACGTCAGCAGCGGGAGATCGGGGGAAGGGAAGGATTTTGGAATTTTTTCCAAAACCGCAAAAGTGCACAAAGGTGAAATTGAACCCGCAGTCCCATTGACTAATAGGGTGGTGCCATGTGTCCACGTTGTCAGCAGGAGTCAGGGCCATGGAGTTTTTTGGGAAAATTTTCCAAAGTAGCGAAAAGGGGAAAAATGTTATTTTGAAGGGTGCATCTCCATCAGCAAACTAGGTGATGCCACATGTCTCAGAGCAGGTGGCTATGGGAGAGTTTTTTGGGAAATTTTTCCAAAAGGGAAAATTTTAAGGTTTGACCCCGCTGACCCCAATTTTGACCTGTTTTTTACCAGTTTTGTCCTAAATCTTCAGAGGGCCATATCTTTCGAACCAAAGCTTGGTTTTTTGTGATTTTGGTGTCATTGGAAAGGTATTGAAATTCTCTACATGATGGACACCTCAATTTTGATTTTTGATGGAGATTTGTGGAATAAAATTAAAGAAACGTGTCTGGCATGGGAAAAACACAGAAAATGACATGCAACTACAAAAAATTAATGCAATATGGCACCCATTTTTCTCCAGCATGGTCGAATACATTGGAAAGTGGATTTTAGCGGTACCCTTGCCATTTTAATGGATGATATTTGTTGGTGGGTGCAAATAATGGATTTCCCACGTTCTCTCTCCTCTGATCTATGTTTTTCATCGATAAAAGCTAGTTTTGGCTTATTTTGTAATGTTGGATGTTCTTTCTTCTGCAAGCTCTTCTTTTCTCCTTAGCAGGAAGATTTGAAGGAGTTTCTAGACCTCCCATGTAGACTATAGTTCATTTTTTGCCTCTTTTCTATTACAACATATTGTATCAAATCTTGGAAATGATAATGTATGTTCTGTGATCGATTTTCAATCCTCTCATGAATTTATCATTGTCTTCTGATCCTTCATTGCATTCTGGTAATTTGTGCATGTTTTGGTGCTGCAATCTTCATGATCTGTGTCTAATTTGTAAAGAAGGAAGTTCATCACTCCTTTGGTGTATCACCTTTCTATTTTTTTGCTTAGTTTTGTTTCCATTTCCATGTTTTCTCTCAACCCTATCTCCTTGGTAATTTTAGAGTAGGATTTTGAATCAGAACCTCTGCAAAAATTACATGTATACACCTAAACAGAGGAGTAGGAACCAACCTCAATCTAGAGAGTTTTGCCAATTTGCAAGGTCCCACACTTAGGGAAAACTCAATGTTGTGCATTCACACAAAATGAAATTACCTTAGAAAAGCATATCCATAGGTCATTTAGTGGGTGTTGTAAATTTTCACTAACAGTTTTGGCATGCCCTAGTGGGACCTTAGATGTCTTCCACTTCATTTTTTGCAGGTTGATGTGTTCCTGTGAAAATTTCAGCCTTTGGAGGCACTTGAAACACATCTGGCGACTCCATCTGATCAGCAACCCATCTCTGAAGTTGCAGACCTTCTTTCCATTCATTTTCTTTCATTTTTCATTCATTTTTCATTCCATCTCTTCATTCTTCTTTCATCCCATGAAGTTGTGCAATCATGACTTCATTTTCCCCATGGAATTTACATTTATAATAGCAGTATGTTTCCACCTCCAACATGTTTTTCAAATCCTTCAAATCAGCATTTTGATCAAATTCAAAACCAATATGCATACCCATATGAGCAATGCCAAAATCAGTTTGGCTATGAAGCATGTCAAGCACAAGGGTATGCACATTAATGAGGGCAGTCAGAAGAAAATGTAGATTTTTTGGAGAAGATCCAAAAAATGGAGGTTGGCATGGTGCAATCAAGGGCTCAAGCACAAATGAAGGCATTTCAGATTGGTTTCAGAGCACCCTGTCCATGGGGAGGCCCTTTTCCAAGACATTACAGCCCTCAGGAGAAGCTAGACTTCATGGTTGAAATGTTGCCCCAACTTGCACAATGGATTGAGGAGATAGAAGCATATGAGCAAAGTCTTAATCAACCTTGTCAATGGGTAAGTCATTCAACAACTTCTTGTCTTTCTTTTTCACCCTCTCAAGATTTATCATTTCAGTAGTGTTAAAATTCAAGTTTCCCATATGCTTCCCCAAATGTTGATTCCATTTCTCCATCTCCTAGTCTCCCATCCCACCTCAATTTCTCTACTCTTTTCCCTTCCAAACAAACATTCCCTCCAAAGAAACAAGAAGTTCTACCTCCTCCACCACCACAAATAATTGCAAAACCAGTTGAGTCCCAACCCACCCCTCCTCTTGCATTCCCAAATCCATGTTGGGAAGATGAAAATAAGAAATCCATTCAAGGAGAATAGCAAGAAGAGGAGCCCAACATAAAAGAAATGACATACAATCTAAAGAGTTGGGCTCTCAAATTCAGGATCACAAATATCCCCTTGATGGTGAAGCCAAAAGAGAAAGTTGGAGTTGGAGAACAAGTGGTAAACAAGGCTGATTTTATAGCATCAATGAAGAAAGAAAAACAACAATTTGTTTGTGATGAGTTGGGTGTCCATGTTGGCACTTTGCCCAAAGAAAATACTGATCAAATTTGCACTGCAAAATTAGTCATTAAGGAGGAAGAAAAACCATCTCAAAATCCCATTTTTGAGGAGAAAATTGATGAGATCAAGTTAGTTTTTGTAACAGCAGAAGAAGGAAGCATTATTGATACATTTTTACTTTCGATTGAAGGGGCTGATTTGATCAATGAAGCCATTATGGAGGTGAACAAAACAGGTCCAAATTGTGAACAAGAGGCACAAGAAATTTCATGTTTCTCTCCCACTTCATCTCTCCAAAAATCTGATTTTTTGGATGAGTTCGAGTTGCCAAGTTTCATGTTTGAAAATGAAGTTACACATGGTGAAGAAAACATAGATTTGAAGGTCACCATGCAAGAGGGAAAAGACTTTGTTGCAGTGGGACAGTGAAGAGTTTGATTGTTTATCAGACTTAGAAGAATGTTTGGATGAGGAGCCAACTGAAATTACAACATTTTCTTCTTCACCATTCATTCTCCAACATCAAGAGCCTACTGCCACAAAGGAGAACATTGAAAAACAACAGCCTGTGTTTTGTGACAGCCTTTTGGAACCAAGTTTGGAAGATTTAAATCTTCCATGTACTTCATGGGAAAAGGAAGGAAAAGAGCAAGGGGATTCCATCACCTCTTCCACATCATCCATCCATGAAGGTTTACAAGAAGACTCCATTCTTTGAGTTAGATTTCAGAGTTATGGGCATATCAAATGGATCATACCTTGCCAAATCAGGTACTTGGCTTCATTGGAGCTAAGGGAGAAGCCACAACTAGTCATGCTTACTTCTAAGCATGAGGATGAGCATCAAAGTACCAAGGATCAACTGCAATACCTCTTCAATCCAAATGCAGAGCAACTAAAAGAGGTATTTGATTTGTTTTCAGTTGACACCTTGCTGATTTGGGTGGAGGACCAGATTCTTCTTGATTTTCCACTCATACTAATATCCATTATCAGCTCCAAATCATCTGCATGGCTGCCAATTTTGAAGAAAGGAAGCTATTTTGCACAATAGTTGTAGGGTTTGTTTAGCTCACCTTTTCCTGTAGTTAGAGTAGAGTAGGTAGGTTTTCTTTCAGCAGAATAAGTGCTTGTGCACACTCTGCATATCCCACTTGGGATATGTATGATTTCATATTTTGTACATAGTTTTGTGGTGCTAGTTTTTGCCCTTGCACAGTGCATTGAACTTGGCAGTTGATGAAGATCAGTTGAATTTTAGTGGGTTTCCAAGAGGCTAAAAGGGAAGTTTTCATAGTAGCAGGATCAGTTTTATAGGCTATCATTCATGACTCCATGCCCAATGGATGCTTCAAGGTAGTTGATCTTTTCATCTAGCAGGCAGATGACCCCTCTGAGTCGCCAGAATTGTTATCCAAAATAAGCCCATGCTTATTTTTGGCTAACTCCTCCTCCTTTTCCTTTTCTCGAACTTAAATGAATTTTTGGCATGCTTCAGGGACTCAAAATTTTCTAGAGATGGCTTCATCGGATAGGATATTTCTTCCCCTTTCAAGAAAGGTAAATAAGTCCTCCTAACTCCTTGTAGTTTTTGAGTTATGACTCGGCGGAGTTTGGAGGGGAAATTTTCCCTAGGCAGGCCTACAGCCAATTAGAAAGTGCCACATGTCAAGGCGAGAGTGGAGGTGTGGAGAGAATTCAACACTTAGCCCTTTTGGCTAAAAGGTCAAAGTCACAAACCAGCCCGTGGGCCCGTGGAGGAGGATGGAGAAAATTGGCTAAGGCCCCCGCATCAAACCAGAGAGTGCACCACGTGTCCACGTCAGTGGCGGGAGTCAAGGGATCGGAAGGATTTTGGAGTTTTTTTCCAAAACCAAAAAAGTGCAAAAATAAAAATCGAACCCCTGGTCCCATCGACTAATAGAGTGGTGCTACATGTCCATGTCGTCAGCAATAGTCAGGCCCGCGGAGAATTTTTGGGAAATTTTCCCAGGTGGGCAAATTAGGGCAGAATGTTATTTTGAAGGCCGCATCTCCTCAGCGAACTAGACGATGCCATGCATCTTGGAGTGGTGGGGGCACATGTGGAGTTTTTTGGGAATTTTTCCAAAAGGGAAAATTTTAAGGTTTGACCCCACCGACCCCAATTTTGACCTTGTTTTTACGAGTATTTCCCTAAATCTTCAGAGGGCCATATCTTTCAAACAAGAGCTCGGTTTTTCACGATTTTTGTGTCACTGGAAAGGTATTGAAATTATCTACATGATGGAAATCTCAATTTTGATTTTTTATGGATACTTGTGGGAAAAAATTAAAGAAACGTATCTGACATGGTAAAAACATAGAAATGACATCCAACTACCAAAATTAATGCAGTATAGCACCCATTTTTCTCCAGCATGGTTGAATACATTAGAAAGTGGATTTGCAAAGGTACCCTTGCTGTTTTAATGGATTTGTCAGTTGGTGGGTGCAAAAAATGGATTTCCTATGTTCTCTCTCCTCTGATTCATTTTTTCATCGATAAAAGCTAGATTTGGCTCATTTTGTAATGTTGGACGTTCTTGCTCTTGCAAGCTCTTCTTTTCTCCTTAGCAGGTGGATTTGAAGGAGTTTCAGACCTCCCATGAAGATTATAACATTTTTTTCCTCTTTTCTATTGCAACGTATTGTATCAAATCTTGGAAATGATAATGTATGTTTTGTGATCGATTTTCAATCCTCTCATGCATTTATCATTGTCTTCTGATCCTTCATTGCATTCTGGTAATCTGTGCATGTTTTGGTGCTACAATCTTCATGATCTGTGTCTAATTTGTAAAGCAAGGAGTTCAACACTCCTTTGGTGTATCACCTTTCTGTTTTTTTTCTTAGTTTTGTTTCCATTTCCATGTTTTCTCTCAACCCTGTCTCCTTGGTAATTTTAGAGTAGGATTTTGAATTAGAACCTCTAAAAAAATTGCATGCATACACCTAAACAGAGGAGTAGGAACCAGCCTCAATCTGGAGATTTTCCCAATTTGCAAGGTCCCACACTTAGGGAAAACTCAATGTTGTACATTCACATAAAATTGACCATTTGTCTACAACAGTATATGAAGGTCATTTAGGGGGTGTTGTGAATTTGCACTAACATGTCCTTCACCAACACGAGTTACATAATGGGTCCTCTCACCCTGGTTGAAGGCATGAAATAAAGTAGTGAGGGTAGATCAAATCCTCAATGAGGTGCTATCTATTTCTCCAACGCCTGAGTGACAAAGAGTCAGTTGAATCCCCTCCCTAGATATAAAATGACTCATATCATCATTCATCTTTCTCTAAGCATCCTGTCAGTTTCATGATGCTACTCAACCCTCGCAAGATAATCAATTTGGATACCAACACCCAAGTGGCACCATTTCCAGGGATTATTTAAACACTGAGACCTATTTATGCAACAACAACAATGAATTGGCGTCATTACTGGGGAATATTTTTACAAATGCATACACATGCCGACCCGAGTAATATTTCTTGCATGATTTAAGTAAAAATTAGTGTTTTAAACATCATTATTTGTCAATATTTGTAAGAATTGTATGAGATCACAAATTCATTATGTATTATTTCCAGTTTCTAATGGTTATTGCACTAAATTTGCATCAATAGTGATAAATTTGGGTAAAGGAAGGTTATATTTATTAAGCTTTGCAGAAATTAAGCATTGATAGACACTTGGCAAGTTAGTTATAGTTTATCTGCACAACTAAGGTGAAAATCCTTAGTGGCGACTCCGTGTTGAATTTAGATCTTGATGATTACCAGTGTCTTAACCTGTGTCAAGTAAAATTTTTCATTAATCTATGCAAAGCTGGAGGGAAGAATATTTTTCTTGACTAGGGACCCTACTAGGAAGTTATTTCTAGAGCTAGGAAAAGAAAATTTAGAAGGAAGGCAATTCTAGAAAGTTGTTAGAAATCAAGAATCTAAAAAGGAGATATCAGTTCTGAAAGGTGATCAATATGTGGTTGAAGATTACAATACGTCTTCAAGTGATTTTGAACCATGTAATCTTTATATAAGTTTGAGTTTTCCAACTGGAAAGGGGCCATCATTTGTGTCTAAAAAGTGTGCCTCTCATTTTCCCCATATTTCTTCCAAGGTTGATAGGGTTTTCCAAGAAGCTGAGTTAATAGAGAATATATTTTTTGAAAGCTATACTCCTGTGCTCCAAGGACCCCTCATTCCCTATCATTCTGTTTCTCCTGCAAGATCACCACCTCAAGGCAATATGGCCCAACCTCCACCTAAACCTTCTTGTGTTGTCAACACTTTTGGACCTATATATTTCAGAGGTATGGATGGATATTCTAATATGGTGCCACAAGATGTCAGAAATAGGTTGCCAAAATTTCAAGGAAATAATGCCATCACTGGTGACCACCATTTAAAACTCTTTATCAATATGATGGAAGATTTTTAAGATGTGTATGTAAATTTGTTTATTCATACACTTGACGAGGATGTACATGACTAGTACAAGTCTTTACCAGATAATTTAATAGATTCATGGACCGAGATTAAAAATGCCTTTAGATTGCAATATGGGGATAAGGAAGATCCTAGGTTCCCTTTATCTGAATTTGAAAATATAAAAAAAAATCCAAATGAATCTATCCATGATTTCAATACTTGGTTCAGTAAGACCTTGAATAGGCTACCTATAATCCTAAGGCCAAGTGATGTGTCCAGTTTGATAAAATATTCTGATGCTTTTGATAAAAATACTGCTTATTACTTGAGAGATAAGAACCTGGGAACATTAAGGCAGGATTTCACCATGACCTTACAAATAAAGAATAACATTAAGGTAGTTGGAAAGCCTCCTAAGAGAGAGGGTGTGAAGTTTATCAATATTGAAAAGCCTCAGTCAAGCAAGGCTGTGGATATGGAAGAGGTTGTAATAACTTTGGCGGGAGCAGTTAAAGCGATATCCTATAAACTGGTCAGAGAAAAAAAAGGGATAGGAAAACATTCATAAGGTTAGCACAAGCCACACGGTCATGAGAGATCTAGAAATCATCCCAAATGTAATCACAGACAAGATGACAGAGGGAAAGGGCTCATGGGATCAGGAAATAAATAGCCTCAACCCAGGGAGAATAAATTAGTTCCTGATCCTTTGACTGTCAGGGATGCTACTATGGAGGAGGCCAATGTTATCAAGTGGTGTGATAGGAGTTTATTACGACACTCCGCATGTGATGTAGATCAAGAAGTTGAGGAATAAAATGATGAAGAGACATATGATGATGTGTGTGTGATGGAGAGCTCTACGAACTCATAATAGGGGGAAACCTCAATTGAATTGATAAGTGCCAGAACTGTTGAAAGATTTTGGGATTGTGTTCACTGGGTATTACCTCTTCCTCCTATTCATGCTTTTGAAATTGATATGGTGCAAGCATTTGATCTTCCTAATTATGATTTTGAATACTTAACGGTTTTGATGATAAAAAAGTATGATGGAGGGATCCATTTCAAAGAGGACATGAAAATTTTGATGAATGTAGTAGTTCATGAAGAGAAAGAATGTAACACCAGAAGTAAGGTTGTCAAAGGGGTAGGGCCACAAGCCAAGACAAAGATTCTAATCCTTACTAGTATCCCTAAGGAGATCCATAAGAAAGATACATCTGACAAAGGCCTAATTTCCCAAGATAAAACATGTGCTTCTTTTGATGCCCAGACTGTGAAGACTCCTATATTATCAGATGAAGTTATGAATCTCCCTCCTAATAATTCCCTACCCAAATATGTTCCTTGTGACATAGCCCAAATCTTGAGTTAGATCAAGGTCACTGTTCCCATTGTTGAATTACTCAGAAACCCTGAGCATAAGAAAAGGACATTCAAATATTTGGGATTTAAGGAAGAAAATATTACTCAGGGAAAAAGTGTTAATAATATAGAGGTTACTCCCATTATTACAGAATCAAAAATACCATGAGAATTGGAGGAACTGGGTGAATCATCTGAGGTGTATTTGGGAAATTCTCTACTTGAATCTCAGCTTAATGTGGATCCATTTTTTTACCACTTTGATTGTTAAAGATAGGTTCGTACATAACTGCATGTTTGATTTAGGAGCCTCATTCAATGTAATGCCTCTTGAGGTCATGAATGAGTTAAATATCTAGGTAACAGTAGCTTTTGGGAAATGTACTACTATGGATTCAAGAGAAGTGTTAGTAGTTGGGTATGTCAAGGGATTAGTAGTGTAGTTGGTAGCTTTTCCAGGAAAGTGCTTAACCATGAATGTGCTTATTGTGGACTATCCTGCCAAATGGGGGATGTTATTATCTAGAAAATGGGAAGCTAGTGTGGGTGGAAGTGTGCAAATGGACATGTCTTATGCAACCATACCAATTTAGGGCAGCCTTGTGAAGTTATATGGTGAGAAGAAAATGTTATATCTCATTAAGGACCCTAACAATGCTTCTTATGAAGTATTGTAAACAGATGTCGATGTCGGTAAATTTATGGGCTATGCTGATTTTAAGGAGAATAAAATTGATAAGTTCAAGTATCCCAAGAAGATTGGTTCTCCCTAGACTCTGATGTTTGATGGGGTTTGTTCCAGATATGGTAAAGGTATAAAAGATAAAACTTGGAAAATATGGCTAGGTAACAACTTGGATAGAGAAGAAAAACAAACATATATCCATTTGTTAAAAGGGTATCAAGACTTCTTGGCTTGGTCATACTCAGAATGTCAGGAACTTGAAAAATTTCCTTGTTTGATCACATCATTTTATAGTGTATAGTCTTTTGTTTTTGTTCTGTTTTCACATTTTTTCTGTTTCGGTTTGTCCTGGTCTTGGGTGACCGGTTTTTGTTGGTTTCTCGGTTCATTCTTGGGAGGTTGGAAATTGTTTTTCTGATTTGTAAGCTTGTTCTTGACTACATTTCCCAATCTATTTTTTGGCACATGGTCTGTTGTTCTTGCAGCACTCACAGGGATTTCCCATCCCCGAGTCGGAGCCGATGTTGGTGCTCAATTTAATCTCACCCTGCTTGTTCACAGTTTCTCAACTGTCTAGTTTGATGCACTTTTTCCTCCTGTATGGGTGTGTGTAATTATTTTCCTTCACCAGGATGTCATTGTCAGCCTTGTCCTTGGGTCATGGATCACATTGAGCCTTGGTTTAATTTACAGTATTCTCTCTGCGGGAATTTTTTTTGTTGTTTGGCATCTTCCATGATTGTCTCCTCTATAAATCCTGTCCCAACGCTTGTGGATATGTGGTCTTCTTTGTTTGGACATGGCGTGGCAGGTCTATTTGGTAAACTTTTCACTTTTTGTTGCATTTGTGAAAAATAACAAATTGGTCCTGTGGCTCTGATGATTTCTAATTAGCTGTTCAATAATATGAAGCAGCAAGGAAAATTTCTTACGTTGACCTTGAAGATGGATACGTGGCCATTTTTCAAGTCAAAGGTGGAGAGGCGGATCGTCGGGGAATTTTGAAGATTTTTGCCTTTTTGTGAAAATGTGTAAAGTTATAAAATGATCCGTGACTCCGCAGGGGATAAATTAATGTCACATGTGTTGGTGCTCAAACTAGTCTTGCCCTGTTTTCCATTAAAATCCCTCATTTTGCGGTGTCTGTCACATTTTTTATCTCCCCATGTTGATGCTTGAAGACTCTGTTTTCCATTTGGTTGCCATGACCAGTCCCTTCCTTGGTCGAAGATCACTTAAAGATTCAGAATTTAATTTTTCATTTCTCTGTCCATCTGAAGCTGTCTGTAAATTGGGTGTACAACTCAGGCTGTCCCTTTCCTTCCATTTTATGCAGTCATGTGTTGTTGTCCCTATTACATTTTTGTCCCAAATACCTGAAGGAAATGTGATTGGATGTAGCTCTGGAGGATCATGTTTGAAACTTTATAACATTTCCAAATTCTCTGTCCTTGAATAAAATTTCATCTCCGAGGCTCAAATGGTGGTTTTCCTGCATTTTTACTATGGCCTTGACGGGTGTGTTTCTCCCGTCAAAAATTAAATATCTGCATAAGTGGAAATGTGGCCCTTTTTGGTTCGATGCGTCTCAGCAAGGCACTCTAAAAACTCAGTGGATCATTTCAAACCAAAAATTTTCCACGTGGAGGAACGATGCTCATTTGAAGACTCACCTTTTGGTTTAGCCTTGGAGTTACATCGGGGGGACATGTGGAGCATTTTCCTGATTTTCCCTAACTTAGAAATTTTTTTCATATAGACAATACAGTTTTGGCGGGCCGTGGACACGTGGTGGGCTGGAACTCAATTGAGAGATCTGCGTCAGGGTCCCACCTTAACAATTGCAACAAAGGGATAGGTGGAGGCTTCCGCCGGCTCCGTTCTGTTCTTATACTTTTTAAATACATTTTCTAAGCCTGGGACACATGGTGACCCCATGCTCATTCAAGGCTTGGGACATGTGGAAAGACTACAAATTTTTGGGGACTGGCCCTTAAGTTTTATTTTGAAGAAGCGCCAGGAGGAAACTTGGAGGTTTCCACTCACTCTGCCTTTTGCTTGGACTTTTCAATGACCAAAGAAGACTATCTTGGACCTTAGACACATGGATACTTCCATTGAAACTTCAAAATTTCTAACACACTATGTCGAACTGAGACACGTGTTGAGCTTGCACTTGTTTGGGGTCTCTACTTTTCGGGACCATCTCAAAATGTGCCATTGAGACACGTGGTGGTTTGAAAAGTCAAAAGGTGGGGAGGCGGGCCATTAGTGGTAACATGGATTTTTTTCCCCTTATTTTCAAAAAGATTAAAGTCATCAAAATGACCCGCAATCCCAACAGAGAATAGTCAAATCTTCTTCAATCAATGCGAAGGTGTAGACTCTCGGGGGAAATTTGGAAACTTCTCCTTTTGTGAAAAATGGGGTTCAAGTGTAAAAAATAAGTGTGGTTCTTCTGGTACTCACATCAGAAACTAAATTCGAAAGGGCGGAGCTACGGGGAAAATTTGGAAAATTTTCCTTTCTCCAAAAATAGGTAAAATAACAGAATTTAGTCGCGGTTCCTCTGGGACCCACATTGAGACACTTGTCAAGCCCATTTTTCAAAGGTTGAGAGGAAGATAAAATTGAGAAATTGTGCATTTTTTCTAAAAGGTGTAAAATGTAAAAAAGAATCGCCAGGCCCATCTTAACTCGGATATCCCAAATGGACGGTCCAAATTCAAAAGGGAAATCGACGGCAACTGTGCATCTGTATCTAAATTTTTGCCATTTTTTCTCCAAATCACCTTCGGGATGAAATTTTCTATGGTTTTCTAATCATTTCTTGGTGTCTCCTACACACCAAATGATGAGGATAATTAATTTGGTATCCTTGTTTGGTGGGGAATATATAAAAATGTATTTTACCACTAAGATGTAATCTGACTGTTGGATTTGTATCTGATTTTCTAATCTTTCTTTCCTTGGCACACAGGAAACTAGTTGATATTCTTGATTTGGTGGGGAAGATCTGAAAACATATTTTTCCATTAATATGTGATATGAATATTAGATTTGATATGATTTTCTAATCTTTCCTTTTATGACATGTAAGACACCAGATTCAATAGATTAGATGAGGAAGTAGTTGACACGTGAAGTGAAGAGTGACTTACCAGGTGAAGATTTGAATGCTGGAAATATTTGAAGAGATTTTCCCTCTGAGCGCCAGACAATTTTTTTACAAATATGATTCTCGGAATGATGATCAAAATTGTAAAAGGCAGTGGTGCTTTGAATGTCTTTGGTTTTGGGGGGAAATCTCTGTGGTAGATGAAATGTTATAAATTGCATGAATTTGTCATGCAAATGGTTGGAGTGTTGGAGGTCACGAACTAATTCCTAAGAGAAAAGGTTGACAGAGCCAATCTTTTTGAGAAATCATATAAGGAACTTGTTTATTTATTTTGTGTTAAATTTGATCATGTCAAGGTGGTTATAAGTGTACAACCTAGAAAAGCTCTAAGATTATTCTAGAAACTTTTCCCCTACTGATGCATTTAACCAAATTTGAGTTAATCTGTGTTTGATTTTGAGAAAAATTGTGTTTGCTTCATTTCTGATTGTCTGTAATTTTTTTTTCTTGTTCCAATTGCAATCTTACATTGAAATCTTTGTGAATCACACAAGTATCTTATCCTTGTGATATTTTGGTGGCATTTGTAATTTCATTTATTAGAAGAGCTTTCATTTGATAGTGAAATAAACAAATTTAAAATCACTTTACTCTTAGCATGATGATAAGATTGTTTGTTATCCTTTGAGGGTATCTTAGGCGTAACAAAACAAAGGTTGATAATGTTCAATTAAGTTTTTCAATTTGAGCCTTTATTTTGGATTCTTAAAGTTTGTGTGAAAAGTGTTGATTTGGGCCTCCACTGAAGCACACCTTCTAGTTAAAGGAACATTTTAGTTGTTTTTAAAGCATTTTGTTGATCAAGCCTTCCATTTTTTATAAAAAATCTCAAAGATATGGAAAATTAAAGTCCACTCTGCCTCACCTCCCACCAAAATTCATTTGAAAAACAACCAATCCTATGCATACTACCCCCGTTTGTCCTATGTGTGTACAAATGCATAATTTCTATTATTAAAACATGCAGAAGCAAATCAGGTTTTCATTGTCTCTAGTAGCTTAAACCTTGCTTAGAAAATATCTCCATTACCTATGGTGACAACTCATGAGAGTTAGATTTTTTGTTTTATTGATTCATATTTTCTTCAAGGTCTTCTTAATATACTTTACAAAGAAGGATATCTCCATCTCCTCCACAAACAGTCAGGCTATAAAATGGTCCTCTCACCCTGGTTGAACATCCACAACCATAAAGTAGTGAGGATAGATCAAATCCTCTTAAGGGTGCTATCCATTTCTCCACATCTGAGTGACATAGAGCAAGCTACATTTATTACCCTAGCTACAAAATAACAAAAAACATGGTCTTCTTGTCTCTAAGATTTCTGTCAAAACTATGATGTTGCTCAACTTCTGAGGGAGAATCAATTTGGGTACCAACACCGTTCTGGTGCCATTTCCAAGGACATTGTGATTGCAGTTCATATTAAGACCTTGGTAAACATTTCTTATATGCTCTAAGTGCTAGTACATTGTTTCAACATCATCCTGTGTTCAGACCTGTAAGAAGTGTTTAAACTATAAAGTGTCATGTGTAATATTTCCAGTTTCTTTAGTTACTGCACTAAGTTTCATTGATAAATCTCGGTATAGGAAGGTCAAATCTTTTCATTTCCAATTTCTAGTGTTGACAGATCATATTTTTTATTGTATTTACGTAACTAAGGTGGAAATCCTTAGTGTGGACTCCGTGTTGATTTGATTTTTGATAAATACCAGTGTCTTAGCCTCTATCAAGTGAGATTTGTTACTAATATTTGTAAATCTTGAAGGAAGAAGATCTTTATTCGCTAGGGATCCTACTAGGACATTATTTCCAGAGCTGGGAAAAAAAAATTCAGAGGGAAGAAGATCCTGGAGAGTTGTTGGAGATCACCAATCAAGAAAAGAGATATCCATTGATGAAATTGATCATCCTATCATTATATATTTCCATTCAAGTCCTTCTAAATCAGGTATTCTATTTGTGGAATTGAATTCTTCATCTGGAGAGGGGCCTTCATTTGAATTTGACAAGTTTGCTTCTCATTCTACCGCTCTGTCTTCCAAAGTTATTAGGGTTTTTTAAGAAACAAATCCTTTAGGGGATATCCATTTTGAAATTTATACTCCTGTGTTTCAAAAACCCCTTGTCCCTTATCAGTTTGATTCTCCTCCAAGGACACCTTCTCAAAACAACATGGCCCATCCCCCAACTAGACCTCTATTTGTTGTAAATATTTTTGGTCCTATAAATTTTAGAGGGATGGCAATTTATCCAAATGCAGTTCCCCAAGATGTAATAAATAGACTACCAAAGTTCCAAGGAAATAATGTTATAACTGGTGATCAGCACTTAAAGCTCTTTATCAACATGATGGAAGACTTTGAGATTGAATTTCAAGATGTATGTATCAAATTGTTTATCCATACTTTGGAAGAAGATGTAAGGGATTGGTATAAAGATTTGCCAAATAATTCCATTGATTCTTGTACTGAAATGAATAATTTATTTAGACTGTAGTATGGTGACAAAACGGACCCTAGGTTTATCTTGTCAGAATTTGAGAATATTAAAAAGAATCCTAATGAATCAGTGCATGACTTCAACACTAGATTTAATAAGACATTGAGGACAGTTCCTATGATGTTAAGGCCATGTGATGAATCTTGTCTTATAAATTATTCAAATGCATTTTATAAGAAATATGCTTACTATTTAAGGGAAAACAACCCTACCAATTTGAGGGAAGCCTTTACCATGGCTCTGCAAATTGAGAATAACATTAGAGCAATTGGAAAACCTCCTAAGAGGGAAGGTGTGAAACTGGTTAACCCGGAAAAACCTCAAGCAAGTAAGGCTGCTGATTTGGAGGAGGTTGTGAAAATTTTGGTAGGAGTTGTCAAAGAAATATCATACAAATTTTCCCAAGAAGAGAAAGGAATTGGGCAGAGTTTACAAGGCCAACATAAGCAACAAGGCCAAGAAAAATTTTCCAATCATCCTAGAAATGAGTAGAGATCTGAGGACAGAGGAAAGGGACCCATGGGATCTACAAATAGACATCCCATACCTAGGTAAAATAGAATGGTTCCTGATCCTCTGGCTACCAGAGTTGCTATTATTGAAGAAATAGATGTGATTGATTGGTGTGCCAGATTTTTCATGCCCCATGCTCCATGTGAAGTAGGTCAACAGGTAGAAGAGGAGGCTGATGATGATAACACTTATGGTGATGCATGCAAGATGAAGTTCTCTATAAGATCACAACAAGGAGCAACTTCAACTGAGGTAATAAGTGCTAGAACTGCTGCTGATTTTTGGGATTGCATTCACCGAGTACCTCTTCTTCCTCCCTATCATACTTTAGAAATAGATATTGTACAAGATTTTTAATTTCCCAATAATGAATTTGAATATTTAAGAGTTTTAATGATAAAGAAGTATGATTGAGGAATCCCATCTGAGGAGGATAGGCAGTTATTGATGAACGATGTTGTTGCTCAAGAAAAGGATTATAATACTAGGAGTAGAGTTACCAAAGGGGCAGGGCCTCAAGCCAAACCTAAAACTCCATTACTTACTAGTATTCCTAAAGATGTTCCTAAGAAAGATAAACCTTCCAAAGGCATTGTTGTCCCAAATAAGATTCATACTTCTCCTCATGCACAAACTATCAAAACTCCCATGCCATCTGATGAATTTGTCAATATCCCTTCCAATGTTGCCTTACCAAAGTGTGTTCCATATGACATTGACCAGGTTTTGAGGAAAATAAAAGTTATTGTTCCAATTGCTAAGCTACTTAGGATTCCTGAGCACAAGAAGAGGGCATTTGAGTATTTGGGATTGAAAGAAGAGAAGAGTACCCCAAGCAGAAATGTAAACATTGTGGAGACTCCTCAAATCATTGAAGAGCTAGAAATACCACCAGCATTGGAATAACTAGGTGAACCACTTGAGGTTTATTTGGGAACATCCTTGGTATATTCTCATCTGAATGTAGATCCATTCTTCACCACTTTGATCATTAAGGACAGATTGCTACATGACTGTATGTTTGATTCAGGAGCGTCATCTAATGTTATGCCTCTGGAAGTCATGAATGAACTAGATATCAAAGTAATAGCAACGTATGGGAAGTGTACTACCATGGATTCCAGAGAGGTGTCAGTGGTGGGATGTGTGAATGGTTTGGTGGTACAACTTGCAGCTTATCCGGGTAGGAACTTGAAACTTGATGTTGTTATTGTCATCAGCCTAGTCAAGTGGGGTATGTTGTTGTCTAGAAAATGGGCTACAAGTGTTGGTGGGAGTGTCTAAATGGATATTTCCTATGCCACCATCCCAATTGAGGGCAGCCTTGTCAAATTATATGGAGAAAAGAAGATGTTGTACCTGATTGAAGATCTCAACAATACATCTTATGAAGTATTTTACACAAGAGTTGATGTTGATAACTTTATTAGATTTGCTGATGGGAAAGAGAAAAAAATGGATCAATATAAGATTCTTGAACAAGTAGGCTCTCCATGGAATTTTTTGTTTGATGGAGCTTGTTCCAAATTTGGAAATGGTGTCGGTGTAGTTCCGATTTCTCCAAGCTTGGAAGAGTTTGTTTTTTCTTTCAAACTTAACTTTGAGTGTACTAACAACATTACTGAGTATGAAGCATTGTTTTTAGGTTTGAGAATTTATTGGAAATACTATGTTAAAAACATCATTATTAAGGGATATTTAGAACTAATTATTAAACAAATCAGAAAACTGTATGCTACTAAGAATCAGAGAATGAAACAGTACACGCATGCAGTATGGGACTTGATTGAGATGTTTGATTCATTTAACATTGTGCATCATGATAGGAAGTTCAATGTTATGTCAGACAAGCTTGCAGTATTGGGATCTTGGTTTGATAATTGTGCAATGTCCCCATATTGTGAATATGATGTTGAAGTGTTAACAAGGCCATTTGTCCCTGACAACATTAAACATTGGAATTTTTTTGAAGATGATGCTCAGGTAAAAATATTTCTACAGAAAAAAGGGGAGTTTTTTATGTGCAGTAGATGGTAAAGAAACTTTTTTTTGGCAAAGACATCATCCAACTAAAAAATAATACCATTCCTAGAGGACTGGTTGCTCTTCAATTAAACTTTGATAATGTTGATTGCATTATTAACAGGCATATAACCTTGGTAAAAAGGAGAAACTAAGGAAGATATGGTTGGGAAGCAATTTGAACAAGGAGGAAAAACAGTCCTATGTCCAATTGTTGAAGAAATATCAGGACTGCTTGGCTTGGTCTTATTCTGAGTTGAAGGCATAAAGAGAGGATATGTTTCAACATGAAATTCCTTTGGAATCTAATGCAAAGCCATTCAGGAAAAAACATAGGTCAATCAATCCACTCATATCTCTTGAAATGCAAGAAGAAATGAAGAAACTGAGAGATGGAGGGATCATTCAACCAACAAGGTATTCTTCTTGGGTTGTAAACTTAGTGCTAGTTAGAAAAAATAATGGTGATATCAGGATGTGCGTGGATTTTTGAAATCTAAATAGAGAATTAATGAAGGATAACTATCCTTTACCAAACATGGAAAACATGTTGCAATTAATGACTGGTTCTGAGCTGCTTTCTACCTTGGATGGTATCTCTGGCTATAATCAAGTGGTTGTGAAGTAATAAAATAGAATTAAGACAACCTTTACCACTCTGTGGGGAACTTATGTCTATGTTAGAATGCCCTTTCGTTTGATGAATACTGGAGAAACCTTTCAAAGAGCAGTGGATGTTGCTTTTTCTCGTTACATTAATGATTTTATTGTTGTTTACAAAGATGATGTGACCGTGTTTTCCAGAAAGATAAGTGATCACTTGCAACACTTGGAAAAAATGCTGATAATATGTAGAGAGTATGGTATAACACTCAATCCAAAGAAGTGCCATTTCAGAGTGCAGAAGGCCAAGTTGCTTGGTCACATTGTATCATAGGATGGTGTCATGATTGATCCTGAGAGGGTAGAGGCCATCAACAAGGT
Organism: Taxus chinensis; assembly: GCA_019776745.2. Classification (NCBI taxonomy): domain Eukaryota; kingdom Viridiplantae; phylum Streptophyta; class Pinopsida; order Cupressales; family Taxaceae; genus Taxus; species Taxus chinensis. Next base: position 242,288,404 of record CM034148.1, read on the forward strand.
CCCAATTCCAAGAACCAAGAAGGGAATTCAGTCCTTCTCTAGGAAAATAAACTTTATCAGAAGATTCATATCAAAATTTGTTGATTTGAACATTCCAATTACTTGCATGCTAAATAAGGACCAAGTTATCAAATGGGAAGAGGCTACCATTCAGGATTTCAATGGGATCAAGGAGGCATTAAAGCATGCCCTTGTTTTAGTAGCTCCAGATTATAAGAATCCTTTTCAAATGTTTTATTTTGCTTTAGAGAACACTATTGTATCTATCTTCTTGCAGAAGGATGATGAAGGGGCTGAGAGGCCAATTGCATTTTTCAGTAAGGCATTGCAAGGGGCTGAGTTGAAGTACACCATTATGGAGAAGCAGTCATTTTCCCTTGTAAAAGTAACAAAGGTTTTCAGAACTTACATTTTGAGCTCTAAAGTTGTTTCTAATGTTCCCCACACCATGGTGAAAGATGTCTTATTAGAGATGGAGGTCTCAAGTAAAAGATGCAAATGGGTTAACAAGTTGTAGGAGTATGACATGGATATCCAAACCACGAAATTGGTAAGAGGTTTGGGCTTAGCTAAACTTATGGCTGAGAATAACCTACAAACTATTGAGATGAATGAAGTAGAAGAAGGAAGGGTGGATGTCCTTGAAAAGTTGGTGAGTTCTAAATGGTAAAAAGATATAATTTTTTATCTCAGACATCTATATTGCCCTGAGTATTTGAGTAAAAATAAGAAAAGAGCTCTTAAGTTGGCTTCCCAGAAATATGTCATTACTGATTTTGGGTTAGCTTGGAAGAACCTTGAGGGAGTTCTCTTAAGGTGCATTACTGAAGATGAAGCCCCCAAGATAACTGCTGATATCCGTGGAGGAGTTTATGGGGGGAATTTCGCTAGAAAAGTCATAGTACACAAGATCTTAAGGGCTGGTTATTGGTAGCCAACTCTTTTCAAGGATACAATTTTTTTGGTTAGAAGATGTGAGAGTTGCCAACATTTTTCTGGAAGACTGAAAGCTTCAGGCTCCCTTCCTTTGTATCATGTATCAATTGAAGCCCCGTTTAAGCAATGGGGAATGGATTTCATTGGTGAGATTTCAGACCCTTCAAGTGTTGGCCATAAGTGGATTCTTGTAGCTAGTGATTACTTCACTAAGTGGGTGGATGAAATCCCCACTAAGAGAGCAACACACCAAATTGTCATGGACTTCATGCTGAACCATATCATCTGCAGGTTTGGAGTGCCAGTTAAAATTGTTGTTGATAATGTCATGAGCTTCAGAGCTAAACCTTTGGTGGAAATGTGTAAAGAATATGGGATCAATTTCACATATTCCTCCAACTATAAACCCCAAGGCAATGGAAAAGCAGAGTCGAGTAATAAAAATGTATTAAAGAAAATTAGGAGAATGTTGGAGCTGAACAAAAGAAAATAGGGTGAGAAGTTGAAGTTTGTTTATTGACCTGAAAGAATTACTGTTAAAAGAGCTATTGGAAAAATTCCAATTGAATTGGTGTATGAAACTCAAGCTTTGCTACCCCTGCATATGCAAGTATCCTCATATCAGTTCATTTAACAACTAGAAGATCAAGAAGTTAGTCAATATGATGCTCGCATTACCTAGATTGTTGAACTTGATGAAAAAAGGAGGGCATCTCACCAAAATCATGTGAATTTCAGAGAAATATTGAAGAATTTATTTGACAAGAAGGTCACTCCAAGATGTTTCATCATTGGGTAGCTTGTGTTGTTATGGGATAGTAGGCATGAAGATAAGGGAAAGCATGGTAAATTTGATGCATTATGGATGGGCCCTTAATCCATTGAAATTCAAATTGGTGAACATACCTTCTTCTTGAAAGACTTGAATAGGGAATTGCTCAAATTTCCTATTAACAGCAGGCATTTGAAACATTTCCTTGATTGATTCCCTAGAATCAAGGTGAGCATCATTTTTATAGTGTATAGTTTTTTGGTTGCTTTCTTTCTTGTGTTTTTTACTCGTTCTGGTCATTGGTGACCTGGTTTTGTTGGTTTCTTGGTTCTTTTTTAGGAGATGGTTCTAGTTTTCTGCTCTGCAAGTTGACTCCTTCTCCCAATGGATGTTTTTGGCACTTAGTCTATTATTTGGTTCTTGTGGCACTCACAGGGAGTTCCCATCCCTGAGTCAAAGCTGATGTTTAACATTCCCATTTTAAGACTTTAGAAATAAGGAAAAAAAAATTTACACAATGATTTTTGTTCTAAATAAAAAATAATTTAGAACACACATTCCATGCTAATCAATCTCATAATAGATAACCATATGTAGCTGTAATGACTCGATGAATTGATGATCTCTCATTTCATGACTTAGTCCCTAACCGATCTCTCATGCTTGTCTCTAAGTATTGAATGCTTTTATGTATATCATGTATAATTGGTTTTTCTTACCCTAATCTAGGTACTGAGTGACCTATTTAAAGAACCTATCTGAATCTTTGTTACCCATATTCATCTAAAATCATGTTCCTTAAACTAGGTGACATCGAACAACGCACCCAACAGTTTACGATACTTTGGCCAAAGATTTCAACATACTATTCATGTTACTATTCCTAGACAACATACTTGTCCACTCGGAATACATCCTTCACCTCACACTTCTGTTATCAAGAATGGTCTTTACTGACTTCTGTCAGTCCACTTGCCCAAGGTTTGACCCTAACCTAGGTTAGCGACATAATATTTTATAGGGAGACACTCATGATGAATTAGGGTATATGGGCTTACTCATCCGACCTAAGTCAACCGAATGTGCCAAGATACCTTGGGTTATAGAAAGATAGTTCCTATTCCAATCCATGTTGCTAGCTTGGCCTAGAGAGAAACTAAGTTCAAGTCCAAATGTGTGTAGATCTAGATGAACTAATGCAGAAGGGTGTTGCAACATGTCAACTGCAACACTGTATCCTCGTGAAGACCTTGGTCTTCATGCTGGTATAGTTCTATAGTTGGAGTGTGCCAACATATGGTAAAACCACTTCATCACGATGTACATACCCCTAGGAGGTCATTAACACTTAATTAAATTTGGATTAAGATTCAAATTACAGTAACCTTTCTTAACCCTAAATCCAACACTCCTTAAGTTCTTCCTCTGTATTTGATTTAATTAATATTAAAGAACTTCATTAACTCCTGATTGCTTTTATGTTCAGTAACTCTGACATGTCGAGCAATTATCCAAAAAAAGAACATAATACATTGAAAGGTTAAATTAATGAACTCAACTATTCAAATAAGGTGCAACAACTATTCAGGTTCAACTAGAGTAGACTTCATAGAAAATGAAGTCTGAGTGATTAATGATCTAAGATGCCATTATTTCATTTTACATTCTTGTGAGAGAGGAAGAGTCTTCCTCTCTACCTAGTTATGTGTTAGTGTTTATCATATCTTTTAAATATTTCACACTCTCTTTAGTTTAATTGTATATTCAATACACATCCCATTATCATTATATATTATTTAGATAAAGAACGTAATCTTATGCTACTTAACAAGTTGCTTTAAATAAAGAGAGAGATTGAACTATTTCTCTTCGTCCAAATTATCAATGACAACAGAAATAAAAATACAAAAAGATATGCCAAATACCATCAAGATAGTATTCTAACTACCTTCATAAACATACAAAAGAATTTACACAGCATTTCGAAGTGAACCTATAATATTTTCAATTCATCATGATAAAATACACAATTTTCAAGACTATGCATCTCATGCAAACACCATGTCAAATAGTACTAAGATCATTAAAGAATACAACTTTTTAATTTTCAATACATCTCAAGAATGAATTGGAGATGTCTTTAAAAGAGCTAGACTTTAAATCAACATCATAACAGTTATTGCCTTCTTTTATCACTTACAAAGTCCATCTGCAAAATTGCTAGCACTAGTCAGTTCATCGAACTGAGCATGATAAGCACTAAGCATTAAAACAAAGTGCATTCCACTAACTGTTCCATTAAAACAAATCCTTTAATGAAACAATTAATTTAATCATTCAAATAAATCATAAGTAATAACATCCATAAAATAAGCACGATAATACATCTGATTCACTTTATAGGAAGTGGTCATAATATAATCAACTAATCCATTGTATTATATTGGATAAGTATTGATCAAACAATTACCTATTTATCTCAAATAACAATTCCTATCAATACTTGTTTCATAATTCTTTCTGAATTGGAAATACAAAATCAACTTCACTATATAAACAAACAATGATTTTTAGAAACAAAGACCTTCTTATTCGTCTTTACAACGTTTAAGAAAACATGTACGGTTAAGTTCATTCTAACATAGTAACATTTATAGGTTGATTCATCCCACAAATAAAATAATTAAGAGATTCACAATTCAGATGTGCCAGCCTAATTCTAAGTCAAATAAATATAGCCTGGGTTCTTAGATTAGGCCTCTTATTACATTAGAAAGTAAATATATCCTAGCCACAACATTTTCATCAATTTAACTGAACAACTATAATAAAGCAGTAACAATTAACACTTAATCACCTTATTAAAAGTAATGCTTTTGATTACCTTAAACCTATGACAAGGTTTATCTAAATAAAGGAAGATCAAACTAGAGAGTAAACAGTTTACAACATCCTTATTATTCGGTTAAACCAAATTTCCATATGCATCTTCAGACAAGAAGGGTCAATATCATACCCTATAGTTTTCTAAAACTGAAAAATGGAGATCTTCGCACTGAGAGTGGAAGAGAAAGGAGTTATGCCAGAAGAGCATTCTATTGTTCATTTAAAAGAAAAGAGGTTGTAAAATAATCAATAGAGATAGTTCCCCATACCCCCAAATATTTAAGATAAAGTAATCAGGTACAAAAGATAAATAATTGATTACATAAAAAAATGTATCTTCGAATAAACTTTCCAGGAGTTTCACCATTAAAGAAATGAAAACCATTAATCGTTTACTTAATTCATTCAATGAATAATGTGAGAAACAAGATAGATATCATTCACATCTAAGTCCTAAAAGTGTTAAGGATGGAGAGATCAAACTTAAGACAACTGAACAAAGCTAAGAATGGTATAACGGTATCAACTTGGAGAAAACCGTCACCCAAAGTATGTTTAAAAAACATAACTTCAACAATCTACCAAAATATCAACTTCCAAAATTTTAAACATATTAATGGCATAAAAGACTCAAACATAATAACTACATAGAAAACTTCTTCATTACTATTTCCACAGTTAATTCTAAGACCTTTATAAAAACTAGAAGTCTGTTCAAGAGTTTAGAAATAGGAAACTAAAACCAAACAACAAGTTTAAGTCAACCTTTCCTTCTATTTTCCTCACACATTCAAAACTAAAGATGTTAATCAAAATACCATATTGACTCAGCTCCCTATCAATTTTAAAGTTCGAAGTAGTACAAAAATGGAGCAAATCATTCCTTCACAGTATTTATGAAAGTTTAGAGTACAAAATACAAATGATTCCAAAAACCTCCTTCACCCATTAACTCTCTTTTTCTAACACAAGTTCGAGTTCATAATACAAATCAAAGTATACAAAACAATGCTGAAAAGGAGTATTTAAACTTCTACAAACAAGATACTATATCAGAGAGTATTCTTCTACCTTCCGAAAACAATCAAAGACATTCAGTTGAACAGTGCAGGTTTACCCAGAACAAAAGCAATAGGATATCCATTCCTTACCCTTATACAAGATTATGTTCATACAATAAGACAAAAAGTATACCCATACAGATCACAGAAGGAATAATACAACTTTAAAACTCAAATATGCCACAGAGAAGAGTATCCATTTACTTTTCTACCTTCCGAAGAGATTTCCAATTTGAAACTCAAAACAAATACTATTTACTTAAACTATTTTTCGGGCAGATAGTATAGTATTTATATTTCGATCAAAACATTAAAATACTAATAGCTACAATTGCATTTCATAATTTTAACTCATTCAGAAAGAACACCCAAAACAAAAGCACATAGATTCTTTCAACAAGAAAGCAAGGAACTAAAACTAAAAATAAAAACATTTATCTCATAAGAGCAGAATTGTTTTAATGAAACATTTAAAGAAACAAAAGAAATCTTAATGGATAGAGCCTATCATTCCTGATAGTGCCTCTGCCACTTTCAAGAATAATTCCAACTGAGATTCCAACTCTTATTCTTTTCCAAACAATATCAACAACCAAAAATATCTTTCCCTAATGTCTCATATACTTTACTTGAATAAGAAATAGACCAATGAAATAAAAAATAGCCACAAAGTGAAAGTAGAACTGCTGGTTCAAAGAACCAAATAGCTCCATGCAGAGGAAAAATCAGAGAGTATGAATGTCCAAACAACCTCCAAAATATCCTCCCACATTGTTCCCTAGGTGGTTTTCTCACCAAAAACGAGACTCATAAATGCCATTAATTCCAAAATTCCCACCTATCTCTCCATGCCACTGCCATCCAGAATTGGCGAATCCTAATTCAAATTCTACATGTATTGCTAACTTTAGTGAAGAATCCACGTAGATTCCACCAATTTTTCATGCTTCCACCTAAATTGGTAGTTCATTGTCATTTATTAAAAAAATCAAATCACATAAATAGCTTAGGAACTGTCACCAGATTACCAATGCCATATGACCCTTAGGTCCCATTTCCTTATTTCATTAGTTTAGGTTATGACCATAAGATAGTTTATAATTAATAACCTTATGTTTAAAAACATATAAATAAGTAATTTCCACCTTAGGTTAGGTCATAGCTCACACTCATATAGTATTAGGTATTAGATTAGAAATAGACCTAACATCACCTTAGGTGGTTCCCTCAACTTAGAACATGAAACTTAGGATAGGATGTTGTCCCAAATAAAGTAGACATAGATAGAAAAATAGGTACATCTAAATTAGTTTATAATCCCATTAGGATAGATCTCTTAGGTCTAGGACTTTGATTGTTCCTCAATAGTCCTGAAGTAGGACTCATTTCACTTAATTCTGTTAAGCATCCTGAAGATATCATTCAAAAAGATCTGAGTTCATAACCTACAACAAAATGTAGCATGATATTTAAAGAATATAAAAGAATTTGTAAACATGCTAGAGTTTATTCCATTATGTCATCCAACCTATGAATGTCATTTTACCATTCAGACCAAGTAAGAAGATTTAAAACATACCTTGGATCAATGGAATTGATCCAAGGATTTTTTAGTAACAAGAGATAAGTTTGCAAACTTCACTTACTAGGTTACAACTTATCTATTCGAAATAAGAAATGATTCTTTGCAAGCTACTTTATTTCAGCTTAATGAAATCAAGAGTAGAAACGACTTATCCATGGCAAGCATGATTTCCAAAAATCAAAAGAACACTCCTTATCTAGAAAAATCACATGTCAACACTTGCAATGCAAAAGAGGAAAGATAATAGTTTGTCAAAGATGTTACATGATGTTGGTGCTCAAATTATTCTCACCCCGTTTTCCATTAAAATCCCTCAGTTTGTGGCCTCTGTCACATTTTTTATCTCCCCGTGTTGGTACTTGAAGACTAGATTTTCCATTTGGTCACCCTGATTAGTCCCTTCTTTGGTCGAAGATCACTTAAAAGTCTAGAATTTTTTTTTTCGTTTCTTTGTCTATCTAAAAGTGTCTGTAAATTGGGCGTAAAACTTAGGTTGTTCTTTTCCTTTCGTTTTCTGCAGTCATGTGATGTTGTCCCTGCCGTTTTTTGTCCCAGGTACATGAGGAAACATGATTGAATGTAGCTCAGAGGATCATGTTTGAAACTTACAACATTTCCAAATTCTTTGTCCTTGAAGAAAATTTCATCTCCTGGCTCAAATGGTGGTTTCCATGCATTTTTATGGTTTTACAGGTGTGTTCTTCCCGTCAAATTTACATCTCTACATCAGTGGAAATGTGGCTCTTTTTGGTTGGATGCGGCTTGGTGGGGCACTCTAAAACTTTATGGATCATTTCAACCCAAAACCTGTCCACATGGAGGAACAACGCTCGTTTGAAGACTCACCATTTGGTTTGGACTTGGAGTTACACTGGGGGGGACAAGTGGAGGATTTCGTTGCTTTTCCTAGACTTAGACAAATTTTTCATGCATCTGGTACAATTTTGGTAGGGTGTGGACACGTGGTGGCTAGCACTCATTTGAGGATCTGTCTTAGGATCCCACCTTAATATATGTGACAAAGGGACAATTGGAGGCTTCTGTCGGCTCTGTTCTATAGTTAAACTTTTAAAAGAAATTTTTTAAGGCCTGGGACACATGGTGAGCCCACGCTCATTCAGGGTCTTCACTCTTGGGGACCATCTTGAATTTGTGCCATAAAGACATGTGGAGGTTTCCGCTGGGCCTTCCTTTACTTATACTTTTCAAGAAACTTCCTAAAAGGCCTAAGACGCGTGGGCAGACTGTGCATGTTTGGGGACCGACCACTAAGTTTTATTTTGAAGAAGCGCCAAGAGGACACTTGGATGTTTTTAGTCACTCTACCTTTTCGCTTGGACTCTTCAATGACCAAAGAAGATTGTCTTGAACCTTAGACACATGGCACCTTCTGCTTAACTTTCAAAATTTCTAATAGACTATGCTGGACTGAGACACATGTTGAGCCCACGCTTGTTTCAGGTCTCTACTTTTCGGGACCATCTCAAAATGCGCCATTGAGACGTGTGGAAGTTTGAAAATTCAAAAGGCAGGGAGGTGGGCTGTCAGAGGAAACTTGGATTTTTTCCCCTTATTTTAAAAAATATTAAAGTCATCAAAATGACCTGCAAGCCTGAAAGAGAATAGTCAAATTTTCTTCAGTCAACGGCGGAGGTGCGGACTCTTGGGGGAAATTTGGAAAAATTTCCTTTTGTGAAAAGGGTGTTCGAGTGTAAAAAAGAAGCACAGTTCCACTCGGACCCACATTAGAAACTAAAGGCGGAAGGGCGACCTTCAAGGAAAATTTGGAAAAATTTCCTTCCTCCAAAAATAGGTAAAATAACATAATTGAGCCACGGTTCCTCTGGGATCCACATTGGGACACGTGTCAAGCCCATTTTTCAAAGGCAGAGGGGCGGAGCAAATTGAGAAATTTTGGATTTTTTCCAAAAGGTGTAAAAGGTAAAAAAGAACCCCCAGGTCCATCTTAACTCTGATCTCCCACGTGGATGGTCCAAATTCAAAAGGGAAATTAATGAAAACTATGCATCTGTATCTGATTTTCTACCATTTTTGCTCCAAAGCTCTCGGGGATGCAATTTTTATGGTTTTTTATCATTTCTTGGTGTCTCGTACACGCCAAATGAAGAGGAAAAATAATTTGATATCCTGGTTTGGTGGGGAAGATCTGAAAACATATTTTATCATTAAGATGTAATCTGACTGTCGAATTCGATCTGATTTTCTAATCTTTCTTTCCTTGGCACATGAAAGAAACTAGTTGATATATTGATTTGGTGTGGAAGATCTGAAAACGTCTTTTACCATTAAGATGTGATTTGACTATCGGATTCGATCTGATTTTCCAATCTTTCCTTCCTTGGCATGTAAGAAACTAGATTTGATAGATTAGAGGAGGAAGTAGTTGGCATGTGAATTGAGGATTGACTTACCGGGTGAAGAATTGAATGCTGGAAATATTTGAAGAGATTTTCCATCTGAACACTTGACAAATTTTTTTGCAAATTTGATTATGGGAATCACGATCAAAATTGTAACAAGCAATGGTGCTTTGAATGTTTTTGGTTTTTGGGGCAAAAATTTGTTGTAAATGAAATGTTATAAATTGCATGAATTTGTCATGCAAATGGTTGGAGTGTTTGAGGTCGGGAGCTAATTCCTAAGAGAAATTTTTTACGGAGCCCATGTTTATGATAAAACATCCGAGGAACCTGTTTATTTCTTTTGTGTTAAATTTTATCATGTCAAGGTGGTTGCAAGTGTATAACCGTTGATAAGCTCTAAGATTGTTCTACAAAATTTCCTTTACTGATGCATTTAATCATATTTGAGTTAACCTATGTTTGATTTTGAGAAAAACAATGTCTGCTTCATTTCTAAATGTATGCAAATAGGTTTTCTTGTTCCCATTACAATCTTACATTGAAATCTTTGTGAATCACACAATATATTATCCTTGTGATAGTTTGGTGGCATTTGCAATTTCATTTATCAATAAGAGCTTTCGTTTGATAGTGAAATAAACATATTTAAAATCAATGTGACTCCTAGCATGACTGATAAGATTGTTTGTTAGCCTTTGAGGGTATCTTAGGTGTGATAAAATAGAGGTTGATAATGTTTAGTTAAGTTTTTCTAATTTGAGCCTTCATTTTGGATCCTTGAAGCTTTGTATGAAAACATGTTGATCTGGGCCTCCATTGAAGAACATACTTTCTGGTTAAAGGAACATCCTAGCTATCCTTAAGCATTTTGTTGTTCAAGCTCTTTCATTCTTTGTAAAATCTATCAAGGATCTAGTGAATCAAATTTCATCTCTGCCTCACCTCCCAACTAAAAAATTAATTTAACAACAACCAGTCCTACCCATACTACCCCTGTTTGATCTTGTGTGTGTACAAATGTATAATTTCTATGTTACTAAAACATAGTAGAAGCAATCAAGGTTTTCATTTTCTTTAGTAGCCTAAACCTTGCTTAGAAAATATCTCCATTATCTAGGTTGACAACTCGTTAGAGTTATATTTTTGTTTTATTTATCATGTTTTCTTCAAGGTCTTCTCAATAAATCTGCAATGAAGGACATCTCCATCTCCTTCACAAACTACAGGCTACAAAAGGGTCCTCTCACCCTGGTTGAAAGGCACAACCATAAAGCAGTGAGGATAGATCAATTCCTCTTAAGGGTGATACTAATTTCTCCACATTTGAGTGACAAAGAGAAAGTTACATTCCTTCTCCAGATACAAAACAACACACAACATGCTCTGATTTCCTCTAAGATTCCTATCAAAATCGTGATGCTGCTCAGCCTTCTGGGGGAGAATCAATTTGGGTACCAACACTTTCCTTTATAGATGTAGTGAAGAGAGAAGAAGAAAAGAGGTGGGAAACTTGATTTGGAGTTCAAGTACCAGCCATAAATGTAGCTACAAATCCACCCACAATCTGTCAAGTCCTTCGCTCTATGTCTGCTCGATGCATTGAAGAAGGAACAACGATAGATCAAATAAAATTTGATCTGGTTATCGGGAGAAATCAGATTGCATATTAGTAGTGTGAAGATGTTTTCCCATTTTTCACCCACTTAACCTCATCAAAATTAAAGTCTTAGGTTTCTATGACGTGGAAGAGGTCGAGACCTTTCTAATGGTGCCAATTTTATTGAATTTTGATTACTGGATCAAAAGATATGTCTATTTGAATGTTTGAGTTGGATCCATATAAAATGGAGAAACCCAGTTAGTAGGATGGGTCCGCAGGCCCGAAATTCACTTTGTGCCTTTTGCACAAAAATACAAATTTAAGGGTAAGTGCACCAAGTTGATGGACAAATATAGGGTCATCCGTGGACGTCATATTGCAAAAAACAGTGAAATCTCAACTTGTAGGGATTATTAGCTATACATGCACTCTAAATTAGAATAATTTATATAAATATGAATCGTAGCATTCGGAATCTAGTTTCTAAAATACTAATTTTTGTAAAATACGGACAAGTTTAGCTATATTAAACACTTAAAATTATATGGCTTACTTTTTTTTTTCGAAAAAACTTATAAGATTGTAGTCCGTTTGCCCACATTTTGGATGACCAAATCTTGTTTATTTTTTTTTTCCTTTTGTGAAAATTTAGATGTAGTTGTCTATCTTGGGATGGATTTTATTTTGTATTTTTTTTTAGCAATATTTTTTTTTTTATGATTTTTTCCGTGAAAGTGGTCTGAAAATATTTAGAAAATGGAGCGCTTTCCGTTTTCCCGCCATAACTATATCAAAAAATATCGAAATCAATTTTTTATTTTTTTTAAGGTGCATAGAATTTGTCCACGCTTGGGATGGTATAATTTTTATCATATTTTGATAAGCGAAAAAAAAGTTACAGTCTTAAACGTAGACATGAACATTCACGGGAAAAAATGTCTTAAGGACCTATTGTTAGTAATAAATTATAAAATGATATTTATCTTATTCTATTCACTTTAAAAACAATATTTTTACAAAGCTAAGAGTCTACCCTACGTGATGACACCATTTTTGTGAAATGTTTTCAGTTTTTTAGCATGGTTCAAGTCTTTGGAAGAGCAGATTTCGAGGTTTTTTGATCTTTTGCACTTCATAATGACCGTCCATAGCTTTGGTTGGGGAAAAACAAAGATTTTACGAGGCTAAGGTTCGGCAAATAGCTCCGCGATCGTGGTTTTTTTTGTGAAAACTACCGCGAACGCGGTTTATAAAGCGCGTTCGCGGTTTATAAAGCGCGCTCGCGGTTTATAAAGAGCGCTCGCGGTTTATAAACCATATTTACACACATCCCAACGTCCGAATTACCATGTGATTTTTACTCTCTGACCTTACCGTACGAATTACTGCGAAATTCTATCTTTTTCCAGGCACATTTTTTTATCACCGAAAGCAAAACATCATGGGAGACAAAAAACGAAGTCAAAAAAGGAATTCATTAAGTAAAAAAACACCAGACGAATTAGAGGCCAACAAAATTGAAAATGCTGAGCGAATGCGGAAACTTCGTGAATCTAGAAGAGGTTCATCTTCAATCCCAACTACTGTAAGCAATGAAGAACTAGGTAATGTTTCTACTGTCAATGTTGAAGTTGAATTGAATACTCGTGATGAAGAAGTTTTTACTGTCAATGTTGAAGAAGAATTAAATACTCATGATGTAGCAAATGTTGAAATTGAAGGAGACAATGAAAATGTGAATAAGGAAATTCATGTTGAAACTGTAGACAAACAAAATTTGACAAAAACACCTCCTAGGATTTTACATAAGAAACCTAATTTTTTGATTGAAATTGATGAAAACAATTTGAAACCAATGTCTGACAAACTTTCTGAATGACAAATCAGAAGAAAAGCTAGTGAAATTTGGGATAATCATTTTGAAATTTTAAATGATTCCCAAAGATGTCAGTTGTTGGTTAGTTTGATGAAATTGATTAAAATGAGACCTACATTAAACACCTTAGGATTGACAACATCTAACATACGTGGTCAAACCTCTACAATTGTTGAAAACCTTCATGATGCATATCACACTGTTGGTGTAAAGAGACGCACTAGGGATAGTAATATTGTGCGTCGTGTACTTGCTACTAGTGTTGTAAGTGAATCAATAAAAAAACAACGTTTGATTACGCAAACAAGTCGAATGTTGCAAGTTAGTCGAAAAACTCTAATGAAAGCAATTGAAATACGTAATATCCTTCAGTCACTCAATAATGTCGATTTTTGGGCATTTTCTGCTAGAGCACCGCGTAAGGACAAAAATAATTCTGATGATATAAGAGAAGTTGTTATTAAATTTTGGCATGATAACACTAGAGTTTCACCTAATACAAGAGATGTTATAAAACGGAGAGTTGGTTCTACTAATCGTGAACCACATCCAAAGCATTTCTTAGATATGACTCAAACTCAATTTTTTCGTAAGTTTGAACAAGAGAATCTGGAAATTAAAATTAGTCAACGTTTTTTTGAAATGTTGAAACCATTCTATGTGAAAATCAACCATGCTCGCACCACTTGTTGTTGTAGGCAACATGTTGAATTTGCAATGCATTATGCGAAATTTTTACGTATTCGTTCCATTTTTCATTCTGAAACTATGTTATCTGAATGTGGTGTTCAAGTTCCACCAATATCTTCTAGGGATTTCATTCCTACTATATTTTGTGAAAAAGAAGTTGGACAATTTTTTTATAGTCAGGATTGTTTAGATGAAAGTTGTAGTACATGCGGCGGATTACCTAAATTGGAAAGTTTCATCCATGAGCAAATGGAAGTTACAATAGGACATAATTTAGTTGAATTTGATAAATATAAATCAGTTGCATACCAGTTGAAAGATGGAAAAGAATCGAAACGGTGTGAGCTAGTTACAGAACAAATGCCCATTTTTCAATTTATGAGAAAATTTAAGGATGAACTTGTTTATGAGTATGCGAGGCATACACATAGAGCTCGATGGTTGGATGAACAATTCAAGCTATGCAAAGACACATTTCCTATTGGTACCATTGTTTCAGTGGTCGATTTTGCAGAGAATTACACATTGCAACCACAAATGGAGGTTCAATCGCAATATTACAACTCAGTACAAGTTGCCATTTTTGTGCATATAGCATTTCTACATTCTCCTGACAGTATAGAGAATGATCGAAAAATTTTAAGAGAGTACCACTTTTATATCAGTGATGATCGTACTCATTCTACTGAATTTTTGCAAGGGTGTTTCCAGTTATTTTATGGAAACTTGTCTGATAGGGACATCCACTTCAAACAACATTATATATGGTCAGATAATTGCACGTCTCAGTTTAAGAATGCACGAATGTTTTATTGGATGAGCAGAATGCATGTCAAGATGGGTGTGCAACATATTTGGAGTTTCACTGAGGCTGGACATGGAAAAGGAGAGCATGACGGTGCAGGGGCATGTGTGAAAAGAGATCTTGCAAGAGAAGAATTGAAATACAAAGATGGTGCTAAATTAAAAGATGCAAAGAGCATAGTGGAATGGTGTACTGACAACATGACCCGAGGTTCTCAAGAAAATTCCACAGTTTGCAGATATTTTTGGTTGATAGAGGAAAAACATATTGCTAACTACGAGGATTGTATGACACTCACTGGGTCCAGTGATATGCACTCATTTTGTAGCTCAGACGCTACTTCCTGGGCCGTATGGACAAGAAAGTTGACATGTTTTTGTGCATCTTGTATCGAATTTGTCACTGCTGAGTGTGATTCACAAGAATGGGTGGAAAGATGGATTTGTAGGCCTCTAACTCCGCTTCCTAGTTATCAACCTCCACAAGCACTACAACTTGTTTCTGTAGATGAAGTTACAACATCCAAGGACTTTGACAAAATTTCAATTTTGGTGCGACAAGGTATTTATCCAGTTATTTATTTAATTTTTGTATTGAGTTATGTCCATTGAAATTTTAATATAATTTAAATTTGAGTTTTTCAACCTTGGTTATTTTTTTGTAGGACATGTGTTTGCAGTAATTGCGACAGAAGACAATGAAGAAGGAACAGACTATTTCTTATGTCGTTGCATCGAGGAAAGAAAGAAGTTGACTTCTCCTATTATAGATGGCGAAGAGATTGAGTATCCTACAGGGTCAGTGGTAGTTACTGGAACTTGGCTTCAACGGTATCCATTAAAAAACTCCTCTGTTTGGGTGTTTGAAGACTTTGAGACACACAGGAAAATACTCTTATATTCACATCTAGTTCTAGCGACAAATATTCAGTTGTATAGATATCGAGGAAGACCTAATAACAAGATTCTTTGGAAGGTTCGAGAGTCAGATCATGAAGCAATCTTGTCTGCTATTCAGAGTAGATCCGATCCTGATGGTTCATTGGAATGAATTTACAATGCTCACATGTCTGGTATATATTTAATTTCAAGTTTCAATTTATATACCGTATATATATATATATTATTTTTTTAGTTTAAAGATCTAGTATATGGTTTTGATTTGAAACTTAAATTTCTTTGACTAACAATTTTATGTTTAGGTTAGTGGTGCCAGAAAAGCTTCCACCTTCACGTGGTTGGTATCGTTAGTAGAGAATTTTAAATTCTCGAAGCTAAGAGAAGCTTGAACATTGTTTGAAAAATTTGTAAATTTTGAAAAGTCAAGTTTGTAAATTTTGAAAATGTTGTAAATTTTGAAAAAGTTGCAAATTTTGAAAAAGTTGTAAATTTTAAAAATGTTGTAAATTTTGAAAAAGTTGTAAATTTTGAAAAAGTTGTAAATTTTGAAAACGACTCCTCTAGGTGCCACGGAGTCCGAGTAGTCACCCGTCGAATTTGAACGATATTTTGGTCTCAGGGCTCTTAAGGGACGTGCCGGCGTAGGCGGTTCGGTGCCACGGCCCACCGTTTGCAAAATACAGCGTTTGACAACCTTAAACTGGCTCCAACTGCACTATTGTAGAGGGTTCGTATGCCGGGGTGTCGGATCAGACGAGGCCTCTCTAGGTGCCACGGAGTCCGAGTAGTCACCCGACGAATTTGAACGATATTTGGTCTCAGGGCTCTTAAGGGACTAAGCCCGAACGAAGTAGCTCGGAATCAACGACCCTTTCGCGCACCGAAACACCACCTCCTCTAGCGTTCACCTGGCCACCCGGACGTGCCGGCGCAGGCGGTTCGGTGCCACGGCCCACCGTTTGCAAAATACAGCGTTTGGCAACCTTACACTGGCTCCAACTGCACTATTTCGCGCGTTTGCAAACATTAGGACAGCGAGAGCACCGAAATGAGAAGGAAAAAAATGAGAGAGGCTATTGTAGAGGGTCCGTATGCCGAGGTTTTGGATCAGACGAGGCCTCTTTAGGTGCCACGGAGTCCGAGTAGTCACCCGACGAATTTGAACGATATTTTGGTCTCAGGGCTCTTAAGGGACTAAGCCGGAACGAAGTAGCCCGGAATCAACGACCCTTTTGCGCACCGAAACACCGCCTCCTCTAGCGTTCACCTGGCCACCCGGACGTGCCGGCGCAGGTGGTTCGGTGCCACGGCCCACCGTTTGCAAAATACAGCGTTTGGCAACCTTACACTGGCTCCAACTGCACTATTTCGCGCGTTTGCAAACATTAGGACAGCGAGAGCACCGAAATGAGAAGGAAAAAAATGAGAGAGGCTATTGTAGAGGGTCCGTATGCCGAGGTGCCGGATCAGACGAGGCCTCTCTAGGTTGCCACGAAGTCTGAGTAGTCACCCGACGAATTTCAATGATATTTTGGTCTCAGGGCTCTTAAGGGACTAAGCCCGAACGAAGTAGCCCGGAATCAACGACCCTTTCGCGCACCGAAACACCGCCTCCTCTAGCGTTCACCTGGCCACCCAGACGTGCCGGCGCAGGCGGTTCGGTGCCACGGCCCACCGTTTGCAAAATACAGCGTTTGGCAACCTTACACTGGCTCCAACTGCACTATTTCGCGCGTTTGCAAACATTAGGACAGCGAGAGCACCGAAATGAGAAGGAAAAAAATGAGAGAGGCTATTGTAGAGGGTCCGTATGCCGAGGGTGTCGGATCAGACGAGGCCTCTCTAGGTGCCACGGAGTCCGAGTAGTCACCCGACGAATTTGAACGATATTTTGGTCTCAGGGCTCTTAAGGGACTAAGCCGGAACGAAGTAGCCCGGAATCAACGACCCTTTTGCGCACCGAAACACCGCCTCCTCTAGCGTTCACCTGGCCACCCGGACGTGCCGGCGCAGGTGGTTCGGTGCCACGGCCCACCGTTTGCAAAATACAGCGTTTGGCAACCTTACACTGGCTCCAACTGCACTATTTCGCGCGTTTGCAAACATTAGGACAGCGAGAGCACCGAAATGAGAAGGAAAAAAATGAGAGAGGCTATTGTAGAGGGTCCGTATGCCGAGGTGCCGGATCAGACGAGGCCTCTCTAGGTGCCACGAAGTCTGAGTAGTCACCCGACGAATTTCAATGATATTTTGGTCTCAGGGCTCTTAAGGGACTAAGCCCGAACGAAGTAGCCCGGAATCAACGACCCTTTCGCGCACCGAAACACCGCCTCCTCTAGCGTTCACCTGGCCACCCAGACGTGCCGGCGCAGGCGGTTCGGTGCCACGGCCCACCGTTTGCAAAATACAGCGTTTGGCAACCTTACACTGGCTCCAACTGCACTATTTCGCGCGTTTGCAAACATTAGGACAGCGAGAGCACCGAAATGAGAAGGAAAAAAATGAGAGAGGCTATTGTAGAGGGTCCGTATGCCGAGGTGTTGGATCAGACGAGGCCTCTCTAGGTGCCACGGAGTCCGAGTAGTCACCCAACGAATTTCAACGATATTTTGGTCTCCCGACGAATACTTCCTATGTTGATCAACTAAAGTTATATCATATTGATAACAATACAATTTACAAGCTCAAAGGATGATCTAATGTCATATTTTATCGAATGTGACAAATGACTCATATAAATTGTCACATTTAAGGAAATAATTACGTAAGAATAAAAATAGAGTACAATAAGGTCCATCATCCATTATAGATTGCAAAGGAAGTAGATTGTATTAAAAGGGACGACATGTTCCAACTTATAATCAAAGCTAAATTATCAAAGTACAAACTAAGATATCTGTCAAGACTAATGAAATAAAATTGAAAGCATATGTTTAAAATTTTAGCTCTAAGAACTTGTCAAGCTTCAAAGATTAAAAAATTTATAAGAAAAGTTTTCCAAATAAGGATTAAAAATTTTTCAATTTAAGATACACCAATAAGGATTTTTCAAATCATTGCCAAAGTATGCAGGGACAATTAGGATTTTATTATTGTCTTTAGTAACCGAAATATTTTCTAGGAAACATCTCCACTCTCTAGTGTGACAACTTATGAGAGTTAGTTTGTGTTGTATTGATCATATTTCCTCAAGGTTTTCATGAAAATTGTGTAAAGAAGGATCCCTTAATGTCCTTCACCAACAAGGGTTACAGAACAGGTCCTCTCACCTTGGTTGAAGGCATGACCTAAAGTAGTGAGGGTAGATCAAACCCTCAGTGAGGTACTATCCATTTATCCAACACCCGAGTGACAAAGAGTTAGCTGAATCCCCTCCCCAACTACAAAATGACTCATATCATGATTCATCTATCTCTAAGAATCCTACCAGTTTCGTGATGTTGCTCAGCCCTCACATGAGAACCAATTTAGATACCAACACTACTACTCCTGGGTAACTCATGAAATGGTCGAGGAAGAGCAAGAGGCCTAATCCATTGTCGACAAGGTAGACGTGCTACCATCTATGGGAAGATTGTTTGAAGGGGAACTAAAACACCAACACGTATCAGAGCAAGAAGATTAGGGTTGAGTTATTTTGGAGGAAATATATTCTTAGAATTAATGTCTTTAACAGGAGGTGTGCTTACAGAATGAGTTCCTTTGTTCCTTCTTGCTAGAAGAAGAGAGAAGTTTTTTTGCTCCAAAAGTTGAAAATAATAATCTTCAACCCTAAGAGATTTCTTCCCACGTGTATATAGTAGATTTTCCAAATCGAAAAAATGATCTTGAAGTTGTTTTAGAAAGGGATACGTTAAAAAAAAAATCCCCAGCAAAGTCGCCAAAAACTGTTGGGTTTTAAAATGGTACTTTAACAAAACCACAGTCAGGGGACATAAAGTCCCTCCTCTTTATGGGAGAGGTTCCCTTATTGAAAGAAAGCAACAAATATTATATACAAATGTACAACTTTCATCTTAAGGCTGGACTTTTGACCTCTTAAATTTTTTTCTACCAAAGTAGCTTATCAATAAAACGAATGGAAGAACTCAAGAAAGGAGAGATCAGAATATAATAATACTTTCAAGAAATATAGATAGCAGAGTATAACCTTATATGTATTGAAAAAAGGTGATACAAAACATAATCATTCTCATTTACAGCATAAGATATCATTCCATAGACACAAAGTTCTAGAAATCATATCAATAAGAACACAAAGTTTCTTATTATAGAAGATAATTGATCCACAAATTTCATAAAGGTAAGAAGAGACAATAGATGAGGATAGAGAGAAAGGGGAAATTTTTCTGTATTGATTGATTTTGATTCTATTTACACTTCAAAATTATCAGAGTCCAACATTTGCAATGAGCCAAGCTCTTACATTTATAAATGAAGTGAAAAGAGGAGAAGAAGAGAAGGAAGAAAATATGATTTGGAAGATCAACCACTAACCATCAATGCCCCTACAAACCCATTTACAATATGTCAAATCTAGTTCTGTATGTCTTTGGTGTGCTGAAGAAGGAAGGATGGAAGATCAGATAAAATTTGATCTAGTTGAAGTAGTACGATCACATATTAATGGTACGAAAGATGTTTTCTAGATTTTCACCCAAATAAAGATATCCAGTTGGTTCTCCATGTCTATTTGGCATGTTAGAGAAGGAAGGATGGAAAATTAGATCAGATTTGGGTAGTTGAAGCAATCAGATCCCATATTAATGGCTTGAAAGATGTTTTCCATATTTCACCCATTAATTCCTGCTAAAAATAATATTTTATGCTTCCATGGTGTATAGGATGTCGAGATCTTTCCAACGGTACCAAATTGGTTTACTTTCGAGCATTGGATCGAAATTTATGCCCATTTTAATATTTGAATAGAATCCATACAAAAATGGAGAAAAAATATTTTTTGCAAAATGGATCCGTAGGACCGAAATTACAACTTGCACCTTTTACACAAATATTACAATAGTGAAAAATTTCACTGTAGCCCTATAAGCTAGCAAATTCACATTTTACATTTGGCGAACAAACCTCCTCAGGCTTGTGGGCCCACACTTGCAAATGGTGCTTGTTGAGAAAGTTGCAAAAAATCCAAAGTTCCCCCCACAGCCTGCCTCCTCGTATGTAATTTAGGCCTAACACGTGGCTTTTCTAGGAATTGGTGGAGGTGCAACTTACTTTTATAATTTGACACTTTTCAAAACAAAAACTAAAATTCCAAAGTTCCTTCGACGACCCACATTCCTGCTTTGACCTGAAACATGGCCACATGTCCCTTTGTGGGCCTGTTCTGTATTTTTGTGTTTTAACTAAGTCCCCTTATTTGGTGAAGGCTTTATGTCGTACTCGAGACACATGGAGGCTTCTCACTCATTTGGCGACTCTGTTTTGACCTGACCTTTAGAGGTGCACCGATTGGACACATGGAGAGCTAGTGTACGTTTGGGACCTACTTTTGGATTCACCCCTGAAAGAGTGCTGAAGGGACATGTGGGGCTTTCCATTGGTTCTCCTTTCCTTAGCCAATTCAATAGCCAGTTCTTCCCATTTTGAATTTTTTTGGACCCTAGACATGTGGAGAGCCGACAATTTTTTAGGGAACCACCTTTGGCTTCGACCCTTGAAGGTGCACTGATGAGACACGTGGCACCATCCACTAGCCTTAGAATTTTCAATGACCGATTTAAATTTTAGAGGCTCTGACCACGTGCAGGGTTGGCACTCATTTGGGGTCTGTCCCTTGGGTCTCACTTCTAAAGTTGCGCCGATGAGGCACATGGAGGTTTCCACTTACCCTCTTATAATTAGTCAATTCAACGGCTGAATCTGTCCCTTTTTTGGACCTTGGAAACATGGAGGGTTGGGGAAAGTTTGGGATTTTTCTTTGGGCCATGCTTTTGAAGTTGTGTCGATAAGGCAAGTGGAGAGTCTGCGCTCACTCAGGATCTTGCTTTGAACTTAGCCTTTGGAGGTGCACCATTGGGATGCGTGGAGGCTTCCACCGGCTATTTACACTTAGCCGATTCGGGCCTCGATTGAACACTACCTTTCTCCATTTTTACTTTCAATGTGGGCCCAACATTTGACTTTATCCCTTTTGGCAATAAAGCCAAAATATTTAAAGTACTCTAACGATACGCCTTCCCACCTTTTTTCGATTCGACCAATCAAGATACTTCAGGGCCATAGAGCTAATTTGACACTTTTGTAAAAATAAAAAAATGACGAGTTCAAAAAATAATCTATCACGTCGCATCCAATTAGATATGTCCACATACTCATGGATGTTGGGGCTAAAAATTGACAGGGAAGATATGCCTGTCATTCACGACTATAGAAAAAAGATACATTGGAGGGGAAACTCCACTATTTACGCCCAAATTTCATATTTTTCTCCATGGAAAGAGAAACTGTACACAATAAAAGCCTCAACACAATCCATAGCCAAAAGGGAAGCATTGATAATTTCATTCGAATGAAAGAAACAATTTTTAAACATCCAGATGGGAAGATAGAAATTTTATCAAACCATGTGCACTACAAGAGTTTAAATTAATAGGGCGAGAATGCAAATGAGCACCAACTTATTCAAAGCACAATTTTTTCTATCTCTCCAGACTTCTCAATCTACTCAAACATCTCTCAGAGGCACCAACTCAAAATATTTGAAACTTGACTTGAAAAATGAGGAGGATTTTGAGGGTGACAACACGACTAATAAACTACCTAAAGGTTTAGTCACATTAGAAGGCATCTTCAACACTGATGATCAGTTAAGGAAAGACAAAACAAAGATGTCAACACATGTAGACAATTATTAAGAGATCTCAGTTGATGATAGGAATAATTTATTTCTGAAAGGTATGTTCCTTACCTGAGAAACTTTCCTTTATCAATATTTGTAAGGAACTTAAGGATATTTTCACTTGGACATACCAAGATCTGAAAGGGTTTGATCCAAGTTTTGAACAACATACTATTGAATCATAGCCAAATGCCAAGCCAGTTATGCAAAAATAGAGGCCAGTAAATTTGAAGATAGATCCTTTAATGAGAAAAGAGATATCTAAGTTGATCAAATCAGGTATTATCTTTCTAGTTAAGCATTCAGGTTGGGTATCCAATCTTGTTCTGGTTTCAGGAAAAGAATAAAGAAATCATATTATGTGTGGATTTTAGAGATCTTAACAAGGCCTCACTAAAAGATCACTACCCACTACCCAATATGGATATGATTTTTTGAAACAGTTTCTGGTTCTGATAGACTATCTCTTCTAGACGGTTATAGTGGATACAATCAGATTCTAGTTTGAGAAGAAGATAGGTACAAAACAAATTTTACCACCAAGTGGGGTACTTATGCTTACAAAATAATGCCTTTTGGCCTTTCAAATGCTGGTGCAACGTTTCAACGTGCAATGGACATGGCTTTTTGTAGCTTATTGAATAAAAAAATATTGGTTTATTTGGATGATGTTACCATATTTTGAAAAAAAATAGATGAACATCTAATACATTTAAGGTAGACTTTTAAGTTATGCAGACAGTTTGGAATATCTTTGAATCCCAAAAAGTCTATCTTTCCAGTACATTAGGGTAAATTTCTTCGTTATATTATTTCTAAACAAGGTTTAGTAATTGATCCTTTCAGAATTGAATCCGTATCATAGCTATCATTTCCTCATTCCAAAAAGGCATTACAGAGTTTTCTGGGAAAAATCAACTTTGTTAGAATATTTGTTTCATACTTTACACCATTGGTTAAACCATTGACAACTATTTTAAAGAAAGAGAATAGTTTCTCTTGGACCAACGAAGGGAGAGAAGGGTTTGAAGCAATTAAAACAACCATTTCTCAAGCTCCTACTCTTGCAAATCCAAATTTTGATAAATATTTTACTATGTATGCACTTGCAGGAGCTGAAACAATCTCAGCCATTTTAACTTAGGTTAATGATGAAAATATTGAGTAGCCAATTGCTTTCTTCGGAAACAAAGTCTGCATGAATACAAAACAAGGTACACATTTCTTTAAAAACAAGTACTTTCAGTAGAGAACTAAATAATTTTAAGTACATGTTTTCAAATAATAAGATACATGTTCTGGTTTCTCATCCAAGTGTGAAAGCTTTCTTATTAAATAAATAATTGCATAAGAGGAGAGCAGGTTGGATAACAAAAGTTATGGAATACGAAGTTGACATCTAATGTTGTAAAAATAGTTAAGAGGAAAAGGTTTATGTGAACACCTGATTGTTGATATGGAAAAACAACAGGTTGCAGAATCAAAAGATCGAGAACAACATGTTGAAGTTACATATCAACAATCAAATTTCATGGTGCAACCATAAAATCAACAACCTGAGCTTATTCAAGAAGTTAAGGAATCAAGATGGATGACTGATTTAGTTAACTATCTACAACATGGCACTTATCCAAAAGGTATGGACAAGAACAAATGAAGGTATTTCAGGTTACAAGTTGTACCTTATGTTTTTATTGATGGTGTGTTATTCAAAAAAGATATAAACAAAATCTTGTTGCGATGTGTTGATTATGATAGAATTCAACAATTATTATCTGAATTCCATGAAGGACTTGTAGGAGGTCACTTTTCAGCACGTACTACAGCCTTGAAAATTATGAAATTTGGTTACTATTGGCCCAACATATTCAAATATTTCTTTGAATGGATCAGAAAATGTAAGAAATGTGCTTTCTTTGTTGGAAAAGAACGTTTAGCTTCACTGCCCCTACAACCTATTTCAGTGGATCAACCTTTCATGCAGTGGTTTCTTGATTTTATTGGCATGATAAATCCACCTTCATCACAAGGACACAAGTGTATTTTTACAGCCACAGATTATTTTACACACTGGAATGAAGCAATAGCTTTGAAAGATGCTAACGAAACTTTGATACTATCCTTTTATGAAGGTATAGTTTACAAATTTGGTGTTCCAACAACTATCATTTCAGATAATGCCTTAGCATTTCTTGGTGCAAAGGTAACAGATTGGGCTAACAAAAATGAAATTTATTTAAGTATGTCATCTAATTACTACCCACAATGTAATGGGTTGGTTGAAAGTACTAATAAAGATCTTCTAAGGATCATCATAAGAACACTCAAAGATAACTATAGAGCTTGGCATCTAATGTTGAATTCAACACTTTGGGCTGACAGAGTGAATCCTAAAAGACTAGTTGGAAATTCATCGTACAAGCTTGTTTAAGGAAGAGAAGCAATAATTCCTATTTCAGTTGAGTTACCTGCCTTATATTTGCCACATCAAATGGAACTACTTGAGAATGAACCATTACATATTCATTATGCAGAATTGATGGAATTACAAGAGCTGAGAGATCAAGCTCATGTGAACATGGAAAAGAATCATAAATAGATGAAGAAAACTTTTGATAAGAAAGCTAAGTTCATTGTCTTCAATGAGGGAGACATTGTGTTAAAATGAGATGTTGATCGTGCAAATCCAGGAAACCACTCAAAATTTGACACACTCTGGAGTGGTCCCTCTATGATTTCAGCTTGTAAAGAACACAATGATTTTCAACTTTCAAGGTTGAATGGAGAGGAAATTCCCATTCCTGTGAATGGTATGTTTCTCAGACACTATTATTGAAAATCCTATAGTGTTTAGTTAGAGTAGGATTTCCCTTTCAATAAGTGCTTCATGCACATTGCATGTTTTTCAATTCAATAAAGTGCATTTGTGCACATGATCTGGTTTACCAGATCCTTCCCAGTTTTAGTTCATTTTGGAAGGGTTGGACCTTCAAGAAGGTATTTTTTGATTACATACATTGGACTCCATGCCCAATGGACAAGATAAAGACACAAGTCTATAAGCTAGCAGGTAGCTTTCCCCACAGGATCACCATAAATGTTGACAATTTTTACACTCATGCAAAAATGGGAAACTCAAAACTTTGTTATGATGGATGGAATTAGTGAAGTGAACCTAAGCTAGGGGAGATTATTTAAGTTCAATATTTGTTCTACTAGATTAATTAAGGACTACATGTAATTTTCAGCTATGTGTGCTGTTACAAAAC
The DNA here is from genome assembly GCA_019776745.2 of Taxus chinensis. Lineage (NCBI taxonomy): Eukaryota > Viridiplantae > Streptophyta > Pinopsida > Cupressales > Taxaceae > Taxus > Taxus chinensis. The sequence goes on from CM034148.1 coordinate 242,314,026, forward strand.
ATAACAAATCACATATTTTGTAATTTCATGACTATCTTTAGCAAAATAACACAAATCCCTAAAGGAAAAATGTGTAATCTTGAATGAAGACTGAAAATGCAAAATAGATGAAGTGTTAAGTTTCAGAAAAAATCATAGTTGCAGATTACAACAGTCAAAGTTCATTACTAAAGTTACAGGTATTTTAAAGTTCTTTCCTTCATGATTAAATACATTCAATTATGTTATCGAGTTGTTTAATTAATTATACAATCCATCTACAAAGCTGAAACGTAGAAAGAAATACACAACTCATTTTCAGAAATCAATGTTTTATTCATAAGGAATTTCAAATGTTCCCACACAAGCCATGGGATGTAACTCAAAAGTAAATTACAACTACTGAAGTAAGAGGTACATATGCATGAAAAAGAAAGTAAAGGAGTATGAAAGAACCCATCATTGCCTTGGGTTTCTTTTGTTTTGGTTGATGCATTTCCAGCTCCAGCTTTTCTCCATCTTCATCCTCACTTCTTAGCAAATGGCATTGTACCTAAAAACAAGAAAAGGAAATATGTTAATCACGAGCTCATGGTTGATTCATATTCCTATACTATCCAATTTCATGCAAGTGGGTCTCCTAGCATCAAGAGGTATAAGTTACATAATGATCAAAGGCATAACTGATAAAAGCACTATTCTGTAGTAGCATACATGACTCATTCACTCAGAAAGAAGGATAGAGAAAAACTATGGAATAAAAAAGAGCCCAAAAAGCCTAATGTTTTCTAACTAGTTTATCTAAATGTGCAGGTATGAGTAAGAAGAAAAAAGTGTTGCTTTCTATAACTTGAATTAGAAAAGTACATTTATTTCAGTTCAAACTAAAGGCTGAAGTATACAAAGATATGCTTGTACTGATTGGTAAAAGCAAATGAAGTTTAGTGCTGCAACTAACAATGGAATAAGAGAAATTGCAGCTAAAATAGAATGGAAAGTGGGAATCTGAGAAACTTTTGACAAAGATTTTCCATGTAAAATGGACATTTTACATCTTTCCATCTATTCTATTTCAAACTAATACATGTTTGAAAGCTGTAGATAAATCAAATAGTAATACAGAAATGAGATAATGCATGGTATAGTTAAAACTATAGATTCAGATAAATACAAGTTACTTCATGATACAATACAATTAAAGATGAAGAATGCAATTCATGATGAAAGATACAGTACCACAATGCAGTGAAAGCTCAATGGACATCTACATGATCAACTTCAGAGAATCATGACATCACAAGGAACATTTGCTTCCATAGTCTCAAGAAAAAGGTTCCAAACACTTCCTACATTGAAACATTTAGATCAGAGGGTTCCATATTCTGTAAAGATAAATGCCAAAGTAAGTGCAATCAGGGGCAAATAAATCAAGAATATTTATATTTTCCAACACAATAAGTATACTTGTGCTTTTTTAGGAGGAATGAAGAAGAAGTATAATATATAAAGACTCCAGTTTTAAAAGTGCAAAAATATAAATCAAGATACAATCATTATAAACATTAGGTAGATTCTCAGCTACAAATATCAAAAAGTATAGGGAATGAAATATTTTGTTTTGAAAGATAGAGAGTTTCACCCAAAGAATCCAGAGCTAGAAGGATAAAAAACAATGAGAATCAGATGAAAATGACAACATGGCCAAAGAAATATCAGGTAGAACCTTCATGAAAAATTATGAGCATATAATGAAATACAGAGATGAGCTACCTATCAGCTTCAAAATTTTGCATGGAACAATACAAGAAGAGAAATGGCATTTTCAAACAAAGAAGGAGCAAGATATTGTTTGAGTTGTACAAATACCAAGGCATCCAAAATATCTTCAATATCAACTCAAGATACATTTGATATGTGAATTTCCAGAGATTCATGATTAGAACCATTAAATGAAACCTACATGAAAGGTATTTTAGACATGTCGAAGAACATATGTCAACAACCCATACCCATCTCAGCTTAACCAACACTCTGAGTCATGTGGAAATGATGCCAAGGAATGACATTTTCCCATGTTGACACTAAAGCTTCAAGATGCCATTTAAACGTGAAACCTACACGAAAGGTATTTCAGATGAAACACTCTATGTCATGTGCCAACGTGCGCCAATACAAATTTTGGCATAAATAAATGTCAACTAGATTTCCTTTGATTTCCATATGGCGACTGCTTGTGTATATCTACCTCAAGAGCCCATCTTAAACAAAATACAAGAAAAAATATAGAGAAGAATTCATAGAATTAGGTGAAGAATGACTCAGAATGCATAGAATATTTGACAATATTTCGAATCTAGGAAAATAGTGGGTGACTATTATGGCCACCAATAATTACCAGGTATCAGAGCTATGAAGGTACAGTAATGGCTACTTATATAAATTCACATCAGTTCACGAAAGGGAATTTGAGTTAAGAAATCCTAACAGTAATATAAAAGGCATGGCTAAATTTGTCATCAAGAAGGTTACCACAAGCATCAAAGAGAATCAAAGCATTAGAAAGCTACTAATGGTGGAAATACTTGTAACACATCAGTTAGGACAATGCCGATATCTCAAAATAGCTAACAAACATGAAAGAAACCAAAATTTGAGCAACAAAAACAAGTCTATTATCAAAATTTTTTAATAATTTGTTTGTTATAATTGAAGCAAATTATTTCAAGAAAAAATAAACTCAATTAACAGTGTAAAATAATTCAGAAAAGGAAGATATCAGACCAGATCAAGAAGATATTTTATTCCAGTATTATGAGCATCAAGGAAGCACAATTAATTTATCAGATAGTACATATAGGTCAAGCCATTTAATAAGTAATGATAGGGATCCAGATATGCAATGAATTATATTGTTTTCAAATATACGATAAAACTATTAGTGGGACATAAATTTCAATGCACCTTAAGAATAAAAACAGAGAAGGGTTTCAATGTACATATTATGAAATTATGAAGCAAACATACAACTCAGAGCACAAAAATATGTAAATGATATTAAGAAGATATTTTTGCTACAAAAAAAAGCTTACTGTCAAATGAAATGCAATATCAAAACCCCAACAATGATCTCCATAATGGTGTTCATACCCAAAAGGATAGGGTTTCAGGCCCAATAATGGCATCAAGGAATAACAAGATTTTCAAGTTCCTCAACAATAATAGAGATAGAACACAAGATATTAATAGTCTATGGAACCACTGACTAAATGGTAGTCCTAATTTATTCAAGAAATCATATTGATTCAACAAGACATGCAACGAGCTAGGATCATTTTTAAAAGATAATATCAAACCCAAGATCACAAGATGTGAAGTTATCTAGTGGAAATAGTGGTCATGGAATGGAAATTCTTTTCAGTTTCTCAAAAAGCACAAGCTTCAAGAATATAAACAATAGATCAATGGCATCATTTTCAACCACTAGAAGGAAACAAATAGAGTCTTGGACAAGAAATGATAATTCAGGACTTTAAATGCATACCAAGATGAATTTGTTGCAACTTTAATGAAGTTACGTCAGAGTCTTAATCTTTACAAAAATGACATGAAGTTTTATAAATTTAAGACATGATATTCAAAAATATTCAGGATCTCGAAATAATCAAATGCAAGTCAAATGATTTAACACTCACAAGGAAGTTCGATGGAACTCATTAATAAAGAGTCATAAGGAATGTATGAAGACCATTACAGAAATACAAAAAATCTTTAGCTCAAATGCTTATCTCAATGGAAAAAAATGTCAAAAAATAATGATTTTTCGAAGACTAGAAGTTCAAGGTAAATTTCACCATAAAATGTTTAAACATCATGGTTCAAGAGTAAAGAATTAAGTTAAATCATCAAAATAGATGAAGCCGAACTTTCAGAGTTCTTATTTGTGAATAGACTGAGCTCAAAAGAACAATAATGGCAGTTGAGTGAGGGAACGTCCTACAGAGCTCATTCCATTCAAATCGAGATAGGTTTCAAATCTGCCATAGAAGTAAGGAAAAATAGAAACGGCCACCAGTGTAATTCAAAAGAGTCATAAGGGACAATGATTATAGGGAAGTCATAAATTCCACAGAGGTTGATAGAGATAAATTTCACAAAAAAACAACAAAAATATAGATACAGTGAGCTCAAATGACTAATTTACAGAACAACCAAGAGCTTCAAAGGTCATTGTGAATCTCAAAACATTGAAAATGGCTAAGAGAATTGAAACACATGCATGCACATAGCTTCACATATCAGAAACAGAGAACCATATAACCATTTGGGTTCGATAGATATGTACAGAATCGAACTCACATAGAAAACAAGAATCCCGATTCTTCGTAAATATTTTCCAGGGCTTTGCCCTCTAGAAAAGGAGAAAACCATGAAAATGATAAAAGATTTGCAGTGATAAATAAGATGTTCACGACTTAACCAAACAAATCCAACTTTCCACTGAGTTGGATCAAAGGTACTAAATTACTCATGCAAAATCGATGGTTTTAGAAGATAACCAAACCAACCACACAAGAATCAGAGTTCCAAATGGTGATGATCACAATACATGAGATAATAGCCACTTCAAGTAATCACAGATTGCATAGAGCTCATTGAAAAGAATCAATGATAGGAAATATACCATATCTCAAAGGATAAATGGTGTGAGATCATTAAAAATCCCAGATTCGATGGCCTTTCAATCACCAGGATAAGCAAATGCACACCCTATACCATTTTGGTATGCATTCAAATCATGATGAGAAATGAAGCATAGTAAAAATCAATGGCTTGCAGTTGTCTTTACCTAAGCTCTATCAACCAGTGTCACCCAACCAACTCAACCAGGAGTTAGCAATGCCACTGACAAAACCATATTTAAAGGGGTGAGTCATCATAATAAAGGGGACCAAGTCCCATTAAACCATTATGCATGGTTGACTATAGTTTGCCACATATAAATATTAAATACCATAATCAATTACCTAATCAAATATCGGAAGATCAATGGTCACAGATGAAGAATGTCATACTAATCCAAAAATGGCAGTAACGCCATTATGAGATTGATCAATGCAAGAAGGGTTTTATGGTTACATTATCTTCGACCAAAGTTAGATGCCAACAAAACAAGGATAATCACATTACCTTATAAGGGGTCCAAGTCATCCATTTCTCCAAAAGGGGATACAAGACTGATATTTTGCATCAGTTATACTATTGAATATAGGTCCCATATAAGAAGGGAAAGTAATAATAATGCATTTACACAAATATGTAAAAGCTGACAAGTATATACTATGCATACAAATCAAAATTGAGTGGTTTTACTAAGGTCATTAAACAAAGTACTATTTTTATACCATGGTATTTTTGCATAGTTACCACAGGAAGACAAAGTAAAGTGCAGCATTAAAATTAGTCAAGGTGAGTCCCCATCAGAAGTCAAATATAGATGGCAGTAACCTTGTAAAGTGGAAGATAATGAGATTATTATTTTTATCATTGCACTAGAAGACAATTTTTGCATGTGATCAAGGGGCAATTTACAAGTGCTATCACATAATTGCAAGGATATGATTATGCCACATCATCAACTAGAAGACATAAATTGCATGCATTGGAGAAGACTTTATCATCAAGAAAAGTTTATTATTAGCCAATTATTCACCTAAATTTATTAAAAATAGAACAGTCAATTGTAGTTTGACTGAGTTGTATTTTGTAAAAAAGGCTATTAATGCCTCAATGTATTAACATGTTTATTTTATTCCTTTATTTATGGATAAATAAAGGATAAAAATAGGATGCATTGGAGATTACAACTTTAGTATATTTTCTGGAAGGGTAGGATGAATACTTTTGATATATATTGTGTGCATTGGCAAGGCACAAAGGAGGGACCTTTTTTAGACACAAGAGTGTTGAAGTAGATTCTTGTCAGTTTTTCTCTTTGAATGAGAATTATGTTCTTCCTTTCCAATAATTTGCAGTCTTGTGTATGTCTTATTAATCCCTATGAATGTCAAATTCCCTGGTGTTTTCATGCAAATGTGCAATATGGAAATTGATAATTTCTAAGCACGACAACTATACCCCAGTGTCGAATTTTTCAAGTCCTATCATTTCAAGACACCCCAGGTCTGTCCAGTAAATCCAAATGACCTCCTAAATAATGTTATCTCATCCCCCTAGGTGATTTAGAGAAGTATATGCATTCTCCCTAGGTGATTTTAGGGATTTCTGAAAAGATACTATCTGTTGGTAGTATTGGGAAGGGTTATCACTGGCCTTCCCAGGACCGGATAAAACACCATGGAGTGGAATGGAAGGGCCAAAACTAAACATGGAGGTGAATGGAAGACCTTGCAATATCATGGAAATGATTTTTGAAGTTTTGGGGAATTTTTGCAAGACTTAGAGCAATTTGAGTAAACAATAGGGTTCACAAGCCTAGGCGGTACACAGGTCTAAAACAACTGTTGGGATTTAGAAGAAGATTCTAGGAGATTCAGATGGAGTTAGGAGGATGATTCCAAGACATA
>CM034148.1:242321086-242362566 GCA_019776745.2 Taxus chinensis
AAATGGAAAACAACATCCTGATGAACACATTGCTTCATTCTTTGTTGCATGTGGCGTTCTTGGGGTTGCTCATGAAGATGTCTTTGTTCGACTCTTTGTTGAGACATTGCATGGTGTAGCAGCAGAATGGTTCCACCATCTTCCGAATGCATGCATTACCAACTGGGCTACCATGAGATCCATATTTAAAGCAACGTTAAAACACGTTGAATATTCTCATGCCTTGTTATCATAACTTAAACACATGAAGAAGGAGTCTTACGAACCCATGCGGGACTTCATAGCCAAATTCAACAAGCTGATCTATAAGATTCTGTCATCACCAATCCGGCACTATGATAATTCTTCACCGGGAAATCCTCGTGCTATGATTATTTACTAATGCACAGCCTTTAGTTTGGTGGGTGTAATCTAGAAACAAAACAACAACATAACACAAGAAAGCCATTGACTATGATAAGACGGAATGATGACAAATCTGAAATATCAAAGTAAATTATAATATTAACATGAAATTGTTACAATCTCACCCATGAGGTACTTCAAGTGTTATTGACTTCACTTGCCTTTCACCAAGACTATGGGAGAAACTTTACAATTACACCTCTTAATGGCTTCTTCAACACACCTTTAACTGATGGCTTCCTTCTCACACTTCCTACAATATTTCTCACTAATTCCTTCTATATTAAATGAGGGGGGGAGGCCTCTCTATTTATAGAACTTCCAGGCTTATCCATCTTATCTCTAAGATAGGATAAGAAATCCACTTATACGAATCATATTCCATACCTTAACTCTTATATGTACATGTAAGCTTATCTTTTAAGATAAGATAAACCTTATCATTTTACATGGGTTCCACATTTTTAGAATTTTTACAAATAAAATACACAAAATATTTATGACCTCACTCCTTGTCCTTATTACCAATATAATATTTCTAATTCCTAATCATGTAGACCCTACTTCTCTACTTACCCAACTTTGACATTTTAACATTACCCGACACTTACGACAAATATTTACTTTTTACCACAACATTTCCTATTGTACTTTTGACTATTACCGTACTATACATTATTGGTGGCATCGTTACTAGCAGCGTCGTTATCTTCTATCGGACGCTACTACTAATTATACTTAACAACATCCTATTCCTAATACATACATTAATGAAATAGAAATTACGGAGGAGGAAAATTTTAGTGTCGACATCTTCACCCCCTTCCTAGCTTCTACTTCCTCCCTCGGAGTAGGACTATTCTGGTGCTTGGAAAATATTCAACTTGTCGTGGTTGACCCATTCATATATGGGAGTGCCATCTAATTCCTCCAGTCGGTACATACCATTTTCTTGCCATAGCTGCTATTTTGTAGGGCCCCATCATTTTGCGAAGAAATTATGATCGTCAAATTTATTTCAATTCAATTTTTTCAACAAAGGAGGACTTACATGGTAACATTTTCCATTTAAAAATAAGTCAGTCGTTTACTACAAAGTCTATCATTACAGACACTGAAAAAATTTTTTTGGAGTCTCATTACAATGTACAGGTTGATGGTAATTTATTTTCAAAAATTTTTTTTTTTTTTTTACTTTTACCACCCAACTCAAACGTTTCTTTTTTTTTATTGCAGCTCCTCTTAATCATTCATCAAGAGGCCTTCTTCTACAAGGTATTACAAAAATTCTTTATTGCAGTTGCGTTCACTTGCGTTTTTTTTTAGGATTGTATTACATAGACATCTACAGACATTCCCTATTTGGGTTCAATTTATTTATTACAGACACTAGCAGGTCAAAATTCGATTGATGTGCAGTAGTTATTTGTCCAAAAAAAAAAAAATCATATATCTCCCATGCCCGCAAAGCCAATCAATCTGATAAATCCAGGACTGTATTTTATTTTCTTGTTGCAATTATATTATATTCTTGCTTTTTTTATTATTATGAAGTACTACTATGAAATTCTGCAAGATAAAATTCCAACTGCAAATCAAATGATGAAATGATTGGTCTTAGTCTCGAAGAAACAGGTACAGTTACTTTTACTTTACTTTTTTTTTACTTTTTAAAATTTCAAATTCAAAAATAATTTTGAATAAAATAATAATTTTTTTTTTATGAGCAAGAAAAAATATAGCTGCAACATCTCATAAGGAGGAGGCAATTGCTAGAGGTAAAGCCCCTCCAGAGGTCTCTCTGATTCTGACATGGATTCAGCAGAATCAACACCAGTAAGACCTCCTCGTCAAAAGTGACCTAGGGGGTCGATATGTGCATCACGTTTACCATCACATTTAACTTAAGGTATGAAAGTTATTTTTTTATAAATAACTAATTCAAAAATTAATTAATATAGATTATGTATGTACTGTATTTTAATATTTCTATTTCTACTTCTTTTCTACATTTATTGTATTCAAAAACTACTGAGTTTGATGATGAAGATCAAACTCATTTTAGGTTTCAAGATCGAAATGTCACAATTGTGTCTCTAAGCATGCAAGGTAAATTTTAATGTATAATATTTAGCATGTTTTGTTTCCTTACAATTTTTTTTTAGCATTTACAAAGCCAACCATAATATTCTAACAATTTTTGTTTTTTTTCTTCATGCAGGTAATATGGCTTCTAGGGGCATTTCCGCTTGCAAGGAGGCCACCAATACCTCCAACACGTCCAGTCCAAAAAAAAAAGAACTTCAGGAAAGAATATAAGGTTTTCGAGTCACAGGAACAATTCATCCTACAACCACAGAATTTCCTGGACTGTCACTAGGCAGTGTTTTAAGTGTAACAGCCACACAACTTTTCAACAACATCACCCTTGACACGGAGTATTTGGGCTTTGATAGTGGTGATGCAGACAAGGGTAACTATTTTTACACCCACGATATGATGAATCAATCTACTCCTGCCTCAACCACAAAAATGTGCATGTAATACAGGAAAGTGACTCTCCTCCTCCTCCAAGAAATGCTCCACAAAAAGATGATGAAAAGACACATTTTATATTAAAAATATATCAGATAGTATGGGGGAAAAAATTCAAGAGGTTGTAATGTCTGATGTGGATTTGGTGTGGTCTTGGGAGAGAGAGAGCTTTTTGATAAAAGAAATAAATACACGATACCATAATCACGCTCAAAGGCATTCATTGTTCACCGTAGAGAGAGCCAACCAGCAGCATGGCAGGATTTTTGCTAAACAAAGCTCAGTCAGGGAAATTTCATATAGTAATGATTACAATGATGAAATTATAGACATAATGCTAAACAGGTTGGAGAATCTCAATGCTGAAGCACATGCTTACTACAATAAATGGGCTAAAGACAAGACAAATGTTTTAATAGAAAATGCTAAAAAAGAAAAAGATGTTGTGAGTGGGCTTTTATTTTTACATGCAAAATTCTAATATTATAAATATTGCAATATATTGTTTCATTTTATCTAATAGACTAAAAATTTAATATTTTTTGTTTTTCAGGAAAAATATGAAAATTTAAAGAAAGAAGCAGCTGTATTTGAAGCACATTTGAAGAATAACCACAAAATCTTGAATTCATTTGCACAGTTGAAGGAAAAACTCATTGTTATAAATAAACAAAATAATACATTGAGAAGGATAATAAAGATCATAAGATGGATACAAAATTCTTACTGAAGGAAAAGACAGACGCCGATGCAATATTTTTTTCTGTAGGAGATGTAGTGAGGGAGGAGCTGAATATTCTACAGAATATCAATACTGTATCATGAGATCTGCATACATCAGGAGATATAGCAAATATCTCTGTACAAATGCAACAGATTCCTCCACTTCTAACACAAGAAAAATAACAAGCTTCACCTACAACATAAAGTAAGATATGTTATTAAACTTCACCATGTGATAGGTGGTGTTGTCACAATTCTAACACTGACGTTAGGAATTAAAAGATAGTGGCCAACCCCTTTTAGTTTTGTATTATTCCGTGTGGAAGACATAAGGATAACATGAGTTTGAATCATAGGTAGAAAAGAGGATGACCTTGTAATGTGTTCTTATATGAAAAAAATTATCTGGAAGTTTTTCTATGTTATGACAACCCCATTTTTGGAATTTTATTGGCCAACAATGCTTTATGAATTTGTACTTTTCTTCATAAACTAATCCGTCATATAAGAGATTGATTTCAAAATAACTTTGGAAATTAGAATTGTACAGTGTTACTATATGTTGTTAATACAAACTATGTTTCTTTCTTATTGTTTACATAAATGTTGCTTAAATTAACTTGATTTTGTTTCTTTAAAATATTTACATTTCTGATTTGTTACAGATGTAAAATAAATCAACTAACATATATAAAAGACAAATGTGTATTTATTTAAGTCTGAATATGAAAACCAAATATAAAACACAAATGGGATAATTGAAACATATAATGACATTGTTCCAATGGAAAATTTGTAATCTCCATATGAAATAAATCAATACTTATTACATAACATTATTGTAATGAAATCTATGTGAATTGGAACAGTCCAGGAGTAACGCTTTCATTTGTTTCTTTAAAATCAACTGTAGCATGATCTATGGATGTGTCTCAATCCCCTGGGTCAGGAAGAATATTACTAACTCCTCTTCTTTCTACTAGTGAATTCCACAATTTGAGTGCTCTATCATAAGGAAAAGACTCCAATGAGTAACGTGATACATACAATCTGAGACAAATTTATAGATTCCTATCCAATATGTTTCAAACTTTTGACTTTAAAAATGATAGTGCATTGAAAACCCTCTCATATTCCACAAAACCCAAAATCATTATTTGGCAGATCTCATACAACTTAATATACTCACTCAAATATTCACTTAGAATACTATTGGAACAAATATCCTTCCAAATCCTTTTCATGGCACTTATATCATGTGGGTTGTTTAGAATTTGAACTTGTCATATCATAGTATTAGAAAAATCCATTGACTGTGAACTAAGTAGTTTTCTTTTTAAAATACCTTCTAAAGAAACTCCATTTATCTCTTCAGTCTTAGAGAAATGATTAGTTATATCACCCATGTTCTTGAAAAATAAAGGACTCATAGATGCATAAGGTTTGACTCCTGAAAAATTCCAAAACTGCAGATTTACAACTCCCATTGCTTCAAGTATTTAATAATTTTTTATTCTTTCCCAGATCTCTTTAGCTAATGATTCAGAGATCTTTCTCAACTTATTCCTAGTTTCCATTAATACTGCATCATATAAATTTCATGTCACTCGTACTTCTTCTATTTCTAAGTTATCCATATAAACGTTTTTTTGAAATGTATGAAGTGGAATCTCTCTTCCATGTGCTGTTATACACAGATGATCATGTATATAGTAATTTAAGAAGCATTTGTAATTTTTCAAATCTTTCAATGCATTCCACTTTTCAAAAGAAGCATCGTGAAAACTCCCATAATAAATATATAAACTTTCTAGACTCCATCAAACACGTCTTTTGAGTCTTATGAAGCATGTAATGTAGGAAGACTGATCTTGTGCATGTTTCGTGAAAATATTAAGCTCCCTCAACATGGGAAAAATACCGTAGAGTGTGAGTAAATTTTCGATGTCAGTTATATGGCACAATACATATTTTTATTTATCTACATCCCTACGGTATTTAAACATAAATACTTTAAGTGAAGGATATTCATCAAATATTCTACAGGTAGGTTCATACATAGATATCCATTGGTATCTACATCTTTGAGATGTTTTTTCCCTTTTTCAGTCTAATAGCAAATTTTTGAAATTCTAAAAAACTTTTTGGACTACTAGAATAATAGGCATGTAGATCACGTATCAATTCCTCCACTTTAGCTACATTTTCAAATTTGCTCACAATTTTGTAGGCGAGATTCATTCAGTGAGCCATGATGTGGACAAAAACCATAAATAGAGTAATAGTTGTATGAATTCTAACAAACAGACCATTTCTATCTCTCTACATTACAGCTGCACCATCCTGTCTGACATAAAATAATTCTGTTGCAATGGAAAAGTCATCCATTCTGACGATATCCTTTAGATTTGACACCACCAATTTATAAAAAAAAATTAGAATTGCAATTCTCAGTCATTTTATGAATTTATAAGAGGTGTGCAGTTATTATTTCATTAACAAATGTGTGAATATAATACATATCCATGAAGTATTATCGACTGCACTAACCTCATCTAATGAAAGGGAAATTAACTTTGCCTTTTGAACACACAATTTTAGATCCTCCTTTTCTACCATAGATAGACATTTTGCAATATCCCAACCACTGGTATCTGACCAATGAGATTGAGGAACATTCTTTAGACCAATAACTTGATACAAAATTTTATTTTCTATGAAATCTGACATTGGTCTTCCCCTTTTCATTATATGAATAATAGTAGCAAACTGAATACACTTTTCTTGAATTTATGCCTCCATAGATTTTCTCAATCTTGCTACTATGGTCCCACCTTTTTCATTTATATATTTGATACATTTTTATTCATTTTCATACTCTTCTGCATATTTGACATGTAGACAATATTTTGCATCTTTCCATTTATGTGTTCTGACTATGCTGCCATCCTTTAGCTTTTGGGAATATATTTGTCCACAGTTTTTTTAATTGTGTCCAATTTGAGATGCATTGTGTGATCCTTCCCTTATTTCTAACCACATATTTTGCATCGACATTGTGTTGGAACACCATTACAATTTTTAGTGTACACAGGTTCAATAAAAGGATATTTTGCAGCCCATTCAAACTAGAATTTCCTTCCAATTGTCCAATTTTTCTCTTTCTTTTGACATTTTTTCTTTTTTTCTTGGGATTTAACTTCTGAATCTGAGTTTTTCAGTAGGAATATTTTGATTCTCATGTCTCCTTTTTCTATAAATAGACCTTGGAGTAGAAGCTTTCTATGCTGGTGTACTTTGAGAATTTGATGAACTTTCTTGTACTTCTATGTCATCAAGGGACAAAATGTTTTCCTCAACATATAATGGATCATCGATGTCTATAAATTGATTATTCTATGAAGGAATTTCTGAAACATCTGCATATAATTCTATAAAATTATTACTTATATAGTATTAATTTTTGTCTATAGATAAATTTTTACAGATTACAAAGAGTTCCAAGAACATTATTATAAACATAATTATTAAATTTTGTAAGATTAAATGACCAATAAATAGCATGTGCCACATACCGATATTTTCAGATGATGAAGAAATCGACTTCATTTTTTGTGATTTTCTAAAATAGCCAAGCAAAGTATTTGTACCCTTTTTTGAATTGGCTGACTTTTTAATCTTCTTGCCCTGATTTCAAGTATCCATGACTACTTACTACTTAGGCCCTTAGGGGCAGCTCTTATGTTTGAAGAATTTGAGAATAGATGGTTTAAGGTTAGATGGTATTAGTTGGATGGTAAAGGGTTGGACAATTGAGTCACTAAGTGGTTTGACGACTCACAAACGAGGGGTTGGATGCCTAAGTTATTGGACAAATTAAGCCTTAGGGGTTGGACGACTTAAGGTTGGATGACTAAGGGGTTCGATGGCTTAGGGCTGGACGGATAACAGTTAGATGGCTAGGGGTTGGATGGCTAGTGGTTGGACAATGGATGACCAGGGGTTAGACCGAGGGGTTGGACGGCTAGGGGTTGAATGGCTAAAGGTTGGACGACTCAAGGTTGGAGAGAATAGAGTTGGATGGATCAAAGTTGGACGAATCAGAGTTAGAAAAATCAGAGTTGGACGGATTAGGGTTGGATGGATCAGGGTTGAACGAATTAGTGTTGGACGGATCAATGTTTGGCATATCAGAGTTAGACAACTAAGAGTATGGACAACTCAAATTTTAGAGTTAGATGGGTCAAGGTTGGATGGCTCATATTTGAATGGCTCAGAGTTGGACGACTTGTGGTTGGAGGACTCAGATTTCAATGTTAGAAGTTGAGGATTTTCTTATGTTTACTTCAACAAATATGCACATGATATGATTCGAAATGGTGGCAAATTAAATTAATAAGCTCTTATATATGTGTAAAATCTAGGTGAAAGGAATAGTATAAGGGACATGTCGGTCGAATGTTTTGGTGAATAATTCGGCTACAAACCATATAATATTCACCAATTCAAATATTTATAATCCTTGATTTTTCATGAGTTTACGAAAATTCACCACTAAACTTTTCCCTGATCATATTTCTATACTATATCACTTTGAGTGTTTTGATGACACTTCCTATATAGTGACATGATTAGTTTCTCATGCAGATTCATAGAGTAAGCTTTGGCACAAGAGATTTAGACATATTAATTACATATATTTGAATTAGTTGAGCACTCATGGTATGGTAGATGGTATTCCTAGAATTTCTTGTCTTTGGCATGGTTGTGTATTAGGGAAAAAGCACCAAGATCCTTTCCCTAAGAAATTTTCTAAGAGAGATTCTTTACCACTTGAGCTTGTGCATAGTGACTTAATGGTTTTTCCTACCCCCTCTTTAAATTGAGCTAAGTATACACTTACCTTTATTGATAATTTCTTGAGGTGTACTTGGGTTTATTCTCTCAAGTACAAAAGTGATGTTTTTTCACACTTCAAAGTCTTCAAGGCTTTGGTCGAGAATCAATCTTCTAGTTGCATACCAAACCTTCATATTGATAATGGGGGAGTATTGTAACAATGATTTTTATGACATTTTAGCAACTCAAGGAATTATTCACCAGAATTTTATTCCTCATACTCCACAACAAAATGGATTAGCTAAATGGATGAATAGGAATTTGAAGGAAATGGCTAACTGTATGATACATTCTAGAGATTTACCTCATATCTATTAGGTAGGAGCAATGAATTGTGCTAAATACATTTAGAATCACACACCACATAGATCACTTGCACATTTGACTCTAGAGGAATCTCAGTCCAACACTAAGCCAGATGCCTCATTTTGTCAAGTCTTTTGGAGAAAAAAGGAAAGATTTGGATAAGAATAGCAAACCCTTGAGCTTTGTAGGGTATTGTGAGGAAATGAGAGCTTCTTGACTTTTATATCCTGATACTCATGACGTTATTTTTTGAACACATGTTCATTCTGATGAGCACTTCACTCCTCATGATTCTTCATCTTCTTCCATGCCTCCTTCTTAATATCATTTTTAGGATCCTTTCTTTGAGGAGGTTGATGAGGAGGTTATAGATTTTGTTGAGGATCCTATTCCCACCGATGTTTTCACTATGCCTAAGTGGGTTAGTACTAAAATTTCTGAGGCAACACCTTTCATACAGGATCTTCCACCCATTAGGAATCATCACACACATTCTCCAGGTTCTAGAATTTTATGTCAGGAAGTTTATGAGGATCTATAGTCCTCTTGGAAGGCTCTTGAGATATAGGAGTGGGATGATGTGATGGCAGATGAGTATTCTTCTTTGATGAAGACTCATACTTAGGATTTGGTATCTCATCCTAAAGGAAGAAAGATGGTCAGGTGTAAGTAGGTATACCAAGTCAAATACACAACTGATGCTTCCATTAAAAAATATAAGGCTCGTCTTGTTGCAAAAGGTTTTTCACAAGTTGAAGTTATTGATTACTCTGAGACTTTTGCACCTGTTGCTAAGATGGATTATCTGCACCTTGTACTTACTAATGTTGCATCACATGTGTGGCCTGTATACAAGATGGATGTGAAGATTTCCTTTTTACATGGAGATTTACAAGAGGAAATATGCATAGAGCAACAAGATAGATATTTTTAGGATTCTTCTCTTGTTTGTAGACTCTGAAGGTATCTGTATGGTCTGAAACAAACCCCTTGAGCTTGATATGAGAAGATGGATTCTTTTCTTCTATCTACTAGTTATTTCCATTGCCACTCTGATCATATAGTATATCTACAACATGTTGGTGAAGATATTGTGATACTTGTCTTGTATGTTGATGATTTTTTACTTACTGACAGTTCTTCTCCACACAATTTAGACTATTCAGAGGCCTCTTTCTAGATAGTTTAACATGACAAATCTTGAGTTATTTCATTATTTCCTTGGTTTGTAGATTTCTCAGAAAGATTCAAGTATTCATTTGATTCAAAAAAAGTGCACCCATCATCTTCTTCAGTGCTTTAATATGGCTGATTACAAGCCAATTCCATCTCCTTTTTAGTATGAGGTTACTCTTACTTCGACATATACCACACCACGTTGTGATTCTACATTATATAGGAATTTGGTTGGGAGTCTCATGTACTTGACCCATACTTGCCCTGATATTTCTCATTTGCAGTAGGGCTTGTATCTTGGTTTGCACATTCTCCTCATAATAGTCATTGACAGGATGCTAAAAGGATTTTGTGTTATTTTCAGGGCACTTCCAAATTTGGCCTACACTACACTAGGGATTCTACTCAGTTGGTTGGATATATAGATTCAGATTAGGTAGGTTCTATAATGACATGTGTCTCACTTCTGGCTATATTTATTGTCTTGGTTCTTCTCCAGTTGTTTGGGAGTACAAAAAGAAACAGGCTATTGCACTTTCATCATTAGAGGTAGAGTACAGGTCATCAGTTACAATGAATCAACAAATTATTTGGATCTGACAGTTATTGATAGAGTTTGGATTCCGAAAGGATTCACTGATTGTAATTTGGTGTGACAACCAAAGTGTAATTCACATTTATCATAATCTAGTTGAGAACCAACAGACCAAGCATATTGAGATACACATCCACTTCATTTGTCAGCACATTTAGGATGGATTTCTTTTCTTGGAGTACATTATGACTCAGCATCAGGTTGCGAACATCTTTATGAATCCTTTTACATCACCTCTCTACCTTGAGCTATGTGGTGTGCTTGTGGTTTTGGAATTTTTTATTGGGGGTGTTAGTGAGAACATATTCCTTCTTATTCTTCTTTCTCTTTCCTTATAACAGGATTCTTTCCTTCTTTTGGTTTGATTTTTCTTCATGGATATATTTTACATGAGTACCTCATCAGACCTAGTTTCCAGGAATCGTACTGTGGCTATGCCACTTTTATTTTGAGCCCCTAACTTCACTTAACAGGGGGAATGTTACAGTAGGTATTTACCTTAGCTCATATTCACCTAGGTACTTTATTTACCTTTATTTTATTTATCCTCACCCACTTATGTGTGTGGATATTTATTTTTATTTATTTATATATTAGGGGGATATTATATAGTTGTTAGAAATAGTTATTTCCTTGATCTACGGTATTGACTAGATCCTTGATATCTAGTTCTTTTCTAAATCTATGGTCTTGACTAGTTCTTTAATGACTAGTTATTTCCTTGACTTATGGATTGATCTACAACCTTGACCGGTTCTTATATTGTTACTCCTTGCCTATATAAACAAGGCCCATTCTCATTGTATTTCATTGAGTTCGATAATAAAATATGATATTGCTTCTCATTTGTTTGTAAAGGTTTTGGTAAATTTATTCTGGCAAATTACTTTCATCTTATTGATCGTGGTGTTTAATTAACATCTCAGTTCTTGGTTTGGTATGATTTGGTTATCATTCCTTTTATAATTGTGATAATTGTGATATCAAAATTAACTATAACTCAATTATTAAGTATAATGAAGTGAAAAAGTGTAATTCATAGAAATATTAATATGTAATTATTTTGATGTAGAAACTAGAGTATTTGGTGGAAGTAGATGTAACCCAACACTTAATGAAAGAAATATATAGATGAAGATAGAGGTATTGATGTACCAAGTGAAGGAAAAAGAACATGTATTAAATTTTTTAATAACTTTGATATCTTTCCCTCTAAAATAAGGGGAGGAAAGACTTCTGGAAATGAATTATCTCATTTCATACTTTCCAAACCCCACTAACAAATGTATTATAGAAAAATAAAATCCCAAGGTCTGGATATGTAGGTATAAGGTATAAATAGAGAATGGGTTTCCCCATGATATTCCTTTATGTTGTATTATTGAGTAAGAATGTGTAAAATGTTGATATATGAGTGGAGAAGGAGACTTATGCTCCAAAATTTACTATCTTTTTTTATTGTAACCAAGTATTTGATGTCAAAAGTGAAATGTTAATTGTCAGTTGAAAATGAGATTGGTAGAAAAACTTGTATCTATAAGTGGAAATTTTAAGCTACATACTAATCTGGTGTTTCTATCTCCAAGGAAAAAATGTATGGTAATGTAGAGATTGTCTATATTATCCTAACATTTCCGTACACTCCTAAACTAGTGTTTTTTCTACCAAAAATTATAATTATATTTTCCCAGAGAAAACTTTTATGTAAAAAAATATTTCTTCTTGTATTTGTAGAATATATCTGGATGAATTAACCCTTTTTTATAGGTGTGTGTGATACAATATTTAGTTTTGAGGCTAATATTAATATGTTTTCACAACTAATTTATGTCTGATACTCTCGAGGAGAGTGTGGAGTGCTAAAATTGTGTCCACAAGTTAGAATGCATACATGTAGAAGTGATTACAAATGGTAGACACCAGAGAAGAAAGATAAATAATGGAACTTCTAGAACTAAAAAACAACAATGTCAGTATTAAAATATACGTAGCTAAACTATTATTGATACAAAATAACAATTAAGTGGGAAAATAAAATAAAAATCATGTAAGGAAGAGTCAAATCAAGGTATAGATCATCAAACATGGAATATCCATATTGTTGATGAATTATAATAGAATAGTGGCCAGATATAAGAGAATACATTTTTCACTAGATGGGTAAAGAGAGACAATCGTGTGACACCCAAATTGTCACAAGAAAAGAAAAAAACAAATATAAGATCAAATAAAACAAACTCTAGGAAACATAAGAAAATAGCAACCATGTACAAAAAAAATGATGACAAATAAATATAAAGCAATAAATAGTAAAAGTTCAAATCAAACAAGATATGTCAGGATTGCAATGACACAAAAGTTCATCTTGTTAGTGTTAAAAATAAAATTTACACAACAACTTCATTCAAGCATAATGAGGAACTAATAAAATACAATAATGAGATAATAACACATTTATTTTGCAGAGAGATGTCCAAATATTTTTAATGCCAATGTGTCTCTTATTATCATGTAATTAGGTTTGTGTCCTACATCAAGCTCAAGATACTTCTTGAACATGTTTCCTAAAATTTGAAAGGAATAGATATCAATCAAATAATAATCAAACTGAAATAAAATATGTAGTGTAAAGTACAGATAAAGTAAGTTATGTGTTTATAATTTTCCAAATATATTCATGTTTTTTGTGTTATTCAACATAGATATGTATGATGGTTAAACCGTATGTTTAATAGTGTAATACCCACTCCTATTTGACACTAATTATGCTATGTTTTTAACTTCAGCTGATTAGAGACATGGACCTTATTGTTATATCTTATGTACCATGTTGTTAAGATACAATGGACATACTGATTGCTATTTTGTCTAATTGTTACTTTGGACTATATGGATGCATTGTGGATGTTGATGGACATTAAGGATATGATAATAATCTAGAATGGTTACCTTGTTGTATATTGACATTTGGAGTCTTGACGTATTGAGTATATTCAAAGTATTGCACTAACTATGTAGTCTCAGTGATTTTTGTGAATTGCTAACAATATGATGGTATTAGGGATTGGAAATGGGTGGTTAAGTGTATCTAATAGATAGGAGTTACAGTAGATATAGATATTTTCATGATTATTGTAGAATGTGAATCATATTATTGATGATTGTAAATTATTTACTAGAGTAGAATTAAAATGTTAATTAATATCAAATAATAAATAGAAATTCATAAATTTGATGATAATGATTTAGTTATGTTATACGATGAAGTAAATTGATAAATATATGTGTGTGTTGTATTTATAAATGTATGCTAAGGATTGTGTGAAAGATTTTTTATATGCACTAATTCTCATGACATATTGATATGGCCTTGAGGCCAAAAGGGTATTTTGTTTGTGTTTGTAGGGACATTATATCATATACATTAAAATGGCATAGGGTACCAACCATGAAAGGATGTCGAGTCTTATGCAACATGGCCAAAATTTAAAAACTTGTGCATAATGTTATGTTGTGTTGTTCCATGTTTTGTTAGGAGGTCCCCACGAGGGAGGGGGTAACCTCATTTATGTGGCCATGGGTGTAATTTGGTTCCATATCTTTAATTTTGTTCTCCATGAGTGTAATTATGTGGGAAACATTGTTTCTTTATTAACACTTGCTAATGTATCTTAATTAACTAGTTTAGCTTAAATTTAAATTAAAAGGGAAGATATGAAACGCAGGCAATAAATTGGGTAGATATTCATTGTTTTGGTGCATGATGTGAATTGAATTAAATGAATTTTCGTGGTGTGTACTCCACAATCCTTTCCAAATTTGGATTTGGCCACATTTAGAGACCTGAAGGACAAGTTAACCTTGTCCCTCACATCTCAAACTCTCCTACCAACCCTACTTATGAAGTATGGGGAATATTGTGACCATTTTAATGCATTATTGATTGTAAAAAGGGTAAATAATTGCACTTTTTACTTACCACATTTAATTTTTTCCATGATAAACATGGTGTGAAAGTTGGAGTGTCATGTGGGCATGTAATAAGTCTTACGTATGAATTTAATTGCTTTAGGTTTTGTGTTTGACTATATGTTGGAATGGAGGGATGATGAAGTGGAATCCTAAATGGATCAACCTCATCATAGTCACACCCATTTTCTATTTATTAGATGATTTTGATGGCTTTTTGTTACTTGCCTTATTTTCTTCTCTTGCATTTTTTAAAATTGTTCTTAGTTTTCATACTTGGAGTTTTCTTTGGGAATCACATATTTGATTGAGCTTGGGGTGAAGGATTCAAATCTTGTTGAGTAAATAAATTGGAAGCTTAATGGAGAGGTAGGCTCTCCTTTATTGTATTTTTGTATTAATGTATTTTGATGTAGCTATTGTGCTTTTCTGAACATTATCTGAGTGTTGTGGATATGTTTGATTGTGAATGGATAGCTTGCCTTAAGTTTGGTGTGGGAGATGGATTTATAGAACCATTAGGGAGGGAAAAGGTAGATGTGAGGCATTCATTGTGGAGGGAGTGTGAGATTGAGTTCCACCTATGGGGAGTGAAAAGGATAACATGGATACATTTTGCATAATTGTAAGGGTATAAATAAGGATTTGATCATGTTTTGAGTTGTGCACATGGAGGATTTTGGTTGAACTCCTACCTCACTTGGGAGACAAAAGGAGGTGGTGCCCATATTCCATTTCTCCTTGTTGGATTTTTATTCTCAAGCCTTTGTGTTTGTTGGGAAAGTTGTAATATTGTTTCAGTACATTGTTTGAGTTTATTGTTTGAATGTGTTATTTTGTGGAATGATTATTATTGAAGCCTCTTGTAAAATTTTGTCAAATGTTGCTTAATAACCCATATTATTCTTTGGTTGGGTCTCAAGGGCCAATAAGGGGATGAACTCTCCTCTTATTGGAATATAGGTTGGATAGAGAGCATCATCTATACCCCTTTTCTTTGTATTGTGAACCATGATTTTAAGAATTTGAATAGATGGAAGGGAGAAAAATGAAGTTTTGAAGGATTTATGCTATATTGGAGCCAAAATTTCACTCTTGTAATATCCTCATTGTTGTAAACAAGATGTTGATATCTTGTAAATTGTTCTTTCTAAATTGTTGATATCTTATGTTCTTGTGTTGTGTTATTTACATTTACATAATTTTAATTTACAAATTTATTCCAAATATGTTTAATTCGTTTAATTTTTTAAATCCCTGCACATTTGCATATACCTATAATCCTTTGAATTAATAATTATAAATTAATCACATTTTTGTCATATGAATTCTAACACTCCAGAATGGATGGACTCACTATAACCTTGATATGAGGATGCAATTTATCATTTTAGATATCTCCATGTATATAAAACTAGGATCCAATGGATGTAATTTTATCAACATGTTTCTTTCTATCTATAGGAACAATTTGAATTTTGAAAACAAGAAAATATTAAAGCATATCCCATACTCTATGTATTCATATCCTCATTAGTGCATTTTTGCAAGCATTAGAACTATAGTCACAAAATCACGCACTTACTACTTCTATTATATTGCGATATATGTTAATTTATATATGGATCTCGTGTAAGAAAAATATTCACTAATGGCTCATCCCCTAGTCTTATCATCAGTTTAGTAAGTCATTTTCATTGAGTGTCTTGTAGAGTTTTTAATTACTCGCACAGTTTTAGTTGTCTCTCATGGAGTCTTAGCTTTTGTTATTTACTCAATGGTCATCTCTAGTCTTTGACTAAGGTGCCTAGGAAGGAATTTTTTCACCCTTCGGTGCCATAGTCTTCATTTTTAGGTGCCTTGTTACCGGTTGCACTCGTTAATCATTTAGAATCGTGAGGTTGGTGTTTGCAGTTTTCTTGGTCATTCTCCTTGGTAATAGTCAGCATGTCGGGTCATTAGTGTTAAAATTTGAGTAAGATATCGCTATATAAACACAATGCAGACACTATCTTAATGGAATACTATTTCTACTAAGGGATAGCTATCTATTAAGACAAGGGACTACAATTAGACATTGTTCTACATTACACACTATATAGGAAAGGTTGTATTTAATCTATTCCATCCATCAGTTACATTTTAAATCTAGATATTTCCATCTAATTTTGTGTCATTGACACCTAGACACCCTAGGAAAATAATTGCATACACATACACAGAGAAGTACATTGGGTCTTAGATGTAGTGCAAAGCTCAATTATGAGTCAATCTATTTGACACCTGAAGACAATCCGACCCATTCATTTGAATCTTTATTTTTTATGGTTTGACACTTTTGTGTGGGGTTTTATAGGATATTATTCATCAAATATCTACAACAACATCGGAGAAGCTAGAGTGACATAAATGCAACAATGAATGAGTTATTATGAAGATGTACTGACTAACCTAGACTTAGGTTTCAAGCTATTATATAAACTACGGTTCCTGTACTGTAGACCAGAGCACCTTTAGATACCCTAATCCACCCCCATGAAACCTAATTTTCACATATCTTCATCTGTTGTAGCTTATCAAGGTTTTTTATCATACTCTAGTCCACCCATGTATCATCCAGTATAATTCCAGATCACAGAAAGGTAAGTCATTTTAAATTTAGTACGTTTTTACTCTTATTTTAATTATTTGAATTCATTTTTTAATATCAAAAAATTATTTAACATTTATATTTCTATTTATATCAATTATTTCATTGTTGTACTATTTAGATTAACTTATAAAATTCATATTTTAGTTAATCATTTTGGTGAACCCATACTTTACAATATTTTTTCCCTAGGATCCCCTTCAAAACCTAATGGATAAGAATAGTTTTATCTTCTTCTTGATCCATCCTGTGTCCTTTTATTGTCAACTCTATCTATGATGAGGCCACCATCGCTGAACTCATGACTCTGTATAAAAATCTTGATGTGCCAAATGATATCAACAACAACTCTTAGATGGTCAACAATATGTGCCTAATATTTTTGAAAATTCTCTTATTGGCATTAGTATTGTTTTAGACCTGATAGCCTTTACTTGTTGTACACCATACTATACAAATACTAGTCACCCTCCTTCTGATCATTCTAAACAATTTCTATATGATTCCTTTATTGATTACATGCTTGGTATTGACAACCACTCACATGTTCATATCGATTCTTATTCTAGCTAGATCACTACTATGGTTCCATCTCATGATTCTCCTACTTATAATCTTTGTTCTCATGATACATCTCATACTAGATTACAACTCCTTCATATTATGTTGATGATCCTATTGACATCATCCTTAGCAACACTCTCATTTCTGAGTCCCTATTTGATGCTGATGAGGCAGGTGATGACAATGTTTTTCCTTCTTTTCATACTGCTGAGCATGAATATCCTATTCCATCACTACCTTCTCCCGATATTACATTTATCACTTTGTATGAGTCACGTCCATCTATATTGCTTTACAGAGGAAATACAATGAGGATATGTTGTCTTCCAACCCCTCACAGGATGTTAAATTATTTTCCCTCAATCAGTCACTCTTTCTTTCTCACCAAGAAAACTAACATGCAAAAAATTACTATTTTCTTCTCACATATCCTTATACAATGCACACATCCATATATATCTATTTTGGGAACCTAACTATGATTTTACAATCAAGAAATCATATTTAAAGCAAAATATTTATTATAATTCTTGGCCAAACAACAAAGCACAATCGCACAGGTGACCGATGTTGGTTATTGCCTGATGGATGTTGGTCATTCCTTGACTGATGTCATTTTTAGTCTGACCAATGTTGGTTGCTTCCTAAGAGATTGCGGTGACTGTCAAAACCAAAAACATGTAAAAGTTAGCTTTATGTGAAGAAATTAAGCTCCACATTCAACAATCTCCCACTTGGAGATCAATTGCTACATTGTACTGTACATCACCATCCTTGGATCCTTTTCCTTCACCCGTTTCTTCCTCTTCAAGTCTCAAACTCGAAGACCAATAGAAGTGGATTGAAGCTAAAAATTCTCCCTTACCAATGGATTCGTTAGCATATCCACAGCGTTCTCATCCGTATGGATTTTCTCTAACTTCAGTTTCCCATCCTCTAACACCTGTCATATAAAAGTGATACCTCAATTGAATGTATTACATTATTGAATGTAAGGTTGAGTTCTTTTCCAGATGGATCGGACTTTGACTATCACTGTATAATATGCAATCCTCTTACTCCTTACCTAAATCTTTCATTAACCTACTCATCCATATCATTTCCATGCTAGTTTATGTAGCTGCAACATACTTTGCCTATGTAGTAGACAAAGCCACAACATTCTGCAATCTCTAAATCCATCCAACTTTTGTTCCACCTATTGTGAAAACATATCTAGTGGTGCTCCTCCTGCCATCCAAATATCCAACCATATATGAATCAACATAGATGTGTAAAGAAGTATCTGACCCTCCATAGCATAAATCCATGCTATATGTCCCTCTCAAATATCTAAGAGTCCATTGGACTTCTTTCCACTTTTCTTTACCTAGATTAGCCATAAAACTACTCACAACTCCCACTTCTTGCGTAATGGCTAGTCTAGTACAAACCATGGCATACATAAGACTTCTTACTGCTGAAGCCTAGGGAACACGTGTAATGTACTATACCTCATTGTGTTATGAAGGAAATTGATCTTTTCTCAATTTGAAGTGTGTAGCAATAGGTATACTAACATGTTTTGAATTTTGCATGTTAAACCTTTCCAACACCTTATTGTTATAAGCCTCCTGAGACAAATATAACTTCTTTTTTTTCCTGTCTTGCTAAAATTACATGCCAATTATTTTCCTTACAGCTCTTAAATCCTTCATTGAAATTTTTTGAGCTAGCCTTTCTTTAAGTTTACCAATGTCATGCATACTATATCCTACAATCATCATATCATCCACATACACTAACAAAATAACATAGCTCTTATTTTCAAGATTCTTAAAATAAACACAATGGTTAGATTCACATCTAATATAACCATGCTCATGCATAAAATTGTCAAATTTCAAATACCATTACCTTGAAGCTTACTTGAGCCCATATAGGATCTTATTTAATCTGGACACAAGTTTATCCTTACCCTTAACTTCAGAACCAAGAAGTTGTTGCATATAAATCTCTTACTCCAAATCACCATGACAAAAATTTGTCATAACATCAAGTTATTCTAAATACAAATCTTCTGTTGCAACCAAACTTATAACAGTACAAATAGAAGTCATCTTAACTACAAGAGAAATAATATCATCAAAGTCAATGCCTTCTTTCTGTGAAAATTCCTTTACCACAAGCCTTGCCTTATACCTTTTTAGTCCACCCTCTTCTTCTTTGATTCTGTAAACCCATTTTTTATGTAGTTGTTTCTTACATGCTAGCAACTTAACCAAATCCCGTGTCTGATTTTGTTCCAAGGAGTCAATCTCCTCATCCATGTCATGTTCCCACTGCACATGGGTATCTACTTGCATTTATTCTTCAAAGCTTTCGGGTTCACCACTATTAGTCAATAATAAATAAGAAAATATA
Source organism: Taxus chinensis (assembly GCA_019776745.2). Classification (NCBI taxonomy): domain Eukaryota; kingdom Viridiplantae; phylum Streptophyta; class Pinopsida; order Cupressales; family Taxaceae; genus Taxus; species Taxus chinensis. Next base: position 242,341,312 of record CM034148.1, read on the forward strand.
TATGGAGGTCTACTTACTCTTTGTGACCTTCTCACTGAGATCTAGGGTGTCTGGGGCTTGTTTTGTGCATGTTGCATGTTCATGTCAATCTTTGTCAATGAGTGATGTCGGTCACCTAATACCGATGGTAGTTCCTTTATCTTCCGACTGACTGCGGTTGCCTCACCAGTACCGGTTTGAGAAGTAACTATGCCGGTTCCAGTAGCTGTCTTTTTTGAACTCAATTCTATCTGCTGATGTCGTTTATATTTATCAACATTGATTTCTATAAAACTATCATCGGTTTTAGTGGATGTCTATTTCAGATCTAAAAGTTGATTTTCCTTTAAATTATCATCAACCTATTCATGTTTAGGCACCAAAACCTGATCTTTGTACATTTTTTTTTATTCCAATCAACATCACGACTCCTAACAATATTAGAATATTCTAAATCCAAAAATCAATATCTAAAATCACCAAATCTATAACCAATGAAAGTGCATCTCTTAGATTTAGCATCCAACTTCTTCCTATTTTCCCTATTAACATGCACAAAATATTCTAAGACAAAAAATTTAAGAAAAAAAAGATCTACCTCTTTTCTAGACCAAGATTCTTCTAGTATTCCACCATCTAGTGTTGTTGAAGGCCCATGGTTGATTAAGTACACGGTTGTATCCGCTGTTTCTGCCTAAAACTTCAAAGGAAAACTAACATGTATCCTCTTGCTTTTAGCACATTTCATGATTGTTTTGTTCATTATTTCTGTAACTCCATTCTCCCGTGGAGTTCTAAGAACCATTCTTTCTCTTCGTATTCCATTCATTGAACAATAATCATTGAAAACCTTATTGTCGTACTCACGACTATTCTCAGATCTAAGGCACTTTAATTTTAAGTTTGTTTCATTTTCTAAAAGGGATTTCCACCTTTTAAAAGTATCAAAAAAATCATATTTACGCTTAATACAATAGATCCATACCTTCCTTATGGAATCATCAATGAAAGTCACATAATATTGGGATCCTCCAATAGAAGCTACCTAAGCTGGTCCCCACACATCTGAGTGTACAAGCACCAATTTTTTATCCTTCTTTGATGACCCAAACTTGAGAAATCTCATTCTCTTCTGCTTTCCAAATATTCAATGCTCACAAAATTCAAGATCTAATTGTTTCAAATTTGATAACTTACCCTTAGCCTTTAAAATCTACATTCCTTTTTCACTCATATGACCTAACCAATTATGCCACATGGTTACATATGAATCTGTAGTAGATAGCACAGAAAAGGAATCAATAACACATGTAGATAGATATAAATTTCCTACCTTCTCACCTATTTCCAAAACAATATATCCCTCCGTAACCTTCCAAGAATTGGCAGTGAATGTAACCATGCATCCAAATTCACCTAGTTTGCTTGTAGATTTTATATTTCTCTTGAGGCTTGGCACATGCCTCACATCTTTCAATACCCATGGATTTCCATTTTGAAACTTTAGATGAATATCACCTTTACCAGTAATATTGCATAGCTCATCATCTCCTAAATAAACTTGTCGAAAAACACACTGAACATAATTTCTGAAATAAACCTTAATATGGGTAGCATGGAAAGAAGCTCCAAAATCTAAAACCCAAGATTCTAATTTATTATCCAAGAAGAGAATAAGCTCATCTTGCTTTACCTCACTTGCAACATTTTCCTCTTCACATTTTTCTTTACCTTTGTCTGATCTATTCTCTTTGTTTTCCTTGGACACCACTCCTTCTTTACGTGTCATCTCTTTCCATAATTCCAGCAAAGTAAATCTTTGTACCTAGATCTAGATCTACCATTTCTTGACTTTGATCTCCTACTCTTCTTTCTCTTCGATGATCTCTCCTTAAATCTTCCCCTTATTTCTATATTTAAAGCATTTCTAGATGATGCTTCTCTTGAGATTTTCCTATGTATTTCCTCATTAAGGATTACACTAACCACATCATCAAATTTCAAGCCTTTAGAAGTAGACGTTTTATTACTAATAGCCATTATCAAGTTATCCTAACTATCTGGTAAAGAGAAAAGGAATAAAATTTCTTTAACTTCATCATCAAAAAATATTTATATCGATTTTAATTGATTTACAATAAACGAAAAATAATTCAAATGATTAGATACAGATCCCCCTTCTTGCATCTTAGAATTAAACAATTTTTTCATCAAATAAACCTTATTTGAAGAAATAAGAGTTTCATACAAATTTTCTAAATATTTCATCCACTCTACTGTGGGTTTTGCATCTATAAAATTCGAAGCCACTGATGCTGCTAAGATAAAACTTATAGATCCCAAAGCCTTTCTGTTAATAACCTTCCATTCTTCATCAGTCATCGTGATCGGTTGTGCATGCTCATTCAATGGTAAGTATAGATCCTTATAATACAAATAATCTTCCACCTGCATCTTTAATAGTTGATAATTATGATTATCAAAGTTCTCTACTCGATATTTACCATCTTCTTCCATTTTTATGCTCTCACTCAATCTGAAAACCCTTGGTGAGTAAATCCTGTCAACACACAAAACCTCCAAACAAATCTCTAATACTAGTTGTTGGGGTTAAACCATATAATAGTGTTGCACAGATCTATAATCAGATAAAGCATACAAGCAATGAATGAGGAAATAAACTAGAAGATAAAATAAACAAGAGAAAGATAACACCAGATTTAACGTGGTTTACCCAGTGTGGGCTACGTCCACCAAGAAATGGTCAATATTATTATTCTGTGCTTTACAAAGGAAATACAATGAAGATCTGTTATCTTCCAAAACCTCACAGGATGTTCAATGCTTTTCCCTGACTCAGCTACTCTTTCTTTCCCACCAAGAAAAATAACATGCAAGAAATTACTATTTTCTTCTCACATATCACTATACAATGCATACATAAATACATACACACACACACACAGAGATATATATATATATTCTACACAACTAACTATGATTTTACAATCAATAAATAATCTTTAAAGAAAAATATTTATTCTAATTCTTGAGCAAACAAAAAATCACTATCGCACAGGTGACCAATGTCGGTCACTTCCTGAATGATGTCATTCACTTGTTGACCAATGTTGGTTATATACTAACCGATGTCGGTTACTTCTTGACCGATTTCGGTCACTGTCAAAACCAACAACATGTAAAAGAAATATTTTTGTGAAGTAAGTATGCTCCACACTCAAAAAACTATACATATACTTACGCTCAGCTACATTTGTTGCTACATTATCTAGGGCATGGGCTTCTCCCTCTCCTCCTCCTTCATGTGTTAACCCTGATGTGTTTGCGAACAATGGAAATACCAATACAATGCACACATAAATACATACACACACAGATATATATATATATATATATATATATATATATATATATTCTACACAACTAACTATGATTTTACAATCAATAAATAATCTTTAAAGAAAAATATTTATTCTAATTCTTGAGCAAACAAAAAATCACTATCGCACAGGTGACCAATGTCGGTCACTTCCTGACTGATGTCATTCACTTGTTGACCAATGTTGGTTATAGTCTAACCGATGTCGGTTACTTCTTGACTGATTTCGGTCACTGTCAAAACCAACAACATGTAAAAGAAATATTTTTGTGAAGTAAGTATGCTCCACACTCAAAAAACTATACATATACTTACGCTCAGCTACATTTGTTGCTACATTATCTAGGGCATGGGCTTCTCCCTCTCCTCCTCCTTCATGTGTTAACCCTGATGTGTTTGCGAACAATGGAAATACCAATACAATGCATACATAAATACATACACACACAGATATATATATATATATATATATATATATATATATATATATATATATATATATATATATATATATTCTACACAACTAACTATGATTTTACAATCAATAAATAATCTTTAAAGAAAAATATTTATTCTAATTCTTGAGCAAAAAAAAAATCACTATCGCACAGGTGACCAATGTCGGTCACTTCCTGACTGATGTCATTCACTTGTTGACCAATGTTGGTTATAGTCTAACCGATGTCGGTTACTTCTTGACCGATTTCGGTCACTGTCAAAACCAACAACATGTAAAAGAAATATTTTTGTGAAGTAAGTATGCTCCACACTCAAAAAACTATACATATACTTACGCTCAGCTACATTTGTTGCTACATTATCTAGGGCATGGGCTTCTCCCTCTCCTCCTCCTTCATGTGTTAACCCTGATGTGTTTGCGAACAATGGAAATACCAATACCCATCAATGTGACACCCACCATGCATGGTACTTCTTTGTATAACTTGCATCATCTGAATATATCTTCTCTATCAACGTGTCTACCTCATCTAGACCATGAAGCACTAACTGCTCTGTTGTGGGAAATAGTCTAGCCCTAGCTCTCCTTGGTTCTCTAATTGCTCGCAACCATACATACACTCATTTCTCAAGAAAAATAGCATAATTAAGAACTCCTTCATCGTATGTGATGCTACAGTGATTACCACCCTCTCAAATTAATTAGGGTGTACTACTCTCACTTGCGGCATCTTCATTCACTTAGCGTTCAATATCACAATTGTGTCAAAAAAATGAAGTGACTAATAACTTTTTCACTTCACTACTTATAGTAAATCTTCATCACCTAATTTACTATGGTAATTATTTCACACTTATTATCGAAAATTATACACACTACTCCATTTTTATCATATATGAAGCATTTATACTCCGATTTACACCCTTTTTGCATTATTTTTACATGTACATTATATCTTCTTAATGATATCTTTCATTCAATCTATCCGCATTTTGATAATTTCTATCACTTCCTAACTATCTCGTTCTTAATTGTATTTTAGCGTCTATTTCTAAGTTCACTTCCCCTTTTTCCAAAAGGAGGGCATATCATTGGGGTCATCTTATAATCCCCATTATGTCACCATCTGATTGGTCAACACTATCGATTCATCACTTTCAAACATTCACTAATCAGCCATGTGACATTTCACCATCAATTCCCAATAATGAGATAACCCAGCGGAAACAAACATGTAATCTCTTTATGCAACATTTCATCACTTCCCCCTAATGACCTAAACTGGAGGAAACAAGAGTTCAAATATTTCCATGGGATCATTCCTCAAATTCTATCAATTCACCCTAATGACAAAACCTGAGGGAAAATAGCGTGAAATATCTGTACGAGTAGCCAATTAAGACAATCATTCAATCAATGTATTAGTGCATTCAAACCTCTAACAAAAAAAAGTAATATCATTAAATCAATACAAATTCAATAAAATTGTCCTCCTAGAGGACCTAACTTGGGAGTTGCATGTAGCCTCCTAGATGACATAGCTTGGGAGATTACATCCATTATTTTCTCAGATGACCTAATTTGGGAATTTATTCTATATTTGTCATTTTATTTGAGATGACCTAACTTGGAAGCCATCATACATTTCAAAATTGCTTCAAGATGACCTAATTTGGAAGCTATTACAATGCAACAACACCCGTGGAGCGGGGGAAAGATTTATTTTCCTATACCACTCCTATACATGGGTGAAATGTTTGATCAAAATTATCTAGATCCAAAATCCACAAATTTTTGATCTAATTCCATCTACAATGGTTAGATCTTGAGCATGTAATTAAATATTAGAGTTTAACACACCTTTTTTCCTACACTCTTCCTTTGGTAGCAGGATGAAAAAAATGTCTAGTCATTTCTTCGTATAAACAAAATCAGGCTAGGAACTGATGACTCCCTACCCCATCTAATCATCATCATACGCATTCGAAATCATCATTCATTTAACATTACAATCGTTACTCTTATTTATTGCACTTCATCACACTATTAAAATATTCTCTATGTTACATGGATCAACATAGTGATCCATGGTTCGACACTCTACACGGTTCATTCAGCACACTTTTCTGCCACATTTTCTTGATCTACTTCAGCATGGGCTTCTTCATATTTCTCTCAGGTATGCATCTCTATCTACTTTATGTTACCAAAATTTCCACTCACCAACATAAAGTGGTGGAAAATGTAGTCACAAAATCACGCACTTACTACTACCAATATACCGCCAGTTATGTTGTTTTATATATGGATTTCACGTAAGAAAAGTATTCACTAATGGCTCATCCACTAGTTTTATCATCAGTTTAATCAATCATTGTCATTGAGTGTCATGCATAGTCGTTAGGTACTCACATTATTCTTTTCATCTATCATGGAGTCTCGGTTGTCATTATTTAGTCATTCTTCATCTCTAGTCTTTGACTAGGACGCTTAGGAAGGGATTGGGGTGCCCGTCGGCGCCCCGGTCCTCATTTTTAGGCTCCATAGTCCCAGTTACACTCAATTCTCATTTAGAGTCTTGAGGTTGGTCTTTATAGCTTTCCCTCTCATTTCCCTAGAAACTAGTCGTCATGTCGGGTCATTAGTGTTGAAATTTAAGCAAGAGATCCCTATATAAACACAACATAAACACTATCTTAATGGTGGGTTATATCTACTAAGGGATAACAATCTACTAAGACAAGGGAATGTATTTGGATAGTGTTCTACACCGCACACTACATAGGAAGTGTTTTATTCATTTTATTCCAACTACCATTTACATTTCACATCTAGCTATTACCCGCTAATTTTGCATCATTGGTGCTAGGGTACCCTAGGCACATAGTTACACACATATGAAAATAGAAATACGTTAGGTCTGAGATGTAGTGGAGTGCTCAATCGTAAGTCCATTGATTTGACAGTTGAGGATAACTTGACCCATTCATTTACAACATTATGTTTTAGAGTTTAATGCTTTTTGGTGGGGTTTTGTAGGAGATTATTCATAGGATATCTACAATGACATCATAAAAGCTAGTACAAAACACACCTGACAAAGACCAAGTTATTGTGTGTTGGTGTGTGTGACTGTCCAGTCATCATCCACATCACCTAGGTGAGTCATCTCACCTTGCGAGAGTCATAGGTCTTAGGAAGTCAAATGACAAGTGTCAGATTCTGTCATAGAATCTAACATTGTCATTTGTGTCAATGCGTCATAGGAGTTACATTCCTTATTTGGAATTGTAACTCCTCTTCTAGTGGCGTCATATGCATAAGTCAACTTCATATGCGTCAGTGGTGTCATTGAGTTCTTTCCATGTTTAGGCATGGGGGTTACACAGCACCCTTATTTGTACTTTCTATTTTTCGATCTATGAGCATAAGTAGACCCATTCTTCTTACTTGCAATCTTCTTTCCATTGTTTCGAATCTTTCATATTGCATTGGCTTGACATTACCATCAGATTGCAACTTCGTTTTGGTGCATCACTTTTCGACATTGGTTCTCACGAATCCCTCTTTCATGGTATCAAAGCTGGTTTTGGTAAACGTGCACTCTTCGTTTCTCAGTTGTTTATTACTTCTGGTTTCTTCTCATTTCCTCATGTGCAAGTTTTTTTCAATTATCATTTTGGAATTATTGCTCACCTCGTATTAAGGTTTCAGCACTTGTAAGTTAAGGTATATGGTTGATTTTCTTATCAGCTAAGTTCATATTTGGATATTTCTAGATCTTTGTGGCTGTTGTTTCTAGGTTGTTTCTGTGTTTCTTGCTAGTTTTGTTCAGATTCAGCACCTGCAGGGTAAAAGAAGAGCTCATTTTTTGGCGTGAACCAGTGATTACTGGTTGGGATCGTTATTTTTTCTTCACCGGTGTATACTCAGACTATTCCGAGATTTTTCCTCATCGCTATGGTTCCTTGCTGTCTCGAAGTTACCTCTGCCTGGTCTCAAAACATTTTTGCGAGCCTGCTAAAAACCTCTCATGTTTTTGCCTGGTCTCACACGTTTTTTACAAAATACTCACATTTTTTCCTAGTCTCTCACATTTTTGCCTGGTCTCTCATGTTTTTTTACAAAACTACTCACGTTTTTGCACTGTTCCCCACGTTCAAACCTATTCCAGGCATTGTTTTTGGCTATTCTGACTGGTTTCTCCCTGTCTAGATGTTTTTGCACTATCTTTAAGAATTTTTCTCTCCTTTCCAGCGTTTTCCCAGCTTCTCTGGCCGTGGTCAGTCTCAGGCGATTTTTCTCTCCAACTACTGGCATTTTTGGACTATTCAAGCATTTTTTACCTGTTCCTGCGTTTTCTCTACCTGTTGGCATTTTTTCTGTAGTGGAAAGTCACTCAGTTATCTATTTTTACCTACCTTTTATCCCCACGTGGCTTTCTCAATCCGCTGTCAGGTAATATCTCTCTAAAAATACGTTTTTTTATTCACTTTTCTTAAAAAATGTGTTTGCATTCTTTTTACCTTATCACTCTTCTAAAAAACGTGTTGTTTCATTACTTTTAAAATGTATAAGGTAAAAACATTACTTTTTATTAGCATTGTAAGTTTTTTGGCTTGTTTTATTAACCTTCCGTCGAGTGCCGAAGACGAAGGGTGAGGTCCAGGATTGGCAGGTGGCTAATTCCCCCTCGTAATAAAAACAAACCATATCTCAAATTCTGTGCCATTTCAAATGGGAATACATATGACACCTTTTTCATGCATTTAGGGAACTTTTTAAATCCGTTTGCAGGCTTATTGGCATTTTTCTCATCAGTTGCGGGAATTGGTTTTTGCTATAACTTTTGACTCGTTGCTCGGTTTTGAGCACTTCTTTAGTCAAAGTTGCATGTTTTTGTGCACTCTAGATGATGGGATAATTATTTTTGTAAATGAACTAATTTTATAGAGTGCTGCATTCTGGTGGGGTGTCTTTGTATTGCTTAATTCAGCTCATTTTTTTCTTGAGCTTTGTTCTATTCCTTTTTTGTGGACTTGTGAGCGCGTCCGCCACAGTCTTACGACAAAGGGATTCTTTCATGTGACATGAGACGTTGTTTCTCACAAATATCTTTCTTCCCCCTCTTGCTTCTCTCTTTCTATGTTTTCTTGCTGTGTTGATCTGTTGTGCCCTACGAACCTTGATTGTTATCTCCACCATTGCGCGTTATTACGCTAATTGCAAGGTGAGTGACAAACTGGTTCTCAGAACACAGTTGCATCTGGTTGTAATCAACACACTGAATTATAAAGTGCCAAACTCAGGGGGGTTTAATTTTGTTTTGGGGTGGTTGTTTCCTTTCTCTCTCCTTCCTTCTGCATTCCTTGGTTTTATCTCTTCATTATGGATATCTCTAAAGTACCAGTGCTCACACCTTTTAACTTCTTTGAATGGAAATCTAAAATTATATTGGTTTTGTGAAGTAAAGGGTTATACCAAGTTACCATGGGGTTAGAGACCGAACCTAATGATGAACCCGAAAAATCTAAATGGTTCAACCGTTGTGATGAAGCCTTAGGTCTTATCTATATGTCTGTCTCTCATGACTTTCTATTCCACATCGAAACTTCCTCAACACCTGATCAAGCGTGGAAAACACTTGATGATATGTTTGGGAAGCAAGATGACATGAGAGTGCATGATTTGGAGAACGAACTACTAGGGTTAAATCCTAGTGACTTTGAAAACCTACAAGCCTTCTTCTCAAAATTTGTCCGCACTAAAATTCTTCTAAAGGAATGTAAAGTGGATAAGAAAGAATCTCAATTGATCTTGTTGATTCTTTCTAAGTTAGGTCCTGAATACTCTGTTTTCATTTCAACTTTTCATGCCACGAAAGCCGCCTTGGGTAGTACGTGGACTATGCCCTCCTTTGACATTTTTTCATCCCAGCTCATTCGAGAACAAGACAAACTCATTCAAATGGGGACTCTAAAATCCAAGTCGCATGCCCTTGTGGAAAATAAGGGCAAGAAAAATGAAAAGAAGAAAGAAACTAAGGACCAACTTAAGAAAGAAACCAAGACCAACCAACCCCCAGTTAAGCCCATCACTCATACTTCGACTTCTGAGCCTAAAGCGAAGAAGGAAAAGTATAAATGCTCCTATTGTAAGAATTCTGGTCATGACGAGAAACATTATTTCCGGAAACAAATTGATCACTTAACTCATTTACTTGAGAAGAATAAAATAAGTTTTCCTGAATCCGTTAAACAAATTGCTCAAAAAGGCAAGTCTTCTAATGCAAAGGAGACTAAAAATGAAAAGAAGAAAGGTAAGGCCCTAGTAGCTAGATCAGCTCCATCATCAACTTGAATTATCGATTCCGGTGCCTCGTACCACATGGCTTCTTCAGAGGTTGAATTCTCTAGCATTGAACCATGTGGCATGTCCCAAATCACGTTGGGTGATGACACTCATGTGTCGGTTTCCAGTAGTGGATCAGTATAGATTGAAGGTGGAACATTTAACCAAGTGTTGAGTGTTCCCAATCTCTCTACCAATCTCCTATCGGTTTACCAAATCACCCACCTTGGTGAAGGAATTTGAGTGGAATTTGGTCCTAACTCGATGATTATTCGTGAGATTAACTCTGACTGCACTGTGGCTGAGGGAAAGGCAGATCACCGTTCACGGTTGTATACCTTTTCCCACTTCTCTTCTGATTCGACGCCCAATGCCTTGCTCACTCATGCAAATGAGGTTAGAAAGTTATGGCATGAGCGTTTTAGGCATCTAAATTATCGTTACCTTAAACAATTGAGCCAAAACGAAATGGTCAATGGGCTACCTCAAGTTAAGTTTTCTAAGGGTCTTTATGAGGGTTGTACCCTTGGAAAGCACCCTGAAAAAATCTTTGACAAGGGAAAATCCTGGAGAGCTACTCGTCCCTTAGATCTTGTTCATAGTGATGTTTTTGGCCCTTTTCTGTCTCCTTCTTTTACTAGAGCTCTATATATACTAACCTTCATTGATGAATTTTCACATTATACTTGGGTATATTTTCTTAAGCTTAAGTCTAAAGTTTTTGAGCATTTTCAAAACTTTAAGGCTCTTGCTGAGAAACAAGCAGAATGGTCTATCAAGGTTCTTCGAACTGACAATGGAGGTGAGTATGTGAGCAATAGGATTGAGGATTTCTGCACTTCTGAGGGGATTGCTTTATAGCGTACAGTTACTTACAGCCCTTCCCAAAATGGAGTTGCAGAAAGAAAGAACAAAAATTTAAAGGAGATGGCTACTTGTATGGTTCACTCAAAATATCTTCCTCCACAGTATTGGGTTGAAGCAGTGAATTGTTCTTGTTATATTCAGAACTGTGTCCCACACAAGGAAGTAAGAGGGATGAAACCCTTTGAATCCTAGTTTGGACACAAGCCTAATGTCGAGCACTTTCGAGTCTTCGGATCTAAGGCTATGGATCGGATTCCCAAAAATAAACGCAAGGCATTGGATCCACAATCCAAATATTATATCTTTGTCGAGTATCTTGATGGCGTGAAGGGATATCAATTGTTGAACCCTACCACCCGTGAGCTTTATATTGAGAGGAGTGTGAAGTTTGATGAGTCATCCTTGACTTCAACTTCCACTGAGGTCCTTTTTCCCAATGATTTAGATTCTGACTCTTCAAATGATGATGTTGTTGAGCGAGTAGCACCTCTCCCTACTCCTCCTGATCCTAAAACTTCTAATTCTTCTGATTCTGATAGTAGTGATGATGAGGACTATGTCCCTTGTCACTCAAGTGAAGAATCTTCTAACTCAGAGCCTGAGCCGTCGGGACCTCTTTGGGCCAGGAAAACTTTACATAGTGCTTGAGATTTAGTTGGAGATCCTTTGGATGAGAGATGTACTCGCTCAGACTCACTGGACCTCACTGCTTTTTCACCTTTGCTTCTGATCCACCATCTTTCCAGGAAGCTTCTGGGATTCCTGAGTGGGATTCTGCCATGGATGAGGAGTATTCCTCACTCATAAAGAATGACACTTGGGATCTTACCCTTCTTCCGAAAGAAAGAAAAATTGTTCGATGTAGGTGGGTATATCGAACAAAGTATGAAGTTGATGGAGAAGTTGAGAATTATAAAGTGCGACTTGTAGTTAAGGGTTTCTCCCAGGTAGCTAGGGTTGATTACTCAGAAACCTTTTTTCCAGTTGCGAAGATGACTTCCATTCGACTGAACCTTGCCATCGCTACCGCTAATAGATGGGAAGTCCACCAGATGGACGTTAAGAGTGCCTTCCTTCATGGGGACCTAGAGGAGGAGATCTATATGGAACAACCTCCGGGTTATGTCCATGATCCATCCCTCGTTTTCAAATTAAAAAAGTCTCTCTACGGCCTTAAACAAACCCCTCGGGCTTGGTATGCCAAGATGGACTCCTTTTTACTTGCATCAGGGTTCACTCGGTGTCACTCTGACCCAAATGTGTATATTCTACAACAGGATGACTCCATGCTTATTCTTGTTCTCTATGTTGATGACTTGTTGATCACTGGTAGCTCTTCCTCTATCATTGATTCTATGAAGATATCCTTAGCCAACAAGTTCTCCATGTCTGACTTAGGATTGCTTCATTACTTTTTTGGGATCTAGATTTCACAATTTGACTCAGGAATTATGATCTCGCAGCCTAAGTACTCTCTTGATTTGCTTGCTTGGTTTCACATGTCTGACTGCAAGTCCTCACCTACTCCTTTTCTTTCTGGGATTAATTTGGTTTCTGATTGCTCTTCCCCCTTGGTTGACGGTACCCTTTATCGACAGTTGGTGGGAAGCTTGATCTACCTTACTCACACTCGGCCATATCTACTTGATCATGAGATGCACTTAAAAGCAACAAAGCAGATCCTTCACTATGTTCGTGGCACTAACACAGATGGTATTCATTACTTAGGAGGGACTGAGACTGACTTGGTTGGATTTACAGACTCAGATTGGGCCGGTGATCTAGATCATCGGAAGTCTACCTCAGGCTACAGTTTCACTCTTGGTTTAGGTCCTGTCAGTTGGTCTAGCAAAAAATACAACACCATTGCCATATCATCGACAGAAGCAAAATACAGAGGAGTAGTTAACGCTACCATAGAAGCTGTTTGGTTACAGGGTATTATGACATAGTTTGGCATCCACTTTTGGTGGCCTACCATTATCTACTGTGACAACATGAGCACTATCTCGATTTGTAGAAATCTCGTTCAGCATCAGCAGATGAAGCAAATTGAGATTTATATGCACTTCATACAGGAGCTGATACATGAAAACATCTTCGACATACAGTATGTTCAGACAGCTAATCAAGTTGCAGACATTTTCACCAAGCCCTTCACTGAGGTGAAGTTTCTTCACTTGCGGTCTCTTCTTGGGGTGAGGTCTGCTTCAGCCGCCCATCTTCTTTGGGCTATATAGTCCTCCTTCTTCTCCTCTTCTTCTTTTCAAAAATATGTTGTTTGTACATGGGCACTGTACGTCGGAAAAGTGACAGGCGAGCGTGAGAATCGACAAGTAACTCTTCTGCGTACCCGACCTCCCGAGGTCGTGCCGAGACAGCCGGTAGGGGGGTAGAATATGCTGACAAGCTAATTAGGCAATCTAATGTCTTCGACACGCACTAATGGTATTTGCGAATCTAAGGCAAAGAAGGCCCTTCTTACTTGGACTGGTGTGATAGATCGATCAGCGAGGATGACTGCTCGAAGGCTCCAATCAATATCGAGCTCTGGCGTGATTCGATCTATGGGCTGCGGAATACGTGGGAAGTGACCTGGGATTGTTTCGTATATATCTCCTGATAAGGTCATATGGCAGACAATGAAAATAGTCGACTCTATGGACGATTTTCTGGCCTAGTCCAGAATTCCCTAGCTTCGTTAGCCGCTATATCTAGTAAGGACAGTTGTTCGACGATGATAGGTGGAAGTGGGGTGGACTGAAATACTAATGTGCGTAGGCCAGTGTCTATATCTAATTGATTTGTGGATTCGTTGGGCTGTGGGATCTGGGGATCACAACCATAGACTCTTGGTTGTTGCGGTCCCGTTATGGTCATACGGGAGATCAAGTTCTGATCCCTAGTATCCAGTAGTCGTAAGCCTTTTCAGCTTCTACGTTTAGAATCAGCAATTGTGTGATTTTCTCAGAATACCTCACAGGTGTTCGAGCGACTTGGATTCTTAAGCTGGTATCTATATCTACTAGGGTGTCTCCAGCGTCTGGCTGTGGAACTAAAGGATCGCACCCGAATATTTGTTCTTTTTCAAATCCTTCTACAGTCATGCGGATGTTTTCTAGGATAACCTGTAGTTTGGCTGATTTGACCAAAACAGATGTGCTTGGTCGTCTTCGATATTTAACCCTCTCAACTGTGACCTGATCTGTTGGAAGTCTGTTGTCGTTTGGAAGACTTGTATCCTAAGGTTTTGGTCAATATCAGTTATTGCCACTACGGTATTGGGCTGGGGCACAATTGGCTCGAAAATGTATTCCCTGGGCTCCCTGGGTCCCGTAATTGTCATGCAAAAGCGGAAATGAGACAAACTATAATGAAGTAAAATTTTAAGTGTACTTCTAACATATATAATTTCTTTTTGTATTTTCTGGCAATTTATAAGAAAGTAGCTATTTAAAATATTTAGAATTGACAACTAAACTAACAAAGTAAAACAAACAAAATAGCCGAGTGTAGCTATTTGTCTGTGCAATTTTGTATATCTATTCTAAACAATGAAATAACTAATCTATCTGCAAGATTCTCGATCCTACCTCAGAAGTGAGGAATGAATCATAGTTTCTCAGAAACTATCAATCCCCACAACCTCCCTGGCAATATCGAGAATGGAAATAACTGAAATAAAACGATTAACTACTTTATTTGATAAGTTCTAACTATAACTTTGAAAGATGGAACCTGGATTTCGCAGAACAGTGGTGAATCCGACGGTATGTATATTCTTGTCCCCTCAGTATGATCTCCACGTTCTTTGTGCTCACGTGAATCCAGAAAAGCGTGAAATGCTTGCATCAACAGGAATAAATATTTGGATCAATGGACAGCCTTCCAAATGCAGACATAATAGAATGCGGATAGGAGAGGGATAGCACAAGAGTACAGAGCTTGGCCTATGCAATTCCTAGCGGGGTCTACTGCGAATCATGCAACAAAGAGCGTCCAGAACCTGAGACTAGCCTGTATGAAGAGCAAAGCCTGCAACTTTAATGGCTACCTAGACCGTTCTACTCCAAAACAATAATGCTGTCTGCACAAGTTGGGTCTGTGGCTTACCAACAGTAACATAAAGCTAAAACAAACCTGCAATAAACTGTTTTACCAATCCTAAGCAAACTAAAACGACCATGGTACTGAAAACATGAAGATTGGATTGAAAATGGTGGTCCAAATGATGTTTGCACTTGCACAAGTTGGATATGTGGCTTACCAGCTGCAATACAAAACTAACCAAGGCACTCAATGGAAAACTAGAAACCTAAACAAAGGAAAACTAAATCTACTGCAACAAGAAATTTAAAACAAGCTTTGGAGCAAAATTCAGAACTAAAATCAGGGGCCAATTGCATGTGCACAAACCATGCATTTATAGGAATCCAAACATGCAAAGATCAAACCCAAACTGAACTCTTAAACATTAAACAAAAGAAAAACACTATTCCAGGGGACCAAAAACATTAATGCAAGCCTAAGTCGGCAAGAAAAGCTGGTGAGTCGTTGATCTTTGCGTGCGTTCCGTCAAAAGCACGTTCTGGAAAACGCGCACGGGACCGCCGCCCTGCTCAGGGCGGCGGTTACAGGACCGCCGCCCTGTTCAGGGAGGCGGTCACGAGACCGCCGCCCAGTCAGGGCGGCGGTTTCGTCACTGAAGACCAAAAAGCCAAGAAAAGAGGAAAAATAGGGAAAACAAAGCACACGGGGCTAAGCGGGATGTTAACGCATATCCGCAAGGCTTTTCTGGATCCCGAACACCTTGTGAAGAGACCTATATCATCATTGGGGCACTTATTACATCGTTCCGCAGTACAGTACCTTACAATTTTGGGTACGTACATATTGCCCCCTCGGAGAAGCGTTTTAGCCATGAAGAGGCATAAAACGGTGGGTCCGAGCATGGCCGTCCCGAAATGGGAAGTGAGAAATTATACCTTACACGCCCGTGTGTTGAAATGACGCCGTTCCAAAATTCCCGCTACCTGCAAAATGAAAAGAGCACTCAAATGCAGATAGATACAATAATCTGAAAAATAAACGTTAAAATAATAGAGAAAGAGGACGTACCGTTTGTGCGAGGATAGAAACTTACCTCCGTCGGCGCTCTGAACCTGTGAAAAGGATATTTAAAACAAATCGGGGCGTTATATATATGAAAGTGGGCCCATTTTCCTATTCATTTGCGCGAATCGATTTGATAGGTTTTGAGCTCTGGGACCCACGGTGACGGTTTCTTACGCGAGTAGAGTCAAAACGTCCGTAGCGAGATCGTGATCATGCCTCCACGAGCGGAACACCGACCTCAGCGATCACAGGTTGGTTTTCTTCCATTTTGTGTTTTTCCCTCTTTAAATTTGAAAAGGAAAATTCTTTGCAATGGGGGGATTATTTTTGAAATTGTTAGGTTCAAAAGGTCCATCTAGGGGGGGCGCCTACTGGGTAGGCTTTGTTTTTAGTTAAAATGGTCATTTTTCGCTTTTTTAGGACTTTTTTAGGTTTAAAACCTGCGCGGGTTTTCGGACCGCGACCGCCGCCCCGGACAGGGCGGCGGTTACACGACCGCCGCCTTGAACAGGGCGGCGGTCACGAGACCGCCGCCCTTAAGGCGGCGGTTACGAAACTGCCCCCCTGCTCAGGGCGGCGGTTTTGCACAGAATGCACAAGAACCTTACTTAAAAGTTTTTACTTGTATTTTTAGCATTTGTACGTGTTTTTACGCTGCTCTTGATGTTGTTTAGATACTAACTTACTCTTCCTTGTGTGTTTTTGGGTGTATGCAGGCAAAAGAGGAGTACATTAGATGGAGCCGGGAGAGAGAGTGTGACTGGCTGCCCGGGGTTTTGGATGCCCTCTCACCAGATGAGGAGGACACATTGCAGAGGGCCGGTATATTACGTTTGTCACGTGTGCCCCATGTTGCTCCATCCAGTCAGATTCTTTGTGACCTATTTTCATATTGGGACGCGGATCGGAACACCTTCCGACTGCCAGGGGTCCGTGGTGAGTGGACCATCACTTTGGAGGATGTTTATCGCATCCTGGGGGTCCCGATCATCGGGAGGAGACTCACACTGGAGACAGCGGGGTCCAGGGCACAGATAGCTCAGTGGGCAGGTTATATGGGGGATGCAGCCATTTCTACGGGGCCGAAGAAGGGAGTGCGGGTTAGATCCATTCCTTCTTTGCCCATCCCCGTATTTCGACAGGCCATCATGGGGATCCTTGCCTCGAGACTGATCGGGGACAAGGGAGGGGATACATTGTTATACTGCTGGGGCCCCATCATTGCACAGATAGAGGGACATGGCCGGAAATACGCCTGGGGCGCAGACATCTTGGGGACCACCTATCATGACCTATACAGGGTGGTCCGATTGCAGGGACAGTCTTTGAGCCACCCCACCCTAGTCATGAGTTGGGTGTATGAGCGTTTCATTCCGTATGGCAGAGGCGTGGCGGTGGCAGATCCCGGGGTGGTGAGGGCAGCCCGATGGTCAGGTATGTCAGTGCTCAGAGCACCTCACCAGCCAGTAGCCACCCTTACCACGGCAGACATGGAGGCTACACCGTACCAGCTTATGGTAGGTATATGGGGAGAGGAGACCACGACATTGGTCTCCTGCTCCATCACAGGGCAGGTCATTGATCGTGTGGGCCGGGTAGAGGTACATCCCTTCAGCAGGGTTCCTCAGCAGTTTGGCCTCCCCTACGTGGCTATGCTTCCTCCAGTAGCACCCGTTTATAGATCAGTCCGAGAGGCTAGAGGGGGGCCTAGAGGCCGTGGTTGGACAGTGATTACCCCTGGTATTCCTATTGCAGCCAGAGGGATAGTTCAGGCCAGGGGGAGAGCTGGTGCGCCTCGGGCACCACTACTTCAGATTGCTGCAGGTCCTGCTCATAGCAGTGACGACCCTATAGATATTGACTCCGATTCTGAGGAGCACACAGAGGAAGGGTCAGAGGAGCAGACGGACGAGAGCGATCCTGAGTGGCATGATACTCAGGATATTTTGCGAGCAGAGAGAGAGGAGGAGAGTGCAGAGAGAGAGACCGTGGCCTCTGAGGAGCCACTCTCCCGAGGTCATGGTGGAGACGATGAGTCCGTTGCGGGGCGCCATATTGCCCCAACTACAGGAGTAGCTCCTCAGTTGGCAGCGGCATCAGCAGCAGGTGCTGGCCCTGGCGACCCATCTTGGAGGCCTGGCGATCCGAGTAAGTTATCTTCTCCTCCTTTCAATGCTTGTTTTTTAGGATTTGTTTTCGAATGTTAACTCTCCTTATATTTGCATTGTGTATACTTTAATGTTTTGCCTAGTTTCTAATTTGTTTTTCTTTCTTTGCTTTGCAGAGACTGTTGATGAGTGGCGGGATCTAATCCGTAGGGTTTGTGTCGATTCTTTGATGATCCCTATGGATAAGACCCGTACGGAGTTATCCGTGGATGCCGGAGAGCCCTCAGCAGCCGGCAGGCACACTGACGTCTTCGCTCCTGTTTGGCATGTGGCCAAGATGGTGTCAACTCTCCGTATAGAGTTGGCAGGCTATAGGACAGCCGAGCGTCTTATGAGGAGCCGCTCTCATGGCGAGACCACGACTGCTCCTAGGGACCCTGAGCCCTCCGTCCATTCAGAGCGCCAGCGCAGCCGGAGCCCTAGGCGAGGGCGCGCACCTTCAGCGGGATCGCGCAGGGGTTGAGAGGCCACTTGGTTTTCTGTATCTGTAGTTACATTCTTTTGTGTATTACGGGCTCTTTGAGCGTTTTGACCATGCCTAGCGCATGATGGCGTTGTATATAAACTTGATTTATTTATATATATGCGTCGGTTTTGGATCAAAACTTGTCATTTGTATTCTACTTTCTTTATTTCCAACTGTTTTGTGTATACTACGATGTATGTTTTATATGCTTTCTAGAATGTATGCAATGGTTAACAGATGGTGCAAATGTTTGTTTTCTTTTTGTGTTTCATGATGGTGATACATGATATTGTAGATATATTGTGATCTTAAATCTTAGCTTCTGTGAGCAATTTTGGATATCTCATGATTTGTTTTGGCAAAGTGATGAAAATAACCAGTATGATGAACAGATTAACTTGCCCCACTCCTAACTCCACGCAACTAGTAAGATGCGAGGGCTCATCACCAAGAGCCAAGAAGGGCGCAAATTATGAAATATGGTGAAATGATAGTGATAAAAGATAGGCGAAGCTTTGGTGGAACCAAGTTAAGAACTACAAGCTTACTCTACCTGAATGACCTCATAGTTTTGGGTGCGACTCGCTTTGCGGTTTATCCAGACTTAGACCCGTAGATGGCCACATAGTAGACAAAATCTGGGTTTTTAGGATTTTTAACTCTCTTGGAATTTTGAACATCTGATTTATTCGTTTATTGACTCGAAGTTTGAATTGATTGTTTATGACTTTTTAACATTCACTTTGTTTAAAGGACCCCCTACACTTTGCCCCATGCTACCTGTAAGAAGCATGGGTTTATTACCGTGGGCAAGGCATAGGCGAGTAAGGGCATTTCCATCCTTTCCCAACCCTACGTCACTAGTAAGAGACGCAAGCTCATCACCGAAGGTTGGTGGGGCAAGGAAATGTGTAAAATAAAATTTTCTGTTTCAATCACTTCTTGACTTGTCTACCTGAGTAAACTGTCAGTATATGCTTATTTCCAAAGAGACGCGTATATGGGATAGATGTGACACCATGAAGCTTCTAGAACAGACCATAGGCAAGACACCTATCCTAAGAAGAAATCAAAGCGAGAACAAACTTGCAGATCTTGGTATGGTTACCATTAGGACTTCGTCATGTCTGAATTGGCTTGATAAAAGATTCTGAAGTGATTTGATAATGTGAAAATGGAGAGATATGATTAGAAAGTTCTGTGCCAACAACATCATGAGTTTGTAATGAATTACTTTGAGAATAGATTCCTTGATCACAATTGTGTAAGAACAAGTGGACAAAATGATCCTAATTTGTATGAAAATGCAATGTAGATAGTTATATAGGCAGCGTTAGCTGCTTACGCGTAGAAACGCTTGAGGTGGAGAGAATTGACTGTTTCGCCAAACTCCTCACCTTCTAGCGTACATAAGAGGTATGCACCATTTCCGTAGTCTTTTGTGACTCGGTATGGGCCCAACCATTTGGGCCGGAATTTCCTTCCTTCGCCAGTCTTCTTGTCGATCCGGCTGTCTAACCTTAGAACTAGGTCACCTTCGTATATGTCACGTTCATAGACCTTTTTGTTGTACTGCCGGCACATCCGGTCGGCATAGACTCTATGTCGTTGTTCAGCATTTAACCTAGTTTCATCGAGGCTTTCTAATTGAGAAAGACGCGCTTCTCTGTAAGCATCCTCATTCAGAATCCCTTGTAGCGAAATGCGGAGACTGGGGATTTCAACTTCTAGTGGGAGAACTGCTTCTGACCCAAATACCAGTGAGAAAGGAGTTGCTCCTGTCGGAGTTCTTATTGAAGTTCGATGGGCCCACAAGGCCGGATATAACTTTAAATGCCAATCCCGCTTGTTTTCTTTCACTGTTTTAAGGAGAATGGCTTTCAGTGTTTTATTTGTTGCTTCAGCCTGCCCATTGGCTTGGGGATAGTACAAGGAGGCCGTATGATGGCTGATTTTAAATTTGTTGCATAATTCACGAACCTCTTCATTTTTGAAAGAAGTTCCATTATCTGAGATAATGATTTGCGGGATACCGTACCTGCAAATGATTTGGTTCAAAATGAACTTAGCGATTACAGAACCAGGTACAGTTGTAAGAGGCATGGCCTCTACCCATTTAGTGAAATATTCAGTGGCCGTGATTATAAAATTGTGGCCGTCTGTGGACGAGGGAGAGAATTTCCCTATCAAATCTAGGCCCCATGTAGAGAAGGGCCATGGAGTAACAATTGGTTGCAAAGCTTGTGCCGGCATGTGGATCTCATGAGAGAACTCCTGACATTTATGACACCTGCGTATAAACTCTATTGTGTCATGTTCTAGAGTGGGCCAGAAATAGCCCATTCGATGTATTTTTCGAGCGGTGGCATGGCCACCGAAGTGGCCTCCACATATACCGCTATGGGATTCATGGAGAATCTTCTTGGACTCTTCTGTGTCGATACACCTT